>CM023484.1:58029570-58099570 GCA_013339685.2 Hyalomma asiaticum
CGCGCCTTCCTGAATAAAAATACGGTCTCTCAAAATCTTGCCCAAAATGCCAAAAAAGGTAAGACTATAGTCTTGGGTTTTTTGTGAAATTTTGACTCGATCAGAAGTCGCACAAAATGCGTTTTACCGCATCGTAGAGCACAGTGGCGCACCGACGGGGGGGGGGGGGGTTTCGGGTGTTGTAAACCCCCCCCCCCCCCCTGAGGCCGACCTAATCCCATCCCACTTCGTAACTGCTCCTATGTCCTAGAAGAATGGGGCGCTAATGTCTCTGCAAAATTCCGAAAAAAATAATAAAAATAATCATCATCATTGATGTTACTATTATTTGTCATTTTATTTCCTTTTTTTTTACACACGCAACAACTGTGTAATGGCATGCCCGGCCCTTCGTGAAAAATTGAACCCCCCCATGGTAGAGATCCTGGGTGCGCTACTGGTACACCGTGTCCGCCGCACTGACACATGATGGTTACGTGCGAGAATGCGTATGCGAATGCGCCGCCGGAGAAAATGGAGCATGTCACCATGTAATGGGACTGTTGAAAGTCCTTGTGCTCCTTATCATAAATGGGTATGAGGAGCCTCCGCCAGAACTGTCATGTACGAAACTTCCTCAAATGTGGAGGCGGCCCCGGGGGCAGAAAATACCGGCTTCCAGCGTTGATGACATTGATTGGAGAGCCGCAAGGCGAGAGGGTGTGTCTAACCTGCTCCAGTCGCGTCTTTATGAAGCCAGAAAAAGGCCGAGGTCCCTAGAAGACGTTCAAGAAGCTGCAAAACAGTTTGCAATCGAGATGGCTGCGCATACTAAGAGTTCACTTCTGGGGCACTGGAAGTCTACAGCACCGACAAAAGCAGACAGCTTGTTTGGCGACACATGTGTAGGCAGGCTCTTGTGGAGCCAGAAACCGCTTGTGCCACACGACTTCACGACTTATTTGTTCCCAGAAATTCAGCAGGGTTCAGCTACGCAGCTGACACCCGTGCAGCTATAGCACTTTTTTCAAAAGCTGTGCCCACTGTCGTGTCGTGTGTGGGCCTTCCACCAACGCAGCAAGCTGTAATCGAGGCAAGCACATGCATGTAAATACCTGTTGTCATGTGGAATGGCACAAAGCACAGAAAACAGGCTTAAACCAACCTCTTACCAGTAGGGGCAATGCATAGTATGCGTGTAGCATAAAGCACGGAAAAACAGGAATATTGTGCATAACTTCCAAGTAGAACCTGCTCTTCCATTTTGTGCTTTTGTCATGTCCTATAAACATAACTTGTACTAATCAACCTATTTCTACAAATACTTTCGTTCGTTTTAGCAACCAGGCATTGTAAAGTGTGATTATATTGGCATTTTTTGTGTTAACCCCAACATGTGCTGCACCTTTATATGCAGGCTCTCGTGATGTCTGTTGACGAAGCTCGCAAGCTTGAGCAGACCTCTCGCCAGCAGAGCCAAAGTGCAACATGGAGAGCTGCTCGCAAAGACCGCTTAACGGCATCTAACTTTGGTGTTGCCGTCTCTCGTGAAAAGTGGACGGAGAAAGGCCTGCAAAACCTCACCACTGACAGAGATCTGTCTCGAGTAAGGGCCATACAGTAAGTATGAGTTGAACATCTTATTGAAAAAGTTGGTTTGTAACAAAGCAAGAAGATATGGTACAGTAACACAGTGTACACGTTAAGTAACTTCCTATGCCCTGTTTACATCTGCTATACGTAGCACTGCTTCCAGTAAACACCAGTGGCTATAAGTGATTTGCACTAATGAATGCACAGGTGCAATGTTATCGACAAATCACACTCATGTGTCTACTATCACAGTATTCAAGAAACTTTGAAAAAGGAAGTAGCTTTGCATGCTGTGTTTAACATATGTATACACCCTGTATGCACTGCAAAATGTTGATTGTATCGTAGAATGCAAGCATGACTAAGCCTGCAAAATATTGCTGTTTCAGGTATGGAGTTTCAAGTGAAGCCGTGGCTGTTCAGAAATACGAAACAACGCTGCGCACCATCAGGCACAACATCCAGACATTTCACTGCGGCCTTGTCGTGGACCCAGGATGCCCGTGGCTTGGTGCCTCTCCTGATCGTGTGGTATGGGACCCCGAGGAACGGGAACCTCATGGCATCGTAGAAATCAAGTGCCCCTACTCAATGAAAGACCTTAAAGCACCATGTATTCAAGGCTCATGCCTTATAAAGGACAATAATGGCACATATAGGCTAAACCGCACCCACTGTTACTATTATCATGTGCTTGGGCAGATGGCAATTGCAGGGGTGACTTGGGGCGACTTTGTTGTGTATGCTCCACAATTTCTGGTTGTCGAAAGAATTCGATTCAATGAATCTGAGTGGAAGAAATGCAGAATAAAGTTGGACAGCTTTTATTTCTCGACACTTCTGCCGTACTTGGCAAAAAAGTCATGCACTGCATAGGTCGGCAAAATTTTTTAACTCACTCAGACGCACTCATGCTGTGAAAGCTCACTCGAACTCGGATTCACCGAAATTTTCCTCTACCGGACTCACTCATACTCACAGCTCGATCTGAGTCTGAATGAGTCGACTCATGAGTGAGTTTGCCGACCTATGATGCAGTGCACAGGATGATTTTTGAATTGTTGATGTGTCAATAAAATTGATACTACAGAGCCTTGTGTTCTTTTCTTGCAACTTGAGTAAAAGTCGTGACTTTCACTGAGCCATCTTGGTTGTCCCTGCAATGTTACACTGAACTGACACGACACGTACATGACTGCAGCAAGACTGTTGCTACTGCAAACCCTACGTTGCTATTAAAGGACTTTGGAAATTGCTTAAGAATGCACACAATGCCCAAATTTCACTGATGATTGCTGCTATAGACAGTGGAATAGGCCTATCAAAAATGTGGAAGGCCTTAATTCGTTGAATGCGTCGCTCGACATGTATTCTGAGGCTTGCAATTTCTTCTGTTGCTCTAACTTCTTCTTCAGTCAGGCGCTGCCTCTGCAGGAAAGGGGGAATGTTCAAAGCAACTGCTTTTGCGCTGAGCAGGTCCTGTATCTTGAAGCCCTTGTCGGCCATTACCGAGTCGCCAGGCTGAAACTGTAGGTTTAAAAAACCACTTTTTTCGACAAGCTCTTTGTCTGACACTGACCCTGTAAATAGCTTTGACAAAAACGTGATCGCGCCGTCGGGTGCAACGACAACCAAACCCTTCATTGTATTATTTGGTTTGTAGGTTGAGTATGTAGCTGACTGAAGAACCAGGGAAATTGGTACTTCGCATCTCAGTTCTGTTGTGTCAATAATGGCCCTTGTTGTTGGGTATCGCTCTTTAAAAATGGCTGGCATAATTCTGTCAACCTCCTCTCTGCTCACCCATAGGTCCATCTGGCCAACTTGCAAATAAATGAAGCTGATCCATGTGGTGCATATTCTTGAAACTGTAGCAACTGACACCTTGAACCTGTATGCTAGGTCCCTTTCGAAGAGACCGAGGCGCAGCCTCACAAGAACAAGAAAAAGCTGGTCCTCGGCTGTCAACATTTGTGGCCTTCCTGCATTACTTGGCCTACCTGAGTAGCTCCTAGACCATACTCTTACATTTTCTGCATTCTCACCGGGGTCTATCAAACGCAGAAAGCTCATGAATGATTCAAAGTTGGGAAGCCCAGTGTAGAAGCTTATGTCCTCAGGGCTGTCCATGAAACATTCGATTGAAAATCGCCTGCTTTTCTGTTGATCAAGTTTTTTTGTTTTCCATAGTGACTATTTCGCACTCTCTTTGAGCTTTATAAAGTGCATCTTTTGCTGACTTCACCTCCTTGGTTCTAGCTTCCAAGTCGCTCTTTAGCTGTTGAACGTGGACTTGAAGCAGAGATAGCTGCATTTCGAGCTCGGGCACTCTCGCTGCACTCGCACACTTCACCTCTTCGGTCCTACCTTCTAAATCGCTTTCCAGTTGGCTTGGTGCTCAGACAGCTGCTCCTCCAGATTGACCACTGTGGCTGCACATGTGCGTCCACACACTTCCTGGCGCTCTTGAAAGTCCGTCGCACCGGTTGGCGCTGAAGCACTATCACTGCACTCGGTGGCGTCCAGAACCTCATCTGCTGTCGCGCAGTCCCGCGACACGGCGACATCGCCACCGGGAGAAAGCGTTGTTTCCAACGCAAGCTCGGAGCTGCCAGCCTGACCGATGGCGGACAGCCGTTGCGCTCGCGAGACGCACTGCTGTCGGTCCCTCGGCTTTCTTCTAGCTGGACGCTGGGGTTTTCCAAACGCAAACACGCTCGGTACGGCGTCAACACGAAGATAACGCCGACCGCCGACTACATTCGGCAAGTAGTCGTCGTTGGCGAAATGTGTCGAGCACACTTTTGTGTGCTTCGTCACGGCAAACAACTTTCCTTCGTCGCGTTTGATTGCAACAAGCCATCTCTTTTTCAGAAGCGGGTCCTTTGGGAAGGCGAAGAACGACACCTGCAAGTCGACAAAAGCGACGTAAGACGCGCGCTAGCAAAAGTAACACATAGGAAGCTAACGAAATGTATAAACGCAGACTTGCCTTCGAGCCGTCATCGCCTAATACTCCTCGCTGTTTGCAAAGCGGCACGCAGCAATGCACAGGCATGTCACCGAATCCACAAGCGATAGGATTTTGCGGCGAGCTAGGGGTGCCGTTCGCCGGTTCTCTACGTGTAGCGCCCGCGAGTCCGACCAACTGATGGCGGCCGTCACATAGTCCCCATCCTTCTCAATAGGTGGCGCTGTATTCCGAAAAGGGTCTATTTCAATCGTATTCACGGTCCGGGCTTGGCTATGACCTTTTGAAAAATGTGACCATGTCTTGCGACCCCTGTCCTGCTGTGATGACGCAGAAAGCCGAGGTCATTCAATTTGACTTTTACATTATTGTCTGTGCGACTTGCCCGGCCGTATTCCTACAGTATATGTGTGTATAACTTAGAGTGAAGTTTTACAGGCCTAGAAATCGCAGTTGTGTCTGAGCAAAGTTATCGTCCGCAAGGCCTTGGGTGCCTGCTGTATTCATTCATACCTTCATAGGTCTGAGTAGACTGGCGTTTTAAGTACCCCTCACTGCTTCTGAAGATAGGAACACTAGGATTACTCCCGCTGTTGATTTTACAGGAGCAGACCGTACTAACCTGTTGCACTGTTGCAGCTAAAGAAGGACACACACACACACACACACACACACACACACACACACACACACACACACACACACACACACACACACACACACACACACACGCACGCACGCACACACGCACGCACGCACCGAGCAGCAATAGCAGCGCCTTAACTATCCTCCCCTGCTGTTATTCTTCACCGCATTACGTCCTATCCATGGGGTCGTATCCAACATGACGCGACCATTGTTAAACCACATACTTTCCATGCCTATCTGGTTTTCTATATTGCTCTCAATCATAAAAGAAGCTGCGTTTTGAACTGTGTCTCCTATGTGATACCCAGCAGAAAAGTGTCATCTATGACATCAGCTCTGCCTAAGCGTTGCCCCTCATCAATGTCAATTTATGTGCAATTTGGCGTGTCAAATATCAACGACAAACGCCTAGACTGTTTCGTGCGCTAATGTGGACAGTGTTAAAGGGGCCCTGCGACACTTTTTCAACTGCTGTCTGCAGTACCGCAGTGCGTGTAGGATCGAATGCTGAGATGAACGCAAAAAGAATTATGCAAATCGGTGGTCTAGAACTGGAGTTATTGGCCCTCGAAGTTCAAAACACGAGCAGACAGCATGAAACCAACATTCCCTTTCGTATTTCGCTCTCCCGCTGACGTCAGTGGAGGAGTCCAATAGCAACGCGCGTCTTATACAGCGACACCGGAAGACGCCGGGAGCAGTGCGCGCGCGCGCAGATGGCGTCCGGCCGTCAACACACCTGGTGTCATTTTGCAAGTAATGTCAGATACTTTCTCTCTATCTTACGAAGCATAAAAACTATTTTAGTACATTTTGGTACTGAATAGCGTGATCAAGCAGACACCACACGTGTGTAACAGGCACCTTGGAGCGTCAAGCCAATCAGAACTCCCGGCCTGGCCCCTCCTATGTCGTCACTCTATGTCACTTCCTGTAACAAATATCTCCGTTATGTGTCGCCTCAGTTCAAACAGAAGGCGATTTTGGGCGGTTTGTTCGCTGAAATAAAATTATAACCACTCTGCTTTCGGCGTTTCTACTCTCGCTGCGCCATCCCCGCGTGCAACAGTTCTAGAATCAGTGATAAAAACGGCCTTCTCAATTTGTGTCGCAGGGCCCCTTTAAAGAGCAGGCCAAGTGTTGTGTTCGTGTTGTTCACTGCTCTCCTTGTGTCCGTGTCCTGCACGCCTCTTCTTTTGATTAAGGCCAAGTGTATTATTTCTGCCATAATTTCACGTCAGGATAGCGTTGCTTAGATCCGCCATAAATAATACTCTCGCAAGCTATACTTGGACGCTGTGAAAGGTAGGCATAAAAAAAAAACAGAGAGAGAGAGAGAGAGAGATAAAAGAAGCCGTTTTACAATTCTTGACTTCGCTTGACGGATAAACGTGCAGCAGACAAGCTCGCCGTAGCTTCGAAACCTTGTCGTACTGGTCGCATCTATGAATGGTCAGCGAATAGTGAAGGAGAAGCGGCGCCACAATGCTCACGTGACCACGCTTGACACGGTCTAACCTTCGCAACTGTTGTGTCTGAGCTTCTTGGAGTGGGAGCTTCTTGTGTCGAAAGTAGCAGTTTCGGAAAGCAGTGCCGTTCGCGAAACAATCGACTCTCCTGTTCCCTTTTGCCGTTATTATACACTGTAGACGGGGTCTAAACACTGTTTTGTGAATGATAAAGTGGTTTGGCGCGTGCACCTCAGCGAAGCGACTACCTTTAGCATCTGCGGTCTCCATTGAAGCCAACGATGAATCATGTCCTTAAACGTCCCTCCCGCTGAACTTTATGTAGTATGAAACGCTACTTTCGTGATAAACGGTCTTTGCGAGCTACTATGGTGGCCGCGTACATACTGGAAAACAACGATGTCGCAACAACCACAGGTCGAGTGCAGCACTCACTCAAAAGAAAGAAAGAAAGAAAGAAAGAAAGAAAGAAGAAAGAAAGAAAGAAGAAAGAAAGAAAGAAAGAAAGAAAGAAAGAAAGAAAGAAAGAAAGGAAAAATGGACAGAAAAGGTTTTCCGTCCTGTGCGTACAGCCCGTCGAGGCAGCACGTTCGGGTCGCAGATTAACGACGTTTTGACGGCGACGAATATCTTGGGAAACGCACGTTTCACGAAATCTGCACCATTCTTTCTTTTTTCTATCTCTCTCTCTTGCTCAACCAGTCCGCGGGCGGCACACATGCACGCCTGTGCGCTGCGAGAGAAAGTGAAAGAAGAGCCACGTGTGTGACTTTTTTTTTTTTTATCGTTGCATATCCTCTGCGATGACGGAGGCGACCAAAGAGGTTGCGATGCGGACGCAAAAATCCGTTTGTCTCATTCTGGTATAGAGATTGATCGCGATAAACCGTACGCCAGCGTGTAGCGTTCTCCGAGTGCCTTTTCTCGTTTCCGTTTAAGTGTGTTCTTTTTTAATATATATTTTTTAGTTAAACGCACTGCATACAGCAATCGCTGAGGCATCCGCGAGTGACTAATGCACCGTGAAAAGCTCGAACGACTACGCTGGTTCCTTGAAGAGCACTAGAAGCGACGGTAGCAACGGATTACGGGCACATTACTGCGACTGTTACTTAAAACTATGTGTAATACGTTAAGCTCTCTGGCGGCCATTTAAAAAAGGAAATGCTTACATTAGTGTTATCATGATCCAATTCAAAGCGATGTTCGAAGAACTACGTGTTACATCCTTAAGAAAAAAAAAAAGAAAGCAATGGTATTTTGATATATGAAGCCGTGGAGCAGTCAGCCTCAAGAAGTGAGCGCTAGAAAAACCGATGGTCTCAGTTTCGAAAAAAACGCTGACGTTTTCGGCGCGGAATCAAACACGAAGTTCAAAAGGCCGTGCGTATGTGCGCTTACGTAAAATCCAAGTTGTCATTTTACACACTTGAGTGGAATCGGTCGTAGTCGTTGTTATTGTACAATTGGTGTCATTACAGTCAGTTTAGGCGCAGTTCACGGTCGGAAAAAAGAATTGTCAATACCCGCGTTTTGCAAATAAGTGGTCTTGCTATGTGTAGTCGGTGATTGTTTTACTCGTTTCTTCGTGAACTTGACCTCGCTCATTCCACAGACGCTTATTCAACTTTCACCACATGCTTTCTCTCATAACGCGATGTAGATATACATGTCACTCAGGCCCGTAAGCAGGAATTTTTTTCGGGAGGGGCTCACTTGGGAGGGGCCCTTTCTGGAAAGCCTTGACTATTTGAAAAAAACATGTATTTTCATTACATTTTCCGGTAAAAAACGCAGTATGTACAAGAAGTGACGTTTTTAAATGCAGCTTTATTGATAGGCCTAAATTTTGTTTTTGCACTACACTATGTTTTCAACACAACCCCCACCCCTCGCGATAAAAATTTCGGGAGGGGCCCGGTCCCCTAGAGCACCCTCCCCCCCGGCTACGGGCCTGATGTAACGCTAAAAATTTTGATCTCCTTAAGGGTGTAAATGACTGGTCCCATGGTCGACAACCTTTTTCGGTCTACAACTACACCCCAAGCAAGGGGGTTATTTTTATTTTGTTTTTATTTTACTTTGTAATTAAAAAATAAAAAATTTACAGAACACCCGCCAGTTTAGAGGGGGCTTACTGGTAGCCCTGCGTCACACAGATCTGTTAATCTAAACCCGGCTAATATTCAACGCCTAACCACCGAAAAGTTGTCATACAACTGTAGCTTTCTCATTTACACCCTTAACAAAAGAGTGAATTATACGAACCGGGGTGCCGCAAGGGTGTTTCATTTAGAAACACCCAATCTTTGATAATAAGGGTATGTAAGGGTGTTGAAAAGGATGCCGGTAATTTAAATACCCTCATATGGGAGTAAATTATTTTAGTGTACAGTCACCTATTTCGCGCAGCGAGCTTTTAGGGAACGCAACAAGTGGCAACTGTATAGCCGTGACCGAAGTTCACAGGAAAACAAAGACGGTCGAAAATCGGATGCCCCACGCTACAGAGCCAACCTCCGAGAACTGAGCTTGTCTTTCATCAGGCGGCGACACAGACGAAACCCCTCTTCTCGAATCGCCGTAGGCCCGTTCATTCTGAGACATCCAGCATTCGAAAAGCGTCGATCGCTGCAGCGAGCAGTGTCGTCGACACTGAGAGTTTCCGTGAAACTCGAAAAGTTGTTGACCTTTCTTTTCTTTTTCGACACCTACAACAAGGCACAACTTCACTGATACGTTGAGCTCTTTTAACTTCCACAAGAGAATTCGACGTAAGTACATCCGCAAAGCAAACCGTCGCGTCGCACTGGAATCGCAGAAACCACAGCGTTGCAACGGAAGGCGAGCCTGTTGTACATCCGTACACAGTAGGGCCGCGCCTGCGGAACCAAAAAGTAATAATAATAAATAAAAAGCGGCAGGCCTAGGGGAAACGAAGGTGAAACGCAAGAGAACTCTAACAAACGTTGAATCACGTGCGTCACTGGCCTCCTAAAAACCTTGCCGGCCCGTGAGCGAGTACTTAAACTAAGTACCGTGACGAAAAAAAAAAGAAAAGAAAAGAAAAGGAAAGCGGGGAGGAGAAGGGAGAAGGGGGGGGGGGGGGGGGCTGAAAGACGTGCGCCCTACAGAGTTTATGACCCGCTGGTCCCGAAACCAAATTGCACAGTGTTGTGACAGATGCTCTTAGAAGTGGGTGCGAATGTTTGCCCGTTGTTTCGGGATTTCCGAAAGGCTCACTGGATACTTTGAATACTTGGTACGTCCTTGCACAGTGCATATGTACTTGTGACCTGTCAGTGAACCCGTAAATGCAGAAGCTTTTGTTTTGGATGGATAGGATAATATAGAATAGGGTAAAACAGGATATCATTGGAACAGGATAGTATTGAATGAGGACATAACTGAATACGCCAGGATTAGGATAAGATAGGATAGGATAGGATAGGATAGGATAGGATAGGATAGGATAGGATAGGTCAAGCGAGGGTCAGTCTGCATAAAGCCCACAAACCATCAGAACCTCACTTGAAGTGAAAAAGGACACGCACATATTTGTTATCCAAATGTATTCATTTCTGAAACATCAAACAACAAGCAGAAATTCTATATTTTCCTCAACTCGGACCAAGTTCCAGTGCAACGCAGTCATACTCAACAATGAAAGCCTAATGCAAGCTTACCCGCATAAGCAGCCTCTAACAATTTATGGCGATGGCAGGCCACTAAAACATTGCTTGAGTATTCTGTTGATTCGCAAAACAAAAAAAAAAATCTAAGCCAGTTCCACTGCAGTGAGAGCTGTACGAAGTAGAGAGCAGTGATTCGCCTATGGTTTCCCTCGTGTTTTTGTTGTGTTTATAATCAGCATTTTCGAAATATTTTCTCTTAATTTAATATTTTAATGCGTTTAATTACCCTTAATGTGTATCTCTTATATTGTTATAGTAATCTGTTCTTAACAGCTGTTAGTCTGGATACATTTTAACAGGTTCTAGCTGGTTACTGACATGTTCTGGCCCTGTTTTCAACTGTTGTTTTCTGAGCGCGAGTGTGAGCGAGCCGCACCTCCATGGAGGCGAAATGTTAGAGGCTCGTGGACTGTGCGTTCCAAGTGCAAGTTCAAGAGTCCCAGGTAGTCGAAGTTTCCGGAGCCTTCTATACTACGACACCTCTCATAATCACATCGAGTTTTCGGGGCGTAAAACCACAAAAGTTATCATGCAGTGTTTTCACTTCTTTACACATTCGGCCATGTCCGACATCGTCATGGTGCACATTTGCTTCGGGTCCATATAATCCTTCGCGAACTCATGCCAGGAACGTAAGAAACTGACAACACATAGTAGCATGCAGGCCGCCCAAAGTACTAACTGCAACCCGGAATGCAGCCCGCTAGAATGTAACCATAACTACAGGCCTGTCTCAGCCGTTCCTCTAGAGAACAATTCCTTACGTGGGGATCTCAAAGATACATCGCTTTTATTGCGAAATAGCAGGTCATGTCCATAATTTTAAATCTGAAATCACTGGAAGACGTTGTCACCGAAGCGCACAAGACAAATTGAACCGCCCACTACGCCGAACGCCAAATGCAAAAAAAAAAAAAAGGAAACTTGTTTGCGGCAACAAAATTATGACTGCCCACATACGCAATAATGAGTATTCACCCGACACCATGCGAGTTATAATCTCATTAAAAAGAAAATATACAAGATAAAACGACCCCTTTCAGCTCGCACGTAACTCCGGTGCGTTCCCACGGGGGCCTTCCCAAAAAGTTGACGTATTAATAACAGCGTTCAAACTTACTACGACAATAAGGGGAACCAAGCTTCTTCTACACCTTTCGTCAAGTGGCTTCTGTTCGCAGTGCGCATACGGGGCTTCCCGGATCCTGCGCCAACTTTCCACTGGTCTTGACCCAACGTTTTCATTATCTACAGCATGTTATAGATGCAAACGAGCAGCGTTCACAAGAGCCACCCCCCCTTCTTCGATCGCGAGGAGTGTCGAGTGATTAATTATATCTCCGATTACACACTGTAATCACCCCACTTACCTCGCAACCTATATTCCGGGATTCATTTTTTACCTACCGCGCGCTCAACAACACTGCCGTGCATTTCAGGCACTGCCGAAATGCCGCGAGCCCAGACGGGCGCCGCATTCGCTGGACCGTCCCGGACACGCCACCTGAGAAGACCATTAACCGAAGAAAGGGAGAGTGAAAAAAAAAATGTTGACCATAAAATAAGGCTGCGTGCGGTGTACTGCATGCCTCTTGTCCAGTGCATCCGGCGTTCGGGGCGCACACGCTGAGACGTTGCACTGCAGCGAAGCTGCCTTTTGTCTAGTATGTATATAGGATATATATACCTACTAGACAAAAAGTAGGTATGTAGGATATAAGAGCGAAGCTTGAGAACCTTTCCAAGTATGCGCTGGGCTTTGCATCGACGAGGTTCGTCGGTAGGTGCAGCGCTCTTGCTGAATGCAAGGACTTGTTTCTCGTGTCTACAGTCGAAGTGAAGTGCAAAGAAAGAAAGAAAGAAAGAAAGAAAGAAAGAAAGAAAGAAAGAAAGAAGAAAGAAAGAAAGAAAGAAAGAAAGAAAGAAAGAAAGAAAGAAAGAAAGAAAGAAAGAAAGAAAGAAAGAAAGAAAGAAAGAAAGAAAGAAAGAAAGAAGTTACACTCGTATTTTTTCCAGAGACATAGACGTAAAGAAGTCCGGAGAGGCTAGAGTGGAGACAAGGGCGTTTCTTCCTTCTAATTTCGTCTGGAAGTCACGGGAAAGCCGCGGCTTTTGAGGCTGCGCCTGAGGCTTGACCCTGCCGGACGGAGC
The DNA here is from genome assembly GCA_013339685.2 of Hyalomma asiaticum. NCBI lineage: Eukaryota > Metazoa > Arthropoda > Arachnida > Ixodida > Ixodidae > Hyalomma > Hyalomma asiaticum. The sequence goes on from CM023484.1 coordinate 58,042,077, forward strand.
CTAACCCGCACTCCCCCACGAAACAGAGCGTCTCGCATCCTCGCCTCGAAAGCCTGCCTTATCCCAAGCTCCTAGCCTCATCTTCCTCACGTTAATGTCGCCTCCGAAGCGTCCCTCTCTTCTCGATCCTTATAGCATCTAGGCAAAATAACAAATATACGAAGAAAGAAAAGGAAGCTGAAAAATGAGGCTTAAAAATGTAAAATTTATTGCCGTCGTATAAAACCCTTAAAGGATTTCTCTGCACACCCTGCACGGCTAGCATACGGCCAAGAAGCAAGCCTATGTAAGAAATAACAACACGAACGAACCATTAAGGAGCGGTCTCGCAGGCAATATAGGAAGACTGGCTGGCTGCTGGCGCGACGCGTCTAATGCGCGCCAATTACGGGCAACATTCCTGTTCCACCGACGTTGCGAACTTTCACTTTTCGCGCGGCGCCCGAAGTCGTGCCGGCGAGACTCGCTACACACTAATACAGCGCGCCTTGCACTTTCGTTCGCACTTTCGTGCATCGTCCAGCCGGCGAGCCTCGACTTGCATACCCTCTTTTGCTTTTTTTTTCGTATACTTTCATCGAATACCAGCGTTGCAAGGCAGAATACCTCGCTTACCGCATCGACGCGTGTTCGTACAAACGCAAGCTTAGCAGCGGTGCATGCCAATAATGTCTGGCACTCTCTCTGCGTGGGCTCCACCGCTGCACTCGCGTAATGGCCATGCGCATCACGACCATGCCAACATTGCATGCTCTTATAGATATACCTTTATACATATACTGGAGAAAGACAGAGTGAAAGAGAGAGAGAGAGAGTGCTGGGAGAGTAAGAGGGGTAAACAAGGTCTTGTATACCTCCACTGCAGACACGCTACAAATGACAAGAAAATAGCGGTCCAAAGACAATGACCTCCTCGGTTTCGAAGACAGTGAAAAGCTGCGAAAGATGTAAAGATCTATAAGTGTGCCAGCACACAAGTAGTACCCGCGGGAGACGCGTAGACCTTCTGCGAGGAACATGGGGTGCTTCGAGGGCCACCGATACTTAGTTCCCTCCGACGCCGCTGCGCGCAATCGAGACCGCCTCTCCGGCATTCCTGGCAAGGGGTCGTTGGGTAGAAACTGTTTCTCGGGCCTTTATTCGAGCCCATCCGGCCTCCTCGGCCGTTGTGTGTGAGTGTCGCTTTGCTATAGTGACCTCATCGAAGCCGTTCGCTTGCCCGGGTCATTGGAGGGGAGCAAAGCGCAGTGTGGGAAGTTCCGATTTTTGGTCGTCCCTGCCCGTGGATTGCCTGTTGTGCGTTTTGTTTCCTTGCTTGCAGTTGCGTGAGCACACCTGTTGTTACTGACCGCTCTCTCTCTCTCTCTCTCAGGGCCAGACGCTGCAGCAGACGGTGCAATGGTGGGCCATTAAGATGGGCACTGCTGAGAGCCCCTCTTTGCTTCGGCTGGCTTTCCCTGGAGGATGCAGAAGACCCACGCCTAGAGGGTTCCGCCCGGCCTCCCCTCCCACTGGAAACCGCTTACAACCCACAGATTAGGCCGGTTGCATTAGAAATAAATGGCCCCAGACGTAGTTAATGGTGTGCCAGGACTATTTTTCGGATGCATCGATTGGTTACTCCGTCAGTACAGCTGCGTATAGGCACGGCACCGGCTCTCTGAGGCGTGTACCGAAGGGGGATCCCCGTGCCTATATCGGGGTCAGTGTGTACTTTTTGTCTGAGAGAAATATTTCATCTAGGGGAGAACAGCAGGTACCATGTGCTTCCAAGGACAACTGAAGATGTGTGCCAGTGTATATCGTTCCTGTCAACATTAAGGCAAAAAAAAAAAAGCCTTATAAGTCTTATTGGAAGAAGTCTGAAAAGTGTGTGGGCGGGAAACGTACAAAAAATCCGAAACTCGCGCGCGTGTCGTATACTTGATGTGTAGAAAAAGTAGCATGGAACGGGGAAGTGGTGTACAGCTATCATGACTGTGAGGTCATGACATCACTAACTAGACGTCATTGCATTCGATTAACGATAATAAAATCACTTGTGGCGTATGCCTGCACTTTTCGGCCAATGATATGCGTGTGTGCGCCACACGTGATTGAATGTTAACCAATACATCCTAGAACGCGAGGCATTACGTTTATGCCTTGGGCTCCCGAAATTTGTCGAAATCAGTGTATTATATCAGGACTCACGCCTTCCTTCTCTTCTTAAAAGGTTTCATATCCTAACCGTGCGAACATTTATAAAAATTTATGCATCTCCCCAGAGGAGGTCTCAATATATTTTATTAATCAATCGGCCACATTTTTTACCTATCATTCGTCTAGATTGCATTGCCCCCAAGTCGTTTTTGGCAGTCACTCTTGCATCCGTTACAAGTGCACCTATGTGAAGTTGTTGTGCTAAATGACACTATGCAAGCAATTACAATTGAATTTGATAATATATTCCCAAGTAATGCTAAACACCTGTCTCACTCTTACCTAAATGGCCTTTTAGAAGATCACCTGGCTCAGATAGACACAAAAATCGTGATAGCGACTGATGCGTCAGTCTGGGAAGAGAAGGCAGGTGTTGGTAATTTATACTTATCTCTGAATTGGTCTTCTCAATTCGTTTACCGGACTTCACGCCCATTTTCCAAGCGGAACTATTGGCAATTGTCTTAGCTGTACGAAAATTACCTCAGTCCTTCTCATCAGTCGCCATTCTAACTGACTGTTTGTCCGTGGGTTCATCTCTCAGCGCGCCTAATTTATCTAGTGCATTAGAAGCATTCTATTCTCTTCTGCCAAGACATTTACGCCTCATTCGGTTGATATGGGTGCCAGGGCACAAAGGTCTAACACTTAATGAATATGCGGACGCGCTCGCAGTGTCAGGTCTAAATGACCCGGTAATTTCTGTATTGCCGACGTCGGCGTTTGTTACAGCTGCGCGCTTCACAAAATATGCTACCAGCAATAATTTTAACAAATCTGCACTAGCCACAACTGATTTCCGACACATGGTTTATCCGTGGAAGAATAGGTGGTGCGAAACCAGAAGAGCAGAAATATCAATCACTAAATTACGATGCCGAGTCCCCCCACTGAACCTTTACATGGACAGGTCTGGTTTGGCTCAATCACCGTTGTGTCTGCATTGTGATGAGGATGAGTCTCTGGAGCACTTCTTCATATCATGTCGAAGATTCAATATCCCACGAAAAGGTTTCTGGAAATTCCCTTGAGAAACATGGGTTAAATTTGTCTCTTCCAGTAGTCCTTTCTTTGGTGCGACTACTCTCGGATTTAGTCACAGGAACGTTTGCAAGGCCGTATGCGATTTTCTTCGTGAGACAAAAAGAATTCAATGTTGATCAGGTCAGCTTTTTATTTTATATATTTTTAATCATGATCTGAGTACGTGAGAACCAATCTCCATAGCGTTCGCTTCTATTTTTTTTATAATTATATGCCTTTCATTTAACTATTCGTTTAAACTAAATTTGATTATCCAATTTGTACTACAATTTTTGTATTTTTTATTAGTAGTTCTCTTCCACACAAATCTCTTTTCCGGTTCATGACCGATCCCCCAGAGTGGGTTGCGCCAAGGTAGCCAAGGACCAACCAACCAACCAACATCTCATGTCGAATTGCATTAACATGGTGCTCGGCTGCCAAAGGTACCGGGTTCGAGCTCCCTATGTCCCTGTCTCGACTACCAAGGATATTGGCTTTCTCCTTTATGTCTCTTAGGCGATAGAGAATGACTCCTGTGATTTTTTTTATTAAACTACCGCAATCAAAGGAACAATCCGCATACAAAAATAACGAGCCTCGAACTGTGGTTTTCTAGAGTATGAAGCGTTACACAGTATTACCATATCTGGGACTGATAACCCAACTCCAAATATTTATTTGTGTTTAACTCCTAGCGATGTTTGGACTCGATGATTTGGAAGAATTTCATGCATATGTAGTGTCTTCATTATTACTTTAAAGTAAAAATCTTGCAGTCGACTATCGTTCTCCTTATTCATTAGCCACCATAACTTGTTTCGAAATGTATTGTCATTATTGTAGCATTTTCCATTTACGTATTATGGCTTAAAAAGGAACGAAAAGTCGTATAGTAAAAGAAAAATCTAAGAAGTGCATGAAGTAATTAAAAAGAAGCTATATCTATCTAGCTTACAGAAGGACCACATTATTCGCCTTGCATTTCTGCGTGCGCAGAGAGCCAAGTGCACATTCAGGAAGCTGTTAATGAAGACATTGAACAAAGTGTTTCTTGCGTGGCCTGTGATTACTCGGAGCGAATTCCGAGTAGCTGTATGTAATCGTGGTCTCATCTCAGCAGACAATCTCTCGTCTTTCGGGAATGACACTCGAGAAAAGCTTCCGCTTCCCTCCGACACTTTATTTTAAACATTTTATACGCTTCGCCTTGCCCTGACAACCACATTGTTTCCATCTGTGCTGATGAACATCTTAATCAAACGGGAAAGTCACGTCCTCTTGCACATTGTGATTACTGTGCAGGGCTCCACACGCGTATACATGTGGAGCCCTGCAAAGACCCTCTGCGAAGGAACGCACTTGCGCGATGGTAATGACAGTTTAAGCAAAGGCTCCGTGCGTGTTATCGCGCCTTTCTTTCTTTCTTTCTTTCTTTCTTTCTTTCTTTCTTTCTTTCTTTCTTTCTTTCTTTCTTTCTTTCTTCTTTCTTTCTTTCTTTCTTTCTTTCTTTCTTTCTTTCTTTACGGCGCGCGAACGCCGTTACGATTTTGACATTTACGTGCACAAGGAGCGCCTCGCCGCGTTGATGTGAGGCGTCGCTGCTTTCTCATTTCCAACGCCTTCGTTTTAATGGTGGACTCGTTTTGTCGACGCAGCAACGTATACTTACACAGAAATAATCCTGCTATGTGAAATGGAAGGTGCCCACGTTGCGGGACTCTTTATTTCTGCGTATATTCTCATGGGACATTGCGAATAAAGCGATAGAACATATGATATTCCCAAGTCGTTCGCGGTTGAATAATCATTATATTAAACGGCAATAAAATTTCAGTGCCCTTCGAGTCAATTAAAAAGGAAGACGACCAGCAAAGCTGTGGTGATGGTATCGGCTCACCGGTGTTAAATTGTCTGTCGACGTGACTCGATAGACGGGCAGACCTTTGACCAGATCTTAGCCATAAATTATTAAATGCGTTACGCCTTTGGTTCACGTTAGGGCACCTTTGAATCACATCTAATAACACCAAGTCGCCTTTAGTCCACTTAACGCGCCCTTGATTCACTTTAATTCTCACCTGGCTTCTCTTAATTCATATATTATTTTGCGCATGAGCGACTACTTCACGCACTTCAGTGGCCCTGGGTCGACCAACCACTGTAAAACTGTTTTAGAGTCGTTTTGTCTGCGGGCGCGATCCGCAAGAATCGAGAATCGAGGGTTCTTCCAAAATTTCAATTTGAGAAGGGGGAGGGGTGTCAGGGCGTGTAGGGGGCTGTTGTATAAATCGCTGGGCTTAGAACCTAGCCATATATGGCTCTGCTGTAAGAACGCACCCTTGAATATATGCGTGAGACTGCTGTGCTGGATCTCAAGGTACCCCGCTGCGTTCGCTGGCATTCTTGTGGCATTCCATTGCTGCAGATAAGCTCGTCCAGCTATCAATGAAGATCCTGTGCGCCAGAAAAGAAGCATAAAATTAATGACGCGTGACGACGGAACAGTATAACCTTCCCTTACGAGCTTCTTCTGACGTCGTTTATGTCTGAAACTTTCGCCGATGCTGAATAAATGCATAGTAAAATGGATTATAGTAAATCAGAATAGTAAAACGCCCATCTCTATGTCGCTATACCTTCCGCGAGCCAGGCGAATCCTGGCAGTTCACGCCGCGAAAAAGAAGTTCGTCGGGCCTTCTTCAACAGTGAGCGATGCATACGGGGGAAGTGATCCTTCGGTGCCGGCTAGTCGAGGCAAATGAGCCTGAACGAGAAAGTACGTGTGCCTGTCAACTTATTTTTCTCGCTGCATTGCTACATAAACAGTTGTACAGCTGAGCTCACATTTCGCATTAGGAAGCACTGTAATCGTCTGTGTTTTACAGCGGAGCTGTAAAAGTCGAGGTTGGTCCCCGCGCAGCGAATTTTGCAGCATAGCCAAGGAGCTGTCACTCACGCAGAAGGGAAAAGCAGACAAGCTCTTGGCCCGTAACCCACCACATGCACACTGCTACGTGATAATGATTATGCGAATAACTAGAATGAATGAATGAATGAATGAATGAATGAATGAATGAATGAATGAATGAATGAATGAACATGCAGGTGTTCGAGCAACCGAAGCGGAGACCAAGCGTCGGCGAAAAAAAAAATGTTAGGAGGTAGCCAAACAAAACGATACCTCCATGAAACCTTGTTTAGTTTCTATACTGCTTCGCTAAACCACTCTCTTCTTCGCCTACTCTGAACACCTTTGCTGAGGCTTCCCCTAAGCCCTGCTGGTCATCGGTGTTCGCGACAGAAAAGCCACAGCTAATTTTATTTTCTGTATTTCTATTTCTATTCACTTGCCAATAACCTATATACCCAACACTTTCGCACAACGATATGTATGTTTCTGTGACAACTTCCGACGCAGCGAGAGCAGGCTAACCTCCTCGTTTATCAGAAACCGCCGTGGTGCAGTAAATCTTGCGGTGATATTTCCGTTCATCCTGTTTTGTATTCCTCACTGACTTCTTTTCAAGGTAACTTTAGACACAAAGATAACGTCACAGCTGCGTAAAACGCGCGTAAACACCACGCAGCTCGTGAATTTTACTAAACTCGATGAAAACGAAAGCGATTCGCAGAAGGGATCCGCGAGATGTAAGGACCTAATGACGCAGATATCTCCCACGACACGGCAGTGTCAAACCGCTCCGCTATACCTAGAAGCTCGCAAAGCGAGCCTCTTTAGTCTTTAGGTTTTAAAGCATTGCACCCTAAGAGTGGCAAAGAATGTTGTGGATTTATAAAGAATGATGTCAGAATACTCAAGGTGTTGTTACCCTTTCACTTATTCGTCCATAATACGTGCGCAGTTCTTGGCCACTGAGAACGCCTGAACACCTTCGGTTAGTCTAATTTTGTCAGAAAAGGCGCGTTGTTTACGTGAAACATGCGCCTGAACGGCTGCCTGTGTCTTTCTGAACGGTTTCTCGTCGAAAGCTCGTGTGTTTGTCAACTGTACCTCTTTACGAGTCTCGGGATGCACCGCGCTAAGAGATGTATTCGGGCTCCTTTGTGCGGGACCAACACGTGCCCGTGTGAGCAATGCCGTTCGTGTAGCCTCGACCGACTGTGATGTGCAAAGCTGTGAGAGCAAACCAGCTGACCCGTTGGCTATCGCATAGGCTGACATGTATTAATACTGCTGTCATCGCCTGGCTGCGATATGAAGAACGTACCCAGGCGAAGGAGTGCTGGTGGCAGACTAATACTTCAGTTGCATGGCGCAATAAATTACCTCATTTTGTTATCTATCTACCAGTTGGGTATCAATTGATCGATCAATCATCTGTTGCTCAACGAAAACTCATCTGAGCTTGACTTTCTGCCCTGGCGCCAGGAAGAAAGGAAAGAAATGGCGGAGAGGGAAAGGCAGGGAGGTTAACCACTCACGTAAAACTGGTTTGCTACCCTACTCACAAGAACGGGATGTCAGAAATTGGAAGATAAGGCGGAAAGAGAAAGAGAAAGAGCACATAATACAGCGTGCACACACACACACAGTGAGTCACAGTCTGTCGCTCTTGCGTGGTACGCGACATCTCTGTCACAGCCGCTTCTCTGTTTCTTTTAAAAGCCTCAGTAGTACCTTCACTGGCGCCAAAAACACTCAAAAATTAACGCCGATATAGATTGGCTGTGTGTCTACGGTGCAGTTTACACGCTACGGTTCCTTCAATGGGCTCAGTTATCGCATGCAGCAGCAAAGATAATTCCGTAAAATTAAAGTCGTCGCTGTTTTTCTTGATCACCAGCTGCAGCGCGAACAGCAAGTGTTACATTGCCCACAAAAACAGACAGATATAAGCGCTGGTCCACGGGCGGTAAGCCACTGCGGCAATTCCTATGTGAAGGATGTTCGTGGATAAATAAAAAAAAATCCTACCAGAGAGTGCCTTGACGTGCTTTGAGTACAGCTATGCCGAGAAGCGAGCTACTCGAAAAAGAAAGAAGATACAAAAAACGAGGCTAAAAGGGAGTCACCGACTTCTGCTTGCTAGAAGTTAAGTTATCGCATTACTTCGAACCCTCACATGTGTTGCACGGAAGCATGGCAGCTTCAGACTCGCTAGAGCACTCAAGACCATTGACTGCTTGGAATATCAACCACCCAGTTGCCGCTTCATTGCAGCTAAGCGTAATCATCTTGGGTAAGCCACGTGCCGCCTCCAATTTAAGTGACGCGTTCTGTCATCGTTTTGTCGCCATGGTCTTCGCGACAAGTTCAGTGGCACAGTAGATTTTCATTTCGATAAAATTTGTCGCGAGCAATATCGGCAACGTTTTCTTGCGATTTTGCACTCGTCGCTTATCCGTGCCATCTAGCTAATGTACTTCTTTTTTCTCGCATCAAATGATTTCCTTACATTTCATAGCAGCTACTAAGAAGACCACTTTCCGCGTCGTAAACATGCTTAGTGAAAGAGCTGTGCGTTTGTGTCTATTACTGTCCGCCCTGTCGGCTTTGCTCTGCAACCATTTCTTATGATCCTCCAGCACGCCAGACTTCTCACGCGCATTCAACAGAGTCGCAGTGTGTTGCCTGTTTCGATCGAACATAAGCACGTGCGTATTCAGCCGACCTAGAAGAGGTTTACTTATATCCCAACGTGTGCGTTAGATACGCATATATTTTCTTCAGCCCTTCTCAAGATTGCTGAGATTTTACGGGCCAAAACCACGAATACGATTATAAGGCAAACCGTTGCGGAGGGCACCGGAAATTTCGACCAGGAGGGATGTTTTCCTTTTTTTTTTTAGACGTGTGCCTCAATCTAAGTACACAGGGTTCTACCATGTCGCTCCCATCGAAATGCGACCACAACGACCGAGATTAAACTCCCGTTTTTCGGGCAAGCAGCCGAACACCACAACCACTCTACCAGGCGGCCTTAAGCGTTTTTACTTTCCTCATATCGAACACCAACCGTAGGCTTTGAAAGACTTACAACGTGTCCTTTTCGAATGGTGTTCATTGTTTGTCGACAAAGCGAAGTAACGCACTGTATGCACGTACCGCCACGATAGAGAGAAACGCGTAGCCAGCCGTGTCGGTTGGCTGGACCAACACCACCTAGACAAAGATGTTGTTGGCGGGACAGTATGTACCGATAGATGTCGTAACGCGTGTTACCCACCCGGTTTGCGCATCGTAGAACCGAGCACGTCGACACACGGTGGACAAAATTCATGACCTTTCGTCATCGAGTTTCACGGGAAAGCCGACCGTCACACTGTCAAGAGAGAAAATGCGACCCTCCGTGGAGCAGCGCAATTTTCCCAGTTCCTCAACATGGCGGGCGACCGAAACCACGGGGTCGTTTGTCGTCACGCGAGAAAAAGCAACCTACTGAGGGCATGTGCTCACTGGAACGGATAATGCTTAGTTCGCCGTGAGCCACTGCTTATGCTTAAAGCCCTGTAACAATCAGCGAAATTTACTTCGCCATTGAAACATCATGGCGTTTCTTCATTTCGCGCACTATACACAAGTGCAGTTCAAACTTGATAGTACACTCGCAAAGCGCGGGCATCGCGATTTAAGCAGGGATTTTTTTTTTTTTGTCATCCTACAAGGGTGTCGACGATAACGTTCACGAGTTTTAGGTGTCCGGCCAGCACGATCACGCCGGACGTCCACGCGTCACCCTGCTGGCAAGACGTCATTGTGAGTACTCACTTTCCGCGCTTGAAGGCCGAACCGCGCTGATGCTTATGTAGTGTGCTACCACTTCAGTGTGATGGTGGGAAGACAGAATCATATAACGCCGTTAGAACAGAACCCGGTTAAGAAGAAGCGGACACCGGCCAAGTCAAAGTTCAGAGCAATGCACACACATTTTGGGCCCCTTACTGAATCCCCGATCCTGCTCACGAAACGTTTTCGCATGTTTATTCACCTTGGTTCGGTGCTTCGCGGTTACCGTCATCGTCTTACCTGGCCCAACAGACTTTATCTGAGTATCTGTTTTCCACTAGAAATTGTCTTCCTGCCAAGCTTGCCTTTTTGTGATGAAAATAACCTAAGGTTGACGTACTCTTAACGTAACGTTCACTGTAGTAAATGCGCAGTTCCAACTGAAGGTTTTATTTATCACAGGAACGTGACGAAATGTGCCAGCTGACACGCCGATAGATGTCGTCACTCGTTTTGCCTACCCGGCTTTAAGAATGATTTTAAGAATGATGCGACTGCTGTAGTTCGTACCTGCTGTGCTGCCTGCATACATCAGCAGTCGCAGCTTGACAATAATTAAGAGGACCTACCTCTGGCGCTATAATGCTTCAATAGCGAAGCGTACTATATACTGTATACACCTTAGCATCCTTCATGAAGCAGTTTATTTGTTTGTTAAGTATTGTTCATTATAGAATGAGATCGGATCTCGGACATTATGTTACCCTCACCTAAGAAAAAAAAAAGCCAAATAAGTGAAGTGTCGTTGGTGCGATCCTGCTTAAGAAGTTTTTCAGAATAACACGCTTTCTCTCTCGGCCAACTCCATAGAGGTACTAGGCGTTTTCTTACGAATGATACAATTTTCGGATATAATACGTTTCATTTCGCCGTACCCGTGAAAATCGTACCTACGAGAATCCGCGTACCGTTTCACCTGCCGTGCTGAAGGAAAGCGTGTGAGAGATAATATCGTATGTTTTCGAAAAGGAATATAGCAGGGTTTATGCGTGTACCTTCTTGTCTGTAGGACTTTCACGAGTAATTTTCCCCACGTTTTTTCAATACATTCATTGAAGCGAAGGAGGTGTGTCACCGCTCCAGGCATCTAAAACTGTCTAATTTTAATCTTTCCTTTCCTTATAAAGCCACCTGAGAGTCCAGGCTCCTCAACAAAGACATGGGCGTCTTCTTTTAGAACCTAAACATAGTGGTGTTGCCAAATGACTCTTACGTCACCTCCATTGAAAAGGCAAGATAATACGTCCGTTTGACGGGGCCCGCACCCGGATCGCGTATAAAGCAGACGGTTAGATAAAAAAATGTTTCAAAAGAAATGAAAGGTGAAGAGTAATTGCTCCATTCATGCCACAGCAAGAAGTCATGCGCATTCTCGAACGTTTTGCCCGGATCCCTAAGGACTCGGTGACTCACATAATCGGCACGACAATGGCGGCGCCGGCCGCCGCAATCGAAAGAGCATCCGCTCACTGCGATTGAATAGGCACGTCAGCGGTCGTCCCGGATCTACGTACTGGATATGCGTGCACATACTAGATGGCACCCCGCGGCTATATTGTGCATGTAGAACCCGATTCAAATGGCCCGTTCCGAAATCTCGCAACTGTCTGCGCGATGGTAGGGAAGTACTCATGCACGCAGGCAACTACACATACATACATACATACATACATACATACATACATACATACATACATACATACATACATACATACATACATACATACATACATACATACATACATACATACATACATACATACATACATACATACATACATACATACGTACGTACGTACACCTCGCACAGTATGCTCAAACCAGCGCACATGTATCGGTGCAGTCATGCTTAACCGTACGTTCGTTCGTTCGTTCGCTCGCTCGCTCACTCACTCACTCACTCACTCACTCACTCACTCACTCACTCACTCACTCACTCACTCACTCACTCACTGGCGCATTCAAATGATGGCGATCACATACACACACCATTAGTGTACGATGAAATCCCACGCGCACACATTTATACTAATTACCATGCTCTCACGGCAAGCTTAGTCACTGTGTCGTATACCTTAAAATGTGCAGGAAAACCAACGCAAACGCACAAAAGAAAAAAAATAACCATGAAAAGGCCATGGTACCCATCTATACGTCCTGTATGCCCGAGCTTGTAGTACGCTCACGGCGGCCGCTATGAATCATCTTCTTTTTCCATACTCCTGTGCCAGGACGGAGGAAAGGAACGGAGACGAGAAAGCGCAGGGAAGAAACAGGCAAAGAAAAAGAAAGAAAAGGAAACAAGAAAAAAAGAATACAAAAAGGCCACGACGCAAGAGTGACCGACCAGCAGGGAATCAAGCGTTGCCTCATCCGCCAACTCCGCGCGAGAGACGTCGCCGACGCTAACCCCACAGCCGGCCAGGCCGCCTAGTAGCGTATAAGGCCGGACACGAGACGCGTGTTTTCGTTTGCTCCTTTTCGCCCAACGTCAAAGCTCGAGGAAAGAGTAAATCCGCGAACAGAAAGAAAAGCAAATGTTCCGAAAGAAAATACGAAAGACGTATACGACATGATGCATATAGAAAGGAAAAGCGAAGGCCAAACGTATGCAAGGAGATGAGCGTTCGCGCTCGACGAATGGTTTGCGCAGGGCAAACGTTTTTCTTGTTTTCTTTTGTCTTAGATCGTCCTCTAGGGCATCGAAATTATCGTCGTCGCGTTATTTTATTGGATGAAAAAATTAAAAAATAGAAACATAACAAAACACGCAAATCAAGAAAAAATATATTTGTTGTCTGTGTATAGAGGGTGCGGCCTGGATATGCTGTAAAACGTACTGGAAGAATAAAAGGATTCTCTTGTGGTGTTTAAAAGCATGACCTAAAGGCCACGGACAGGATAAAAATATGTGCATAAATGAGAATGAATTTAAAATTTAAACAAAGAAACAGGGGTAGTTCGGTACGCACGCGTGCTCACGTTCGTTTGTAGTCCCCTACGATAACCTCTGGACTTTGTTAAAGGAAAACCTTCGAACTTGGAGCTCAGAAGAAAAAAAAAAGAAATCTCATTGAGAGAAGAATGGGTCGAAGGCTGCGCAAGTGTAAGAAGCCGGGAAAAAAGGAGATAGTATTAAGAGAAGAAAGAAAGACGCTCCTCGCGAGTTTGTATGCACGTGTGTTTCGCCGAGCCAGCCAAAGGCATCGCGTCCTTGCCGCCTTGTTTCCAAAGTCGACCATTTGTCACGCGTACGTCTGGCCGCTTCGGCCGGTGTGGCGGATTGTTCAGGATGCGTCGCAGGATGAGCTGCGCTTTCTTCGGCGAGGGTCATCGGTGTTGGGTCAAACGGAGTGTTGTCAGCGCTAAATTTGTGGACGCGTAATCTTCGTCTTGTTCTTATTAAGTGCGGACCACTTTAAAGGCATGGATTGTCGGCGTGTAATGTCATCTTGTGACGCGCTCACGCTCGTAAAACAGCAGTTAAAAGGAGGGCCGAAACACGCTAATAACTGGCCAGAACCGGTTAAAACGAATCCATATCAGGAATGGTTGGGACTACACAGATTGCTATAATAAATAAAAGACACAAATTAAGGGTAGAGATCAAATTAAGCGAAAATAATCCGAGAACACGGAGGATAAACACAAGGGAAAGATAAGGAAAACACTCACTCACTCACTCACTCACTCACTCACTCACTCACTCACTCACTCACTCACTCACTCACTCACTCACTCACTCACTCACTCACTCACTCACTCACTCACTCACTCACTCACTCACTCACTCAAGCTCCACACTTCGTGCAGCTTTGACTGCATTGGAACTGGCTTATATTTTTCTTTTTCCGTTCGTTCCGTTTTAGCAGACGCAATCACATTTTGATGTTACTGCGCATGGTGCGCAACAGTCAATCTTTATTCAGCAAATACAGCGATTCAGCAAATGTATTCGCATGGGTAAGTTATGAAGGACTTCAAATAAATTAATAATTCAAATGAATTCACTTGTGTTGGTCGACAGCGGAATATTCTCTGACAGGAGAAAGATGTTCCCACAAAACTGCGAAGCCATTCCCCGCAACAAGCGTAACATCTGTACTACATTGTTCAGTAAATCAAACGCGATAGCTCGCCCGCATGGCGGCTAGTGCTTTCATTTCTCCCCACTGGTAGGCGCTGGGGGCTCCGAGCTATAGCCCTGGATTTGAAGACGATGCATTCGCGCTCATTGACAATTGGGTCCTCGAACAGACTACGAACGAGCCACGGATCATACACGTAAACAGAAAGTACTGGACACTTCTGCAGAAGGACTTCTTCTTGGGCTAGTTGTTGTTTGTGTAAGCTAGACAGAGAACTCACAGAGCTGTGTGCCCCCTGTATGCGTGTCTAGTCGCGCTACACCATGACCCTAAGCAAATGCTGGACACACCGCAAGAGAAACTGACATGATGTGGCCACACCTTTCGTGATCTCGGCCTGCTTGTGCATTCGGTCTGCATGAATCGTCGATCGTTCTTTCGTGGCATGTTTGGGAGCGCTGATATCCCGTCGCGCAAGCGCCTATAGTCATGTGATACCTTGTTCGAATCTCGCGAACTTTCTTGGAGGCCCAGGAAGACCAAGACCACAGTGCCTATATATATTATTATGAAACGATGCATTCTCTGGACACTAATTAACATGCACCGCCAAGTTCACCATCGCACATTTAGCGTCTTAAGCAACAGTTTAAAAGTTGAATAAATAGTTAATAATGTTACCTGACCTCACATAAAAAATATCATATTTTGATAAAAGGGACAATAGGCAACAAAATCATGTTTACATGTTCGTAAAACGCGCGTGCTTTCCATTTTTAAAGCTTGGCGCGAGTTTCTTTTTTAATTAAACGTGAGAACATGGGAGAACATGAAGCGAGTTTACTCAAACATTCTTAAACACATAAGAGGGCAGTGCGAAAAACACGGACGAAGGAAAGGTAAGTATACGAAGAAAGGTAAGCACGGGCGTGAGCCTCCAACTATACTTCGGAACGCCCAATTCGAGCCTCTGTGAGTACACAGATTTCTGCGTTTGGGTTATTTCGCGCTGTGTTGATGCGTTCAAGAATCCACCAACAAGCCCAAGCAAGAGCGCTGCTAAAACACCCCGTATACATAACATTCAAATCCACCCAGAGGCTGTCTCTCCAAAAATATTACGAAAATCCTAGTTTCATGTTGACGACTACACAGCTAGCACGATGCAACGGGTGAGTCCGTTTTCCAGTTATCGTTTGCGGAGTGTTGCTGCGTTGCCGTACTTGCCTTAAAGACAAGTTTCGTTCAAATAAATGTGCGAGAACCTCCGCGTGCGCACGTTACAGAAACATCTGAGTGACATCTACGCTTGGCGACAGAACGGGCAGAGCGGATTGGCCTTTCGCAAGGATCGCGGAACTGGGGACAGCAGGTGTCTTGGATCGCACCGATGCAAGTGCAGAACTGCGCAGGACTTCGCCACTGATGACAAGGCATAGCGAGCAGATGGAATTTTACCTTGACCTAGTGTAGGCGATAGCAGAAGGGGAGGGGGGAGGGGGGGGCGATAGTTCAGTGCGAACTTCCACTTGCGTCAGTGCTGTCCAACATATATGCTTGCCTGCGCACCGACGATAGCAGAGATAAGTGTACGTAGGCATGTCTCTGTAGTGGAACAGCTGGTTGCCTTCAGTACAGATAAGGCATTTTTGAAGCGATTAGTAGCACTTGCCTTGTTGCTTCAGCTAGAGCAGACCTATAGCAAAGGGTCCGCTACTTTCCGCAAATGAGGCCATGGAAAGATCGCACGCGCCTATACTGCATGTCTTTTCAATATACGACTGAGTTGAATGGAACTTGAATACATTTTATTGAAATCGGCCATGTTTATTTATTTATTTATTTATTTATTTATTTATTTATTTATTTATTTATCAATACTGTCAATCCCGTCAGGGATTTTTACAGGAGCGGGTTAAGAGGTCTACAGATATTATTGTACAAAATTATACAATAGCCTTAGGGTAAAAAAATAATTATTAGAAATGATAATCATAATGAACCTATGTTATTCAGAAAACTGACGCAAAAATAAAGAAGGCGGAAGGCGGGCACATAAATTATCAAGTTGACAACAACTGCCACCATTTTATGTCAGAAATTTCGAATGTGCAGAAGAAAAGGACAAAATATACACAACACCGATAACACCATGGAGGCAGTGCAAGCCAGAAAGTTCGTAGAATTAAGGGTAGCATTGGGGCTAGCCCCGGGATCCTGCTTTGGAATGTAAATTTTTATTCGTTATCATTTTCAGCGTCGGTAGTGGTCGTCGTCGTCATCATTACCGTCACCTATAGTTTCACGTGGAGACAAGGGCTAAAAACGGTAGTAGTGCCTGGCAAAACTCTCCGTGCAGGTTGGGTGGTGGTGGTTGATCTGTGGGGTTCTACGTCCCAAAACCAGGTGTGATTATTAGAGATGCCGTAGTGGAGGGCTCCGGAAACTTCGACCACCTGGGGCTCTTTAACGTGCACTGACATCACACAGCACACGGGCCTCATTTCCCCTCCATCGAAATGCAGCCGCCGCGGCCAGGATTCGATCCCGCGACCATCGGATCAGCTGCCGAGTACCATAGACACTAGACCACCGTGGCGGGGCTGGTGGTGGTGGTGAATCAGGCGGTTTCAGCCTGACGTACAAAACAGGCAATTGTTCCGCCCGAGCCTCCTAAGGGATGATCGTGGATGCGTCACCAGGCATCGATCCATACACTCCAGGACAAAGGAACGTATCACTGAGCACCTGCGTAGCGTACACAAAACACATGAGCATAACCACCAGCGTACATGTGATCTAGGATAAAGGGCAAAAAAAAAGAAAAATGCGGGACGGCAGCAAACATGGGATAAGAACAACACATGTATGAACCAGAACTCCAAACGAAGCACTAACTTTTTTTTTCTTTTTCTTTTAAAACGTAATATCGTGTGAGATGGGTAGAAGAATTACCTGTGCCACACCGCGGCGTTATTGACACCAATCTCACTAGAGAAGGCCGTTGTTTTCTAACTCCCGAAAGGTAAGTTGCAATGCGAACGGCGTTAACGACCCAGAAATAAGCTTTCGATTGAGATCGACACCAAAACTCAGTACTTTGGAACAATTTGAAGCATCTGGGCTATATTTATTACATAGGCGTTTTTTTTTATTTCTTTATTTTAGTCTTAATGTCAAGCCTGATCATTAGTTCACTTCGTGCAGAAAATGTGCAGTATCGCTTGTGTACAAGGTAACCGTGGCTCTACCATGCTTCTCTATCGATGCCCGTTAATGCGTACTCCACAGAAACGAATATAGCAGAAAGCGTGAATTATTATAATAGCAACTATAAAAATGCGCCGAAAAAAAATGTTCGAATCATATTTATACTTGCCCTATACTTAGTATACATTCGAGTACCTCTATACGGGTACAGAAAGCGCACTCGCATTGATCTGTTATCTAACGAAGGAGGGAGTGAGCTGAAAAACACGTGGATATAAAGCGAAGAGAAAATGTGCACGCGTCATATTTATCTTACATTACACATTTCATCCAGGCTTTCGAGGCGCATTCCCATCGTCATGTTAAACCGACTCGCCCAACCAAGTGTCTTTCTTTCGAGTCTTGATGAACAAAATGTTCAAAACGACAAAGAACACGGAACATCGCTGGAGCCAACGTTTCGACAGGTGCATTTGCCTTCGTCGGGCATGTCCTCTCGTCAAGTCCACTCGTCGAAACCTTGAAGCTTAGCGACATTCCCCGTTCTTCATGGTTTTCAACGATTTCTTCATCAATTCAAGTCTCACCTTCCCCGGAGCTTCTTTTCCAGGTGATTTATATTCTGCAACGCAAGCGTGAAAGGCACTCGTTCAGGCTCAAAAACTACGCACGCTTGTTGCCAGCCTTTTGTATAACCCGCTCGCTCGCGACATGATATCGCACGCACGCAAAACTCGCGTGGCCTATGCCAAACGCAAACACTCCATGCCTCCGAAGCACGTCGCGCGATGGCCGCGCTGCATATGTAATGTGCGCGCGAAGTGCAATGTTCGGGATCAGTTCAATCGGTCCGTGAACTCGCGACAGGCCTCGGTATTGGCAGAAGCACGGTAGGCCGGCATCTTAAGTGACCGACGCATGCGAGAGCCTCGCCAGACTGCCAGGAGAGAAGCAGTATATGGGGGCCGTCAATGCGTTGTACACTCTTGTACGTACGTACATGCTGTGAAACGTCCCTCATCGCTGGCGCCGACGGCCGTAAAACCGCGTCGCCGATAGGCGCGTTCCATCAGCGGGCATCGTGCCAGTAGTTCGCTGGGTTTCACTTTCGGTCTCTCGTCGATCGATGTTGTCCGGTGCTTCTTTCCCTATACGTACTGTCTATTTTGCCGGACATGACCCCTGGAACTGCTTTTCCGGTTTGCTTAGCTACCGGTCGGTCAGTGGAAACAGGTAAGGCCACGTCATCTCGGGGCATAAAAGTCTGTGCCTCTTTATCGTGCATGCAGTCGTTGCCTGTAATGCGCTCTGCCCCGTGTTAAACCAATTGGTATATAGAAGTGTACATGCGCTTGGTAGCAATGACACAAAACATTGCTTGTTTGCTTATTTGTTTGCTTGCTTGTTTAGAACATCTGTCCAATGGTGCTAAGATGACACACGAGCATTCTGCTTCCGGTGAATTGAGTATAGATTATTAATAAGGCTTCAACGATGGCTAGTCGGTGTGACCTCGTTTTGTTTACTGCAACACACTACTAAACCGGAACAAAGCATACAAGAAAAGAGAGGTCTTTTTTGCCCTGGTGTAACAGTGTAGCGAAACAAACAGAATGCATGGTGCGTATCATGGTAGTGGTGGCCGTGGTGGTGTGATTCTGCGATCTGACTTCGAAGAAGGTAGCTTACGCATCAGGGATAGCTCCGCGTACATCTACGCTAGGTTATTTAAAATTGGACGATGCCCTTACACGTCCCTCTACCGGGCGTGGTGCGATCGATAAGCATATAAGATTTCATATTGATATGCTCTCACACAGACACGGCCTGTGTTCCACAGCCTGCAAAAGAGAGGTATTCGCACGCAAGGCTTCAGTGGCGCTGTGATTCGCGCATGGCCCACCGGTCACCAGGGAGAGAGTTTAAAGGCAACAACTGTTTGCTTCTCGATAATATTAACGATCACTGAGTTTTTATGTGCCAAAACCACGATATGGACTGAGAAACGCCATAGCGGAGGGCTATGGCATTTCGGACCACCTGGCAGTCTTTAACTGCACTGATAACGCACAGCAGACGTGCATCTTGGCTGTTACCATACATCGCAAATGCGCTGCAGCACCAGCGGAGCTCCCGAGATGGAGCTGCATGAACTGGAGCTCGACAGCTGGAGCTAGAGCTGGCGCACCAGATTTGGAGCTCCAATGAATCGGAGCACCAAAAATGAGCTGTAGCTCAAGAGCTGGCGCTCCAGATGTGGAGCTTCAATACATAGCCGACGCAAAAGAGCAAGGGCTCTGGTGCTGCAGCTCGCGGTGGAAGTGGTGAATTCTTTGAAGCCAGAAGACCACCTGTTCAGACTTCTTACGTAATTATGGCGAGAGGTGCGGCCTGCTGGTGTTACGCGTGAACGCTTGCCTTTTTTTTTTTTTTTTGTTCCTTGGGCGCTCATATCAAGTTTCAAGTGGGTATGTTGAAGCAGATGGCTGTTCCATCGAAAGCCATGGGCAGTGAACCAGAGTGGTGGACGGCGGTGGGCATGCCGCCGACCTATGGAGAACTGGGTCCCACGGTAGGCTCCATAAAACATTGTTGCAAGGCATCGCCAAAAGTATTTCATGAATATAAATCATGAATCATGGACCTAAGGTATTTCATGAAAATTCGTTCTTTGTTCACCGTCCACACATCCCACCCAGCATTGCCACAGCAGCTCAATCATTTTGTTGAGGACCTGTGTATCATAAAAGCACCATCGGTTCTGTAAAGCACAATGAAATCAAGTCTGTAGTGGCCCTCAAGACTATGCGTGGATACCTAAGGAGACTTTGCGTACAGTTTCTACGGAGTGTGCGTGGTCCGTGCGATAATGGTCATTAAGACTTTCACATTCCCCGCTGAACACCCACAGAAGCATGCCTCGCCGAGAGTCAGGCAGGAATCTACGGCGTTCCATTATACACTCTTTCCAGGTAAGTTCCGTGCAGGTGTGCGATTCCGCACCCTGTGGTACTGAATCAAAAGCTAAAACACTGATAAATGTAATGCTACCACGTGCATAGTATTAAGGTATCTGTGATAGCAATTGTGCTGCAATTCTGGTTTAATTAAGTTGTCAAATGACCTTTAGTAGTATTGCTCTATTACAAGCGCGAATTGACGAATAGACTTGTCGAAATTTCACTGATGGATTGAAACTGGCTTATTAGAAAAAGTTACCGCGACAGTTTTTCGGATCAAAGAAACAAAGAAAAGACTAGGACGAACTCTTCGTTCTCGGTGTCTGCGTCCAGACGTATTATGCCAAATTTTACAAGCAGCAACTAGTTCGACAATCAGATCCCCTAAAGTTCCTTTGAAATTTTTAATGCATTCTGCAGCGGTATGGCTTTCATATTGCAACGAAGCGCTGCGACAGAAGACGATGGAGACAGCACCGAGGAAGACGACGTTCGCTGATGTTCGCGTGGATCGATTTTCTTGTTCAGTTATTAGATCCTAATTACTTATTCAATTATTCTCTATACAATTGATTGATTGTAATTTTATTTTATTAAGTTATTTCGTATCAAAATACTACGTTTGTAATATCCAAATTCGCATCAAAGGACGAATAAACCTTTCAGGTAGCATAACTTATTAAATTAACCTCAAATCCGCCTGAGTCTTGGCTAATTCCCCCGAGTGGGTAGATGCCAAATGTGAAGGATCATCATCATCATAATCATCATCATCATCGCGCGGACAGGGCTCCATCTTGTATGCCTGCGTTCTGCCCATTGTACAAAGCGTGCAAATATATATTAACTAGAGTCTTTCTTTCCCGTAACAATATTTCCCTAGCTGCAGCAAACTTCAAGAGGAAAATTTTCTGAAAGCGTTGAAGAAATCGGACGTCTGATGGAGTCACCGTGTTCCTATCTCCCCATGCCCGAGCATGGATGACTCGCTGTTCAGAGCGCCACCGGGTCTTGCTTCTATGAACGACGACTTCCGTCGAAGCGCCGCCGGGCAGCAGACTTGCCGGCCGGCCGAGGCATGTGGGCGCGACACCGGGCAGCCCAGGCGGCGGCGAGGCACGGCGCGCACAGAAGGTTGAATAACCCGAACAGCAGCAGCAGCCGAGCAACGGCTACTGGAACGAGTCCCACCGTACAGTGCCTTCGCCGCGGCCGTCGCCGCCGCCACTGATGCTGGCGCTATTGCTGTTGCTGCTGACTCTTGTCTTTTTGAGGCGCCTCCGCAAGAAATAAGCTGTCGGAAGGAGCCCTTAGTTTGCGGATAGACTGAAAAACAGTAATAGAGAGAGAGAGAGAGAGAGAGAAATAAGGAGGGGAAGGCAGGGATGTTAACCAGTCAGGATTCCGGTTTGCTACCCTACACTGGGGGATGGAAAAAGGGGAAGAAAAGTAAAGAGAAGGAGAGAGGGGGAAACTGTAATAGAAACTTCACACAGCAGTATACCTGACTGCCGTACATTTTTTAAAAAAAATAATCTATCTAGGCGACAAGAGCTCGAAGTCAGAGCGTAGATTATAAAAATGTTCGAGAACTGTCTAACGTGCAAGCAAAATTCGAACGCGCGTTCACTCTTTGTCTTTACTTGTTTCTATCCCCCCTATTTTGTACCTGTACCTTCGAGGTACGGGCAGGCGTGTAATTTTTCTTTTCGATTCAGAAGCAACACGGAGCAGTGTGAAACAAAGCACGCGTATTCCAACACCTCTGTCTCATCAAACAGCCTACTTTAGCCAATGCAGTTCTAACTTTACACAAAACGCTGCAGGCGAGAACTTCTGCTGACTGTCTTCCAGGCTTGAGTGGACCCTTTCTTCGTCAATTTAATTGCTTTTTTCTTTCCTTCCACATCTTTATCTATCTATCTATCTATCTATCTATCTATCTATCTATCTATCTATCTATCTATCTATCTATCTATCTATCTATCTATCTATCTATCTATCTATCTAATCTGAAGGACGTTGACGAGAAGCGCCTGGTGTGCTTCGAGTTTACTTGCAAACAAGAAAAGGCAGAAGAGTACCATAGGAACAACTCACTGTAGGGATGGAGGTCATGAGACAGACAGACAGACAGACAGACAGACAGACAGACAGACAGACAGACAGACAGACAGACAGACAGACAGGCAGGCAGGCTTTCCTTATCGGGCCTTTTTGCCGTCTCAAACAACGAGTTCGCAAGATTCTCTGCAGCACTCGTGCCTATATATAAGGCGTGCTTTCAAGCCGCACGATACTGCTCGTTACACTTTTCCACGTCACACGGCACCTTAGGTGCGCGACACGGCTTAGCGCGGCATGAGGTATGCCTGCAGTATTGTGCAGTGCGGTAGCACGTGAAACTTCAGGCGATACGCTTTCGCCCACCACTGTCTCCCATGGAATCTATATAGGGGGAACGTAGTCGAAGTGCCGAGAATGAGTCGGGGAGGCGGATGCCCATCGAATCGTGCGCGGAACCGCGAAGCGCCATAACGGGCGGCGAGAATCACATCGAGACGAGGCATGCGTGCTTTCTCCGCATCGCCCGTTGCACACAGACGCCGGAGAAGCGGAGAGAACCAGTTGCCGAACTGAGCGAGCAGCTAGCCACGGCAACTTGACCAGCCCGGGGGCCAATGTGGTCATGCGTGCCGCCGCCAGGCGCAGCTCCACAGGTCTCGGACAAAAGCGCACTCTGGGGGCGCCGCCGCGAGCACGGCGAGATAAAAGAGGGAGAGGCGGACAAAGGGAAAGGTGAAGATGACAGGCGCGAGGCGTCTCTTCTTTCTTTCGCATCAGTCGCGTAATAACAATCATACTGTAGGCATTTGCCGGCGCCCCGCCATAATAGTGATTTCGGGTCCCAGCGTTCGACGCAGCTTGTTTCTCGCAAGCAGGGACCGACGCTGCTGCTATGTGATGCGGTGGAGGAGCGGCGGTATACGAGTGACGTGTATGCGTTCCGTGTCGCTGTCTGTGGGCTCGCGCTAGACGCTTTTCGAGACTGTCGAAGTCGAAGCCGAACAGAGGACGTGGACACAAAGTCCGACTACATTTCAGGCTTTATGTCTACGCTTGTTACAGCTAGCTACGAGCACACCCGTGAAGCGACATCACATGACCATCTGTTACGTCTTCTTGTCTTGAGTTACGCACAGCACAGTTCCCTTTGCTGGCACTACAGCGGAGGTCCGTACGCAGTCATTTTAGCGCGATAACGTTAGAGAGCTCGCATCGTAGGATATCCGGTGTCGGCTTCGGCGTCTGCGTCCACGGCGGAAAAATTCTGCTCGAGCTACTGCTACCGTAGTTTCCCAAAGCACCCGACCACACAGGGCCCTCTGCACAGTCGCGTTAGAGAACAAAAATTCAAAGTGAAATTGTCAGAATAAGCATAAACTACGACTTAGCAACACCTGCAATCATGATAGCTGGGACTCTCATTTGAATGTACGACAAAACATAATTCTGTGACGAGGAGGTGATGCGAACGGGACCCAATAAGCTTCGACACCTGGCACGCCGTCTCTCACTGGTTGAGTGGAACTCACCAAACATCAGACGAACGCGACTGTACCAGCTAAACCCTTCCCTGCATCTCCGCCTTCCATCAGGACTTCCTCGACATGAGGCCTCGCTTCTTTGTCGACTTTGGCTGGGAGTTGCCTTCACAAAGGCATACTCCGCATTAATTGGAGCGATCGACAGTGCAACCTGCGAGATGTGCGACACCGACGAAACCCTGGACCATCTGCTGTGTCACTGTCCGCGATTCGTCGAGGAAAGGAAAATCCTTGCTGAGACGCTACACCACCTTGACAATCGGCCACTATCCTTACAGATGCTACTCGAACACCGACCTCATCGCTCGTCGGCCCACAAGGCACTAAAAGCACTTTTACGCTTTTTCAAGACGACTGGTTTGCGTGAACGCCTTTGACAGTTGGACTTGTCCGACAACGTCTTTTTCATTATTCCCCTTCCTTCTCTCTCTCCCATCTTTCTATTCCCCCTTCCCACTCCCCCAGTGTAGGGTAGCCAACCGGACGCCCTTCTGGTTAACCTCCCTGCCTTCCTGTTTTCCCCTTCCTTCCTCCTCCTCCTTGTTGCCGATTTGCTAGAGGCCGCTTTAAATGAGGTTGAAGTCTGCGGAGAGAGAATAATCAGCCGTCTATTCATTCAAGTAGAGGTTGTTTCAAGGATACATCACGACTTAAGTTTATTTGCATTACTAGATGGCGGCCTGTCCGTGCAATTTGCTTTACTGATTTGGTAGGCTACTTTACCACACGTACATTTCGCACCATTCCCTCGCATAGGCATGCGGATGTAAGCACGCTTTAGCTTATAGCTCGTCTGACAAGCCACGCATAGTTGATTTTTTCTTTAGCACTCGCTTTTTTTTTCACGCTCAGCAAGCTTTTAGCGACGACGCCGGCATCTGCATCTGCTACCTTCGCATAAATATATCTACCCACGCCAGGTAACACGGTGAGCTATGACCTCATCTGAGAAAGATTAGCGCGCCGTATACGAAGAGCAAGCTTCTTCCAACGCATCCTGGTGTAGTTGTCAGCAGTAACAGGACATCCTCACATAACCTCGCGGTCTGATTCTTACGAAGCGGTGGTGTCTGATGTTTCGAAACAGTAGGTTTTCCACGTTAGCAAGGAAGTATTATCCCCTTTATCTCAGGGGTATTGGCACTTCTGATATAAAGGAGGCTAGCGATTGGTTCAGTTCTTCCTGTCACTGCATCCCTTTAACCTTTCCGGTTGTTTACCCCTACGGACACTGTGGCTGTACAGTGCAGCGGTGGAATAGGCACGAGTTCACGCCCACATCGGTTTTTGACTCTTCCCGACCCCTTATGTCGAGCAGTGCAGCAGTTGAAACGTCTCCAGCGTAGTATAGTTACGAATGAAATTGTATGCAGTCACTCACTCACAATGTGTTTAGTTGCGCCGTTTACGTCTCACAGGGGAAAGGAATCTAAGTAAGCAATCTGAAGGGCAAATATTGTGTTTTCTAATGAACGTCTTCTCGTTTAGGCGCTACTCAGCACTCATGCCGACAACGTTTTACTTTGTGTTGAAGCCAATTTTGGCTCAAGGTTTCCTCCCGTTGGCTCTTGTAAGCATCTCATACACGATCTTCGTGCTTTGAGCGTGACTTCGAATTCATCAGCACCCTGAAGGTTTTCCTCCTTCATGTCGTTTATTTAGGTCGTGTAAGCATTTTTATACTACGGTAATAAGAAAGCAACGCTACCAGTGTCTTTAAGAGTGGTTTGCATGTTTACAAAATTTAACGGACCTTGAGGTATGTTTCAAATGGCTTCGCCGCCTCTTATCAAGGCTTTATAAGAGTCATGGCCATGAATGTTGAGCAGTTCTTCTCTTTTGTGCTCTTTGTTGATAGCATAATTTTATCGGGACTGACCGTAAGTAACTATCACATCACTATAGAGCATTTCAACAAAATCTGTGTACATTAGCTTACTGGCAGCGTTTCAAGATGTTTCATATGGGAAAACCTAAGGCGTACTCTTTTCTAACAACTCGCTGATTTAGGGCGCGTCATAATTACCACTGATGATAATGGTGGTGGCTGCGATGGTGGTTGTGGTGACGGTGATGATGATGATAATGAAGAGTGGGAGGAAGAGGATTATGGTACACTTAATTTGGAGCCTGTGCTGTGCTTTCTATGTAGCCAGTAAACCTAGCGCTGATCATTTTCTGGTTAAGCTGTGGGAGACATGATAAGATGGCATCAGTACCATTTGCGGCGCGGTAAAGCCAATCGGCCCGTACTGATACTGTCTCTTATACACGCTGTAGTACCTCCGTGCCACGCCACGTTTCTCCCCCTCAAAAAAAAAAAAAATGAAACACTGCACGCAGCATCTTTTATATCATTATCGCCTTTCTGTCGTTCCCCTCCACCTTTTCCCTTCTGAGCAAACGCCAGGCGTACGCAACGGGGATCGGAATTTCACCTCGTTCACGACGCTTTGCACGACCGTTGGCCATCCGTCTTTTGCAAACCGCGAGGGCCTTCAAAAAGAAATAAAGAACACTCCGCTCACGAAGCAGCACTTTCGACACCAGCCTAAAAGGGGAAACGCTCTTTCTCCGAACCGCACGAAATAACGGGTCCCTCTCTGCGGAACGAGATGAGAAAAAGAGGAGAGCCTTCTGACAGACAAGGCTCTCGCCACCATCGGCCATCACCGAAGCTCGCATTAGGCACTCGAGAATGCCTCTAATGTCCCCCTCTTCTCGCGTGCCACAGAAAGAACACAGCCTCCGAACGAGATGGCACCAACAAGCACGGAAGCCCGAAAGATCAGTCCCGTCTGTCTTGGGCTCTCCGAGAGGAAAAGCAAAGGGGGGAGGGGTTTTTCCCGCACGACACTGATGCCATGCGGTACGCCTCTTGCGCTGCTCTCGCCTCGTTCAACGAACGACCTTCGAGAATTGGTGGCCAAGGTCGCGCCTACGGCTCCGGCGCCGCTTGTTGTTTGTTGCGATGACTGGCCGGTGTACCACAGCTTTCATCTTTTGTTATTCCTTCCTTTTTTTTCTTTTACTCTTTAGTCTCGATCGCATCGCCACGCTAGCTTGCATACGCCGCGCAGCTCGAAAACGCGATAGACAAACTACACACACGTAAGACGATGGGGAACGACTACGAAATGACCCGGCAGTGCTTTTCCCCTTCCATCACCTACCCACCCCTCCCCCTCTTTTGCCCGTCCAATTGCCACACCTGAACTGCTTCTACTCGCTGCTGTCCTGGTGTAAGACACGAAAAGGAGAAGGCCCGGCCGAGATAGGCGCGACAGGGAACGCGATCGCACCGACGCCGCCACCGCGTCGGTCTCGCCTACTTGTCCCGAGGCAGGCGCCCAGCGGCTTTTGAACCCGGCTGTGTGGTGCGTCGAATGCGACTGAAAAGCAAGCGATCGAGCTGGAGAGGGGGAGTCGGACCAATTTCTCACGTTTGCCGTAAGGTCCGCCGCTCGGGCATTCTTTCTCCTTCTTCTTCCTCCTCTCTTAGCTTTCTGGCTTTTTTTTTTTGTCTCGTTTTATATTATCCTACCAGCGTACCGCGAATATTTTTTTTTCACGCGAATTCGCTCCAACTTTCGTACACCTTGTACTTCACGTTGTTTTATCTCGTATTTCTTTCACGCGGGAACACCGGATTACTCTCTTTAGGTGAGAATCAGAGAACCCCGTGTGGCAAAAATGAATCCGCAGACGCTCACAACGGCGTGCTTTACAATTACCCGGGATATTCGGCGCGTTAAACTTGAGACTTTAATTTTTTGCCTTTAATTAACTGCTTCTTGTCACCAAGTCACAAATAAGAACGCAGCAACCATCATGTTTCTTCTAAAGCAACGCACTTGGCTGCAACAAGCAAAGAACAAAAAAAAATAAATAAAGGTTAGGTAAATAAATAAATTTTTACAACAGGAAGCGCCGTCCACTTTTTTCTTATTTACTCCGCATTTAGCATTAGGTTAGTAAACTGTACCAACCAGCACCTCAACACATCCTACTCTCTTGCAAATTCGAGAGAAATGGACATATTTGGCCGCTGCCTTTCCTTTACTGGCGAAATAGGTTGTGAATGACACACGGTTTCCCTAAGAATGTGCCTTGGAAATAGGCAGATGAGCTCGGGGGTGTGCAACGCTACGGATGCGTTGCTAAGTTTCCTTGAAGGCAACTAGAGGGAATCATTGAGATCATTGTGAGAAGCCTTCACCCTGAAGTGAACATAAGGTAAGTATGATACCCCGCCACAGTGGTCTAGTGGTTATGGCACTCGGCTGCAGATCCGGAGCTCGCGGGATCGAATCCCGGTCGCACCGGCTGCATTACGATGGAGGCGAAATGTTGGGGCTGTGCTGACATCGTGTGCTGTGCGATGTCAGTGCACGTTAAAGAACCCCAGGTGGTCGAAATTTCCGGAGACCTCCACTACGGCGTCTCTCATAATCAGAGCTGGTGTTGGGACGTTAAACCCCACAAATCAATCAATCAAGCTGAGTATTATGATCGCGATGATATTCCCAGCTCGCTGGTATAATACTGCATCAAAAATGCAGCGGTTCGCCAACAACAGCATCAACAGCAGTGTTAGCATTCAGTCTATTCTCCTCTCTTCGTTTTCGCGTACTATTTTGCAATTGCAAATATGTTCAGTAACCAAAACCG
The DNA here is from genome assembly GCA_013339685.2 of Hyalomma asiaticum. Lineage (NCBI taxonomy): Eukaryota > Metazoa > Arthropoda > Arachnida > Ixodida > Ixodidae > Hyalomma > Hyalomma asiaticum. The sequence continues at coordinate 58,070,590 of CM023484.1, forward strand.
GGCGACCACTTACACTAATAGTATCCTCTCTCACTGCCGCTTTCCCTCGCAAATGAAAACCGGGGATTTGGCATTTACGAAATCCCACCCGATGTTCGTGAAGCAACCTCGCGGCATTTTTCTCTGGCCGTCTTATTGCCCCGCGAGTCTGTGCACCTTTTTTATCCTTGATGTCTGACAGCCCGTTGCTCCTCGCTATTGCTCCATTTTATTTCTTGAGCGCTAAGATAAGAGGGCACGTTTCTTGCATTCGGGAAGCTGTGAAGAACGTAAGTTCTTACCTGCGATGAGAAGATGGTCTCTCGCCTCATTCATGCGACTTCGCTTTCGTAGCAGCTCCTACCTCTCGTGTTGTGTTTGTTCATAACCGCAGCAAACATGTGGGCAAGTGTACCACGCAGTGTTGCAATAACCATACGCCATCGGCTGAGAAGGTGCCATATTTTGTGAAAGGAGTGCGACGTAGGAAATTGGGAATCAGAGTAAGAAAAACGGTGAGATCTAGCAAGGATCCTTACTAGAACTATGGGTACTCTGTACTTACTGTGAGCACGTGGCAATAGGACAGCATCAGATCTGAATGGCTGATCGTGGGCATAACTTAGTGGCTCACTGGTTGGATCACCAGTGAGCCACTGGTGATCCGACTGGTGCGTTATCTCTGCACATTACAAAACCTCAGGTGTTCGAAATTTCCGGAACCTTTCACTACGGCGTACTTCATAACATTATCGTGGTTTAGGTACGTGAAACCCCAGCAGTTGTTACTAGTAATCCAGTGATCACTCCAGTGACGTACGGCATGTTCTATGACTCAAATTCTAGCCCTTTCCAATTTCAACATCGCTGTGACGAAATTGTTTGGTATCAAAGATACTGCATTTGTGAATGACGTTATTGTTGTACGGCGTTTGGGTCGCATGAGATGAAATTATCCATGGCCTTACGGCTAGGGCGTCCAACGTGGCTGCGGGAGGTTGAGGGTTGGAACCCCGCCGCCGAACACCCACCGGCGCCAGGCGCTCTGCCGTCAAAGGGAATCCTTACTTGAGGGAACTCCCGTCGCAGGTAAGCGACACTTGCCGCTGTGGGTCACGATGGATGGGAAGAGACCAAAAGAGAACAAACTTCATTGATAGTTGCTACGGGACCTTTGTAACGGGCTTCTTCCGTTCTATCAAAAATACAGGACTTGAAGGATTCGTTTGCATGCGCGTATCGATGCAAGTGGTTCGAGGGAGTTTTAGAAAAACGGAAGACTACAGCACCTTGAGCAAGGTTTCATGTTGCGAATACCTGTCATGAATTGTTCGCAACATTCACAGGTCGCGGGTTAAATTTCCGTCCCCAACCGCGCCGTGCTAGGATGGGACGAATCAAAACAAAGAAAACCGCCCGTATACTTTTCAGGTAGACGTAAAGAAATAAACGGTTTGTGTTTCACCTCGGTTACAGTTGAGGCGGAACTGCCGCTGCACATTTGGTAATGCGTTGTGTTATGCATGAAGGCATACATTTGCAAGACACATTTTGGGGCAAGACATTTGTAAGCCTTAATGAGCTTAAATGAGAAAATACCCGGTAGGCATCCTCAACGAGATATGCCCGAACTTTTGCCCTTTTAATGTATTACCAAATGCGTAGCGCCCTTTTGTTCCATGTGGAACCACGTATATGGTGCACGTCCGCTTGTCCCGGACTTTGGTAAGCAGGTTCGCGTCACTCGTGATCGGGCATGTGTATTTCGCATAAATTCTCTCCCCCCTCCCCCCCTTTTTCTTTTTCCCCGTTTATCGGGCAACGAAATGTTCGTGCAAGATCACAGCCAACTCATGCACCTCAGGATTTAGAAGCTCAATTGGTCGAAATAAATCTGCTTTGGCGCGTCTCATTGCCATATTTGCATTTTTCACAGGTGAAACCCCCGAATTTAGTATTGACAATAGGACTTTACACAAGCGCATATTCTGCAATCACTGAACGTAATTCACGCGCCCTTTACATTTTTTATAATTCACCTTTATCATAAGGTAACCTTCTGACCTCGCTTAGATGGAAGCGGGATGAAGTTCCTATTCATTCCGCTTTGTTTCTGTGTAGACACTAACGATGCTACGTTAATGGAGTAAGCGCTACTAAATTTTGAAATCAGAGGCCAAATTCACAAAAACTCTCTTTCGTAAGTGCTTTTTTTCTTATTAGTCAGCAGTCTTCGCAAGTGATCTGTGCAGGATCAGCTGAAATAATCTCTTACGAACATTTTTAGCGTACGCGCTAAATGAACATTCACAAGATCATATTATGAGATGATCTTGTGAATACGGACCTTGATCTCTTAAGCGTCGGCTCTTACCCTGGTTACATTGTAATCACAGAGCCAAAGACCACCTTTATACAACAGGGAAATAACGACTCAGAACGATATGGAGCATTACATGGAAATCACTGCATGACTGTGGATTAACAGAATATTCGTATCGTAGTCCCAAACTCTAGTCACTGGAGCGTACACGGAATGAGACACTAAAACTTTAGCTGCTGTCTCTCCCACTTCCGTCGTCGTCCGCCGCCGCACTTCCTGGACGAGAACTGTCCGACTGCGTATGACAAGCGGTGGCATGCAAGGTGATCGCGGGCGCCCTTTTGACCGCGCCCTTTAAATGCTCCTCGCTGCCCAGGTGACCCTGTGCCTCGCATGTCGCGATTGTATCGCACCCCGAAAACATCGTCAGGCGCCAGGAGCCGTCTGGCACCTTTCTTTTCTTTCCGCTCAGTCACGGCTGCGCGCACATGACGACTACGACGTCGTCATCAACGACGATTCAACGACGGGCGAAAGAAGGGAACGTGAGCGTAATGCCGAGGAGAGAACGACCGCGGTACAGTCACCGCGGTATGTCGGCCAAGAGTGCGCTCAGTGCAACAAAGGCGAACAGATTTCTTTTTTGCGTTTTAGTAACGAAGTTATAGCAAACAGCCGGACTGACTACGCCAACGACATCGGCGAGTGCCCGTTGACGTGCACGCGCTTCGTCGTCGGCACAGCGATGTGGCTCTGGTGCGCTGTGGAAGCCCGGGAAATCGTCCTCGTGGCGAGCGGCCCGTGTCGAATAATCGTCCTCCGCGTAATCCTGTGACCCCTACGCGGGCACATTGGGCGCCGTACCGGGGCGCGTTCTTTCCGGGGGAAGGAGGGGGGGTAGCCCGCCCTTGAACTGCCGAGCAGCCTTGCTGCTGTTGCTTGTGCAGGTTTGGGAAGCTTGCGCAAGCTTATTCGTCCTCCTCTGCTGGACGTTGCTGTCGCTGGAATTCCTGAGCCCATTGGTGGCGACTATCGCATCTTTCTCCCCTTTCTGGGTGCATGCGCGTGTGTGTCAAGAGCGCTAGCAGCAGCTGATGACCCGATGGCGTGTACGTCGCGTGCTGTGACTGGCGGCGAAAGGGTCGGCCACCACCGCCGCCGCCGCTGCTGGCTGTGGGAGCACGTGTCTGTACTTCCCTGGATGAAGCTAGTGGGGCTAGCTTCACGTTGGTTCGCTGCCCCTTGTTGCATGAGGGAGTCGAACATCGCGTGCTTTGTTCCTCGCTTTCGTGGCTGTTTTAGTTTACGTGTTGCTGATGTAGCTGGAGAATGCGAGCCTACGACAACGAATCGATGTGGGGTGTGGGAGACTCTCCTTCAAAAGCACGCAGGGGCTAGAGAGGCATCCAAGGTATATTACAGAGGAGCCCGATACAGCCAGCAGGATATGCATACACGAAACTGGAGAGGCAAGATACTCGGACAGGGAACGCTGGAGGACCGGAGAGGTAGAACGTGCGCCAGCCGACGTGAGAGTGAGACGAGAGAGAGTGTGTACAGCGGCAAACTAGTACGGGTGGGGAATATGAAGTATAAAGCGCAAATGCTGCTAATCACAGACGGGCTGTCCACTCCCGAATAGAGTTAGGTAAAGCGTGGTCACGGTTCTCGCGGTGTGGCGGCTTGCATTGCCCGAGGAGGTGGAGATCGCTAACTACAGCGCTCCTGACCTCGCGCATTTCGGGCTTGCTTGTGCCTACGTGACACTGAACGCGTGCGAGCCAAACTCACTTTTGTTTATGTGGCTGGTCAAGCTCCGGATTTTCCCGTGCTCGGTCCTCCCAGGCATCGCCTGACACGAGCATGCATTTTTCGGGTGCCTTAAGTAATCGCATCCCTGCTTTTTCTTGCGTGTGACTCCTGCCGCAGGTGCTCTGGAGTCGTTGGAAGTTCACGAAAGTGATAACGCGTAAACGAAAGATAAGTTAATTCCTGCCCGTCGCTTCTTTTGCAGCTCGTCTATGGCAGCTTTATGGTTACGATATAGTGAACCACGGTGTATGTAGAAGGACCTTTTTTTTTTTCTGAAAAGAAAACAAATAATAAACGTATTATTTTATAGGAACGACGCGTTTGCTACTAATATTTTCTCTAGGTCCCTAGGGCTTAGCAAGAACGTGGTACATATGTTTACCTGACACTATGGTATATTTGCCTGACACTATGTTGCTTCAGGTCAATTAAACATCGCCCTAATTAAAGAAAAACGTGGGTGTCCTTCATGATTCCTTAAGTGATGTCTCAGTGCTAATCTGTAAGACATGAAGCTACGTATAAACGTAGCAGATATTCCTATATCTGTTCACCTGCGAATTCAGTCATGCGTGGCTCGTACCTAAATAATGAATGCGGGTCTGTGGGCTCGCGTCTCGTTCACTTGGTGTATGTCAAAGTTGGTGGTGCAGTGAACGAATGTGTGACTAATATGACTGATAGGTCACGAGTCATGACATCAACAACATAACGTGCTCGCTATTTGCATCACGATTAACGAAAATACAATGACTTCGGTCGCTATCCGCGTTCCTCGCATACGTGGCTATGGGACACAGGTGATGAAACGTTAACTTTTACAGCCTACGCCAAATTGCATCACACTGTCAAATACATCTAGAGATAAATTAATGCAACTCACGTCGAAGAATCTTTGTGACAGTGCTGGATGCCTTGAGCCATTAATTAATCTGTGCATTACGATAAGGGACCGGGGTGTAACTGTCTGAGTGTCCTGAGGCCTTGACGAAGACAAGTACACTTGTCGAAACGTTGGCTCCTGCGACATTCCCTGTTCTAAATCGTATTTTGCGATCTGTTCATCGAGTCTGAGTGTTCGTATCATAACAGAGACTGGCTGTAAGCACAGTTCTAGTTAATGTACCTTTGTTCATTTATTTATACATACTCGTTTTCATTCTTAAAACGTGTAACAGCAGTCGGGTTTACTGGTCAGACGAACACAACACAGTTCTACTGTTCCGACGATAACGTGTGGAATGAAGCTTCTTCTCACAGCATGTCTTACTGCAAGGAAGCCAGCTTTGACGAACACATTTTGGGAAGCCGGCACACGTACACTCAGGCCTGAAACTGCGCATAGGATTTCTAAAGCTCTGGTGAGAAGGAGAGAGAGAGAGAGCGAGGTTTATTTGCAGCAAGGCAGACAGGTCGGCCTGAGCTGTAGTTTGCTCCGGCCTGCTACTCTACTGAAATATCTAATAAAATCACTCGAGAAAAGAAGCAATGAGAGAAAACACGGAAACGCGCGATATTTTTATCGGCACTTTCTACCTGTTGAGCTTTTCCTGTAATAATATCTTTCGCCTTCTTACGCCTACTCACAGCTCCTTGGTAACTACGCTATAGAAAGTGCGTTGTAGTTGTCTCTCTGCTTTGGCTCGTACCTTGATCCAAAACGTGCTATGCAACTCCTCTTGAGAGTCCTGGAGGCGTCTTGTGATGATGGAGCATACGTTTCCTATCTATCTATCTATCTATCTATCTATCTATCTATCTATCTATCTATCTATCTATCTATCTATCTATCTATCTATCTATCTATCTATCTATCTATCCTGCACCTCCATGTGTAGCGCAGCAAAACTGCTTACCATTAGCTTCCTTAAGGAAATGTTCTATTTTCTTACAAATGTAGTGCTGGCTACAATATTACCAAAGAGGTTTTGTTATTTCGTATTGTACTTAATGCCACGTAAAGGTGTTCTGTCAATTCGTTGCTTTCACCGTACGAGACAAGAATAACTGAACAAAACAAAGCAAAACAAAACAACAAAAAAAAACAAGTAGATCATCTAGGAACCACGAGAATTTTAGAAGCACATAGTAATCGTAAACAATAAGTGTTCGAACATGTCCAAAAAAAAAAAAGAAGAAGAAAAACACGAACACACACAACCAAGCATTGCTAATAACAGGATCCGATATTGCAGTCTCGATTGCGAATTCGTCACGACCGGTGACTCACAATTACGAGACGTCTTTCGACGTCACAAGTGTTGGAACCGTATAGTAGAGGCTGCGCAACGTTCCCTTGTGAACGTGACGCACGACCGAGCATTTCAGAACCCCGACGTAGCTGAAAGAGCCTGGAACCAGTTGGTGCGAGAAATCGCGCACACGCGTAGTATCTTGAACTTACGCCAACCCGTAATGAATCAGGATCGCGGAACGCGGTTTGCGAAAGCGCGCCAGCTATAGGCGCCACCTTAGAGCTATCTTTAGCAGAATCTCTTGTTTCTTGGGAAAGAAAAAAGAGTAGATAGAGAACGCGGGACGAACGTTTATCTTCTTCCATCCTTCGTATTCTGATGGTCACCCCCCCCCCTCCCCTTCCCCTTTCCCCCTTCTTCTGTTATGCTTCAGCTACTCTTTGCAAGCCTTCATACCTTTCCGCAGTGACGTAAACTCCTATTGCGCGCCCATTGAATGCGTTTTTGTGAGATTCTTTTTCGCACCTTCAGCCCTCCATACTAATTGGCTTTCTTCTTGTGTGGGCTCTTGCATAAGCACCGTTTTTCTCTCTGTTTTGTTTTTCTCCTCATATTTCTTATCTTTTGCATTTTTTTTTGCTTAGGAAGGGCATCGCCAATGTTGTGGTTCCGTGTTTCGTAGAGCCACGTTTAACAAATGCGGGGGCTGACGATATGATTTCCGGTAAGTTCCTGGCACTCAATCGCTTACTTTTTTTTCCTCCATTTTATTTCTTTTTCGTCCGTTCATGGTATAGCGCGAACAGGAAGAATTGTGAGCGTAGACTTTCGAAATGCGCGGTTTGTACGCGGTTACAGTACGCGGTTATAGTGCGGCCGAAGTGTACGCATGACTATGCGCTTCAGTTGGAAGGTTCTGTTCTTATTCTCGCTATAGTTAAACGTTTCCGTCTACGAGCTTCATAGTTGGTCGAACATATGAGTTATAGTTGGTTGAACAGTTGGTTGAACACGGACTTAGACGTTTAAGCGGTAGAAGATGCATGGTTCGAACGCGCCGGAGATGGCACCTTAGCTTTGAGTAATGTGCTTGGCTTCTCCTTTCGTGCATATCCTGGAACATATTCAGGTCACGCACACTCACAGCAGCGGTGTTTATCATGTGCGTCTGAGTCACACCGAAGTCTCGCAGTCTGTACGTGTATTGACTATACATATACAACGGCCTAAACGCTTGCAGTAATGCGTGTCATGGTATGGGGGAAGCCCTGTGTCGACGGGATAAAGCCATCTTGGCAAGACAAGCGTGTTGTGAGCATTCAGCGAAGTTCTTACACGCGTTTCCCTCTGTGAATGCGAACGGTGTTGCTATCGGAAGTCCATTATTGCATTCTCAAATTAGAAGCTTTCAGCACCTGTGTTTTCCTTCCTTCGACACCGCCCTTGTGGATACTCATGTGGAGAAACGGAAGGCTTCTTTCTAGCAAGTTTGTCTCACTCCGAGTAGTGCGAATCGCAAAAAAAGAAAAAGAAAGAACGTATGCACAATTCCAGCTAGTACCCTGTAGACACCAATACCATTTCAGGGCGGCATTGCTCGTAAAGTTGAACTATACCAAGGGCATTTCCGTAGGATTCGCAACACCTGGGGTTTCCGCAATTCTATTACAACTCTTTTTGTCTAATCGCAGCGTCTGTGCTGCGCTTTCCTGTTCCAGAACTTTCCTATATTTCTTGCGCTGATCGCTACCAATATTTTCCAACTAGACTATTTCAATATCATTTTTGCGTCTGCCCTTCCCGTTAAACATCAGCTCTTTCCTCTTCACTAAATGAAAAAAATTCACTTGCCTCACTTTCGGTCAGGATCAGCTTGCCGCTCATTTCCACGTATAGATCAAATTAGCGCCGACCCAAACCGACCCTCTGTCTGTGACGAACAATTTTACTTTCAGTCTAGGTACATCCACAGATAGCTCCAATCCAGCGCTGTGAACACAAGCAACAAAGGCACGACTAGCTATGCTGTATTGCCCTGTATGTTTTTGTATCTTCATAGTGCCTCCATCGTTCAGTTTCGAACGTACGACAACCCCGGGCTGTTCTTTCACGCGTCCTCAGTGCTTGATACATGCAAACTGATGTTGCGAGTCTGAATTTGTATACAACGCGGCTGTTGCACCATCACGGCCCTGTCGATCATCATCGTGGCCTGGGGGTGACCGGCCAAGGAGTCCTTGACGTCGGATTACGAACTCGCTGCGCGCTTTCGTGTTTATAACCCCTCGTTCTAATCCCGCTCAGTACTTTCTATGCTTCGTCGCCCAACAAAACGGATGAGGGCTTTCGAACAAGAATCAGCCTGTCTTTTTTTTTTCGTTTTTTTTTCCCCGCAGCAAGTATTCAACACATGCGTTTCCTCCGTGCCGCGAGTGAGGTGCTGGTACATTTCGCTTGGCCATCGTTTCAGTTTCGTCCTTTGCATCCTTTTTTTTTATTTTTGAAATTTAAGAATCGGGATGGACGCTGGCTAAGCTGCAAGTGATCACTCAAGATACTGAATTGCATTCGTCTCTTCTGGAATCTTGCGCCAAGCTACTGCAGCACTTTCATTTTCTTTTTTCTTTCACATTATGCGGAAACCTTGCTAAGTATTTTAATAACAAAAGGCCGAAAAGTTCCTAGAGGAAATTGAGTGTGTGGGGCTCAGGATTAGCGGTCGTGCCCAGCGCAATACCTTGTGAAACATTCATAAAGACCTCGCCAGGACAGACCAATCGACAACGCATCTCTCTTTTTTCACCGCAGTAAAACTTCCCGTGTTGGGGCTCGTACTGCTTTCCAGATGAAATAAGTTTTCTGGTAGCCTCACACATCATAACGCGATTAGCGTAGGCAGGGTCAGCGTTTGACTCTGTGCATGATTTTGTGCGTACGCACTTCTCGGCTCTAATCGACGCTTTCTAGGGTCAGGTACAAGGTGAGAAATAGAGTGAGCGATAGAGCAGTGGAATGTCGGAAGGAAAGAGGCGTGCAACGCACGCGCATGATGAGTACAGTGACCTTGAATGAGGTGAGAACTAGAAGTAAGCAGTGCGAATGGAACAGCAATGAATGCGGGGCATTGTACAGAACAGGAACTTTAATCGCGGTTAAAGAAACTGGTAAAGCATTTGTACGTACCAGCAAAAGTACATACCGTAGATTACGTAACCAGCAGGCGCCCACACAGCGATCGAGCCACGATGATGCCATAGCGTTATGTCGCTATAAGGTCGGGCGATTATCTTTCAACTTTCACATGATTTTCGTCGAAGTTCCAGTCCTCTATACCAACCCCGCTCGACGAACGATTGACAACAAGCCCCCCCTCCCCCTCTCCCGCAATGCGCCATATTTCTCTCGTTCACGTGTGTGTGTGTGTGTGTGCGTGCGTGCGTGCGTGTGTGTGTGTGTGTGTGTGTGTGTGTGTGTGTGTGTGTGTGTGTGTGTGTGTGTGTGTGTGTGTGTGTGTGTGTGTGTGTGTGTGTGTGTGTGTGTGTGTGTGTGTGCAAGTCACGCGCCAGGTATGGCGAAAGCTTATAAAAGACGCACCCCCTCATAACTTGCTCGAGGTATAAGTCGAATTGCTGCAAACGTTCCTTTTTCTAAACTTCTTCAATTTTAGGACAGCGCAACTCATTACAGAACTGATAGTCGCAGCGGAAGCGATTCGAGCTGTGCTATGCAAAGCCCTGAATTTCTTCGTGCGCGCTCACTTTCACTTTTCACGATACATAAAGTGTAAATCTTTAAAACGTCTAGTCCAACACGTACGAAACCAAACTTTGCATAATCCTGTTTATCTAATCCTATCCACGTTGAGCGGCCCGCATGCATCTCTCTCGCAAAAGCCTGCTTCTTCGGCATGCGAAAGCGGCGCTGTACGTACAGTGCGACTGGGGAACTATAACCGGATTTCTATTTTATTTCTACTTACATCTTTCTTTGGTTCTTTTTTTCTTAATCGTTCCATCTCTACTCCCTTTCAGCCCGCAAGCGCAGCCATACATATACTCTAAGCAATCGATGTGTCGTGCGCCGTCTCTTAGCTTTGGCCGAGCGATAATTTCTGGTTTGCACGCCGCCCAGTTACCAGTTATTCGCGAAACGCGCGACAAGACGGCGCCGACGTCCGAGACTTATGTCGCACGTGACAGGACTTGACGGAGGCGAGGGGGAGGGGGATTGTTTATAATTACCTCGGGGTAATACATATTCTCCCGTTGAAGAAGAGAAAGCAGTAAGATAAAGCTAACCCGTTATCTCCGCGTAGATTTCAAGTGTACGAGCTCTGGAACACCGAACATGCGCGCCGACAAGGAAATGAGATTTGTTAGAACCTCGAATACCGCCGAGGATCAGGCAGCGAGCTGCGGTGGAGGGTGAGCGCGAGGTACAAGGTATAAAAAGAGTGTTTTGTTTGCGGAAGAGACGTCTGGAGAAAGCGGGAAAGGAATGTTTAGACTAGATTAACACCCCTAGACGTCGCATGTGCGACTGCCGCTTCGAACGTCCCGAGCTCGCTGCCTCTGGGGCAGGGCAGGCGACGGCAGAGAGCAGCGACAGAGCGGCTTTTACGAGACGTGAAGGACCGGATGATGGTTATTCGAATACGTAAAGCCGGAACGCGTTTGCATACGAGTACCAGCACTTGGTATGGCCTCTTTAAGTGTCCAGGTTTGCAAATGTTCCACGGCTGTCTCGCCTTGGCGACCCCGCGTGAGCCATTGCAGATGCAGCTGATTTCTAGTGACGTGTTCTGGTCCTAAGAACTGCAAGCACTTCGGCTCAGCTCCCTGCGCTCATTTGTGCGTCGTGACGAGATCACGGCGATTAAAAAACTTACCATCCCTCTTTTTCCTTCACCTTTTTCTTACCAAGTGCTAACAAGCATGACCTTAACTATTGCTAGTACGAAGGAGAGAGACGTAGAGCGTCTGAATGAGCCACTCTTTGCTTATTCTTTTATATAGTACGCTTATTAGCACTTTCTCTCTTTCACTAAACAAACATCGCAGGCGTATAAGTGAAAAGAAGTTGAAAAGAAGTTGTATTTCACTTACGGCGTATAAGTGAAAAGAAGGTGGATTCGATAACCGACCTTGAGCTCTCTCCTATCGCGTGTGTTGTGTCGCTCTACGAGTAACATAATCAACTGAGGTAATTAGCTAACGAAGCGCTGTCGCTAGCGCCAAGTGCACAGCGTTAAAGTTCAACAAATGACGGCTACGATCGGATCCGGCAGTGCCTTAGCAGCTGGAATTCTCAGATGGAGCAGCAGAATGACGGGGTGGATTGGTCACGGCAGCACTGTATCCAGGCGAAGAAAATTAAGAACTTCGTTTACCTTTACCAGAAAACCCTAAGTCGATAACAATAATTTCTGAGATTTTACACACCAGAACAACGTTATGATTATGAGAGACACCTTAGTGGAGGGCTCCCGAGATTTCGACCTCCTGGGGTTCTTTAATGTGTGCTGACAACGCACAGTGCACGAGCCTGTGTAGTGTTTCGTCTCCATTTAAACTCAGTTTCGCGGCCTGGATTTGATCCTGCGACCTTCGGGTTAGCGGTCAAGTGCCATAACCACTAGGTCACCGTGGCGGGCAATACCATGGCCCGGATTCACCGCAAGCTTTTCATTCATAATTGGTCTTCGTAACTGGTTGGTTTGTCACCGTGACTAATTATTGGTCAATATCGCCATTTCATGGTTACCCTCTTAATAATAGTGTTATCGTAATATCATTTACGTGCATATGAGCCAAAACTACCTATAGATGAAACCATATAACGCTTTGCGTGACCCTTGATACTTGTGCGTATTTTCCTTCGTATTGACATAGGGCAACCACTGGTTAAGTTCACTCATGGTTTTCTCAACCCATCCTTATTGGCTTTTCCTACCTGCCGGTGATATCTCTCACATATCACCGGCAAACTGACTACTATTAACTTTTGACGACACGATGTCAATGCCTTGCTCTCCAGCTCCGTGAAAACCTAAATGACGCGACAATGGGATGACCCTGACCTTCGACAAGAGCACCTTCATAAACTTGATGCCCACGTGTGCTTTCGTCTTCCAGTGCGGCTATGAGGAGATCAAGAGACGTTACTGCACAGACTACAGTTAGTCGTTGCCTACACTCGTCGATATATCTTTAAGATCGGGCACGGAGAAAGTCCCGACTGCCGCGAGTCCCGACTGCCAAGAGTGCCGTCTTCTGAGAGACTATACACCACATCCTCTGCGTGTGCCCACAATATTCGGCGGCAAGGAGAACTCCGAAGTGCGTGGTAGATGGTTTGGACTCCCGGCCCTTTCCGTAGGAGAAACGTTTGGGTGCATGGAAACACACGGACCATGCCTAACGCAGCTCCAAGGCTCTCTTTAATTTTTTGTGTGAGACAGGCTTACATGCTCGTCTCTAGTGCTGTGCCTATTGCGCGTAGTGCACATCCGCGTACGGGACGTGTACATTGACTCATTGTACTATACCATCGTCACCTGTCCTCATACATCCCTCTATCTCTCTCTATCCCTTTTACCCTTACCCGTGTGAGGAGTAGCAGGCCAGACACTCACACTTCAGATCGAACCCTCCTCCTTTCCTTTCATTAAGTGCTACCTTCTTCTTCTTCTTCTCCCTACCTTTCTTTGTGTGTCTCTCTCTATTTTATGTCTTCAAGTACAGCACAAAGATTTGTTGAGGAGGTTTTTGTTACACTTAAAAACAGTATCAGCGGCTTCGAGTGCGAGACAACGTTATGTTACAGAGGATAGGCTCTTCTTCAAGTCGGGCGTCGCGTAAGAAGAGAGCGCAATAAAGAGGAATTTCGAGTTGGGGCGGCAATTGTCGCTTCATCTTGCACGCCGCTCAACCTGTATACACGAGGTGAATAATGAAGCACGGCGCCGCTCTGGGAAAGCGACCCCACCGTCGCCGCTGCACAGTCCCGTTCACCACTGCTCTGGGCAGTTCCTTTCGTTCTCGTATTTATGTTTTTTCGGCGCCGGCCACTCTCCCTGAATCTTCTTCGTCCCCTCCTCCTTTCTAATCTCCCTCTCCACATGTCTCATCCGGTCCGAACTAGTCAAGGTCTCCTTCGTGTCTCTTCCCCGCTCACTTCGTGGGCAAGCGATGAACCCGTAAATTGCGGATCCACTTCCTAAATCCCGACGCGTCGCGTGCTTTCACTATCTATTTCACGTCCAGCACACCGCCCCCTCCCCGCATTTCTGTCTGTGTCCGCATACAGACACATACACGAGGAGCAGGCGAAGCTTACGATGCCTACGCGCTGGACTAGGCGACGTCAAGTGCATAGCGGCGCACATCGCCGTCTCGCCGGCGTCTTCGGCGGCGGCCAGCACCAAGCGCAGCTGGCGGCGGGTAGTGGCTTGGAGGCGCGGACACACGTACTACGTGCTCGCATGCATGACCCGACGTGGGTTAGGGCTACCAAATCACCTCGGAGGCCCGCGCTTCCTGATTCGGGCCGTCCCGGCGAGCGGACTGAGAAGATGGGCTTGGTCGGCGAGCCCCTGAGAAAAGGTCGAAAGAGAGGGGAGGGGGAAGAAGGACCCGCTGGACGCTCTCCTCCCTGGGTCGCCACGTTCCTTTCTAATATCAGGCTCCCAGAGAACATCCTTTTTTTTTCGTCGGGGGGGGGGGGGGGGTTATTTTCTTTTAACTGTCCCTTTAGCTCATTAAGAGCTCGAGAGGAAGATGGATTCGGTAACTCGGTGAGACCGGCCCGGAGAATAAAGGTCGCGAGAGCTTCCGAAGAAGCGCAGGCAGGCGGAACAGCGGAAAGTGCGACGGAGTGCTTAATGAGTGAAGGGTGAAGCGGTGACGGTGACAGTGAACTCGCAGCTGGAGTAGGGGCCTTGTGAAATTCGTTTGTGACCCGCGAAAGTGCTCTACCAGTCCGAGCGTCTGCAGATGGCTCTCGACTGCCAGGTTCACTCTCGACTGCCAGGGTCGCAGTGACGCCGAGATGCGTCACTACGACCGGTACGCTGCCGTGCTGTTGTGTTTTAGAGCAACTTGCCAGCTTTTTGTTTTCTGTGGCAGCTTTGGACCAAATGGATGGACAGTCTTACTCAGACGTGCTCATTTGTAGCCTGATCTTTAGTAAATGAACCGCAGAGGCAGATTATAGTATATCGTGAGCGTCGATACGGACAGTGTAGGGCGGCTTTGACGAGGTATCGGTTCTCGTGTACTGACGTCATTATGTAGTTCTAGTAACTGCGCCTGCGTTTTAGCTGAGTCTTTGGTGAAGTACGTCAAGAAATCAGGTACCTTAGGCGTTATTCACCGATGACTATAAGCCATAGCTCCCAGCTAATATGGAGCCGTATACCTTCATCGTCTGTGAGCAACCAGCCCTGCACCCAGAAGGTTGATCACTTTGCTGCGTGTTCTCTTTTTCCACAAGGCACATACTTGCTCATGTAGATAAAGTGTTTCGTAGACGACGTTGTCTTCCTGGACTACCGATTCGGCCGTCGCACGGTTTCTCACATATAGTTACCAGGGCAAGCATCCAAAAAGGAAGGTAGTGATAGAGGCTCGAGGCAGATGTGAGTAGTGTCTCAGTGCTTTGCCTATTGCTGCTAGCAAGACACGCGTATGTATATTATAGCGGTTGTGCTTGAAGGACTGAGTGGAAGAGTTCAGGGCTACTCGGGCTAAAGCAATTCTGAACCTGCGCTCGCGAGCGGTTCTTACGCGAGAGGTTTTAGTTAGAGAAATGCTTCTGCTAATGCTAATTATACCAATGCTGCACTTATTAGCTACTGTGGCTGGCCAGCCGTGTGGAGCACTTAATAACGAGAGAATGTGAATTCGGCTTTTGACCAGCAGTGAGTAGGCCGCCATCAGCCGTTTTCCAGTAATGCCGTTTGTCCAGTAATACCTACACCAATGTTCCACACACCCTGACAACAACAAAAATCGGAAACAGAAAACAGAACATGCCCTGACCAGAACACTTGGCGACAGCATATCGTGTACACCGGTATTCCATACTGACATACCACCGCGCTTAATACACGGGCTGTGTGTGTGACACGGCTTAGGACACAGTTGCAAGTGATGATATAGACACTCTGAGGATCCCCACCGCAGTCAGCACTGTGATCCCCGGCACGGCGAAAGAGGCTGTTTTTGTCCTAGCCATCATGTACACTTCAACAGCCTCGGCAACGGATGAAGCTATGACAGTGGTCGCTGAATCGCAAGCAGAGTACGGGAATATAGCATAAGGAATGGTAAAACCCTTTTTTAGTGTGCATGATGGCAAATGTCTAGGTTGAAACTAACTCTTGATTGTACCATCTTCTGCAAAGCCATATCGAAACACGATGTATCTGTGACAAACAAAGAGTGACACTGTTATTAACTAATTAACGATGGGAGAAAAAATACCTACATGAAAGAAAAATGAGATAGTCACCGGTACATACCAGTTTACGAGATAGGGAGAAATGATCAGAATGTTGTCGACTGTATAATCTTGCAAGACGTAAGTTACTCATATAATGGCGTTTATTTCGCTTTTTTTTTTTTGCACAGACAAAATACAATTAACGATTGTTATAATCGCCACCATCATGGAGCTCACCTGAACACTGATTGAAATTAACCTCTATGTTAAAAAGAACCAGCTCGATAACAAGTTTGCTTGTTACGAAGCAGAAACATCTTACGGGTGGGGCTCTTATAATGTCGGCGCAAGCCCCTCCGTACATTGCTTCCTGGTGCCCCGTGCAGTAATTGTCGTACAGGCGTCACGCAAAAATGCGGCGAACGCTCCCCGGTGTCCACTACAGGACCGGGCGCCGGCTACACTCGAAGTGTAGTACGTACATCCATGGCACACGGGCGCGGCGAAGAAACCCGGTGCTTCACTGACAGCTCAGCGCGCGCGAGCTGGCCGTCTATTACCGATGGCCCTGTGGTCGACATCTCGGGACACGCACGGACAGATCGCGCGGTCACTCGCGCCCCAGGGGGGCTGCAGCCTCCGGGCCACCGCGCCGGGCTTGACTGCTGGGCGAGAGAGAGAGAGAGCACGGCGCGGCGCGAGATTTATGCGAGCAACCACGGCCGGCAACTTGTTTCCCCGACAAGCGTTTAACTCGTTCGGACCGCGAGCGCGCGTGCCCACCCGCCGCCGCTTATCGTCCATCTTCGCTTTGCGCGACGCCGCGGATTCCTGCATTCGATTAGAAAAAAAAAAAAAAAAGAAAACGCGAGGACGGTCGGTCAGGCGCCGCTGACGCCGCAGCATCTCTATAGGCGCTATACTCGCAGGCTTGGCAGTTAT
Source organism: Hyalomma asiaticum (assembly GCA_013339685.2). Lineage (NCBI taxonomy): Eukaryota > Metazoa > Arthropoda > Arachnida > Ixodida > Ixodidae > Hyalomma > Hyalomma asiaticum. Next base: position 58,087,285 of record CM023484.1, read on the forward strand.
GTGCGATGAGGAGAGAGCACGCGGAGGATGCGAATCCGGCGCACTCGCTCCCGCTGCTCCGGCGCCGCGAGCGCTTATCCGTCTCTCCCTGATAGGACGGTCCCGGACGCGGCTCCATTGGCCCCGGCGCTCCTCCACCGCGTCAAACGGAACGGATACACACTTGGCGTTGTACATACTCATGATTTCGACATCGCAGCATGCTTGTAGATACATTTACTATATTCCTATTGAGGATGCACATCTTATGTTGCATACGCGAGAGATATGTCTTTTTTTTTTTTTAGCGACGATATAAAAAGAATGCGTCTTTGTCATGCTGGTCAATCACGCTGAAATTTTCAGCGTGAGACGACGAGGCGGAGCAGCGCATGTCAGCGTCTACATTTATATCCAATCTCGTGGTCTGCTGAAAATTTCAGCTATATCAACAACATCGTTGTCAAACCGTGTGTGTGTGTGTGTGTGTGTGTGTGTGTGTGTGTGTGTGTGTGTGTGTGTGTGTGTGTGTGTGTGTGTGTGTGTGTGTGTGTGTGTGTGTGTGTGTGTGTGTGTGTGTGTGTGTGTTTAGTTGTAGCACATAGTTATACTATTAATTAAGCGTAACATAAAAGACGTAAATACGAGCCCGTGAGGGGCGGAAGTTCGCACATGCGCAAGAGCATTCACGATTGCATCAGGAGCTCTTATACCTGTACCACGGAACACGGAATACTATTACGGGCTGATCCTTCACGATTGGTGAATTCTGCCTTGAAAGGCAGGATTGACCAATCCCTGACCAATCTCAATTCCCTGATTGGTCAGCCCTGCCTTAAAAAGCAGAAATGACTAATCAGGGAGGACAGAGACAGAATAGTATTCCGTAATCCGTTTTACGGCGTCGGCCTCCTGGTTAGACATTCTTTCATAGCTCCTTTCTGAAAGCTCAAAAATTTTTTAATGTGATCGATATGCTGGCTATAGTTTGCTGCCTGGCTCGCTACTGCAATTGCCGGGTGATACCTGGGGTATGTGGAACGGTGTCACATTATTAGTACCTTATATGGGAATATGAGTAAATATACGTAGGACTAAGAGGAAATAGGAGGGAGCAGGCTGACGAGTGATGACTGCCACCTGCACCAGTCCTGCTTACTATGTCGGGAGAAGAGCATAAATCAGAGATAAGTCTGTCTGTCTGTCTGTCTGTCTGTCTGTCTGTCTGTCTGTCTGTCTGTCTGTCTGTCTGTCACTTGCAGGAGACTAATTGGCCAAAAAAAAGAAAAAGTGCTCACCCCATCTGACTCCGCCCCTGGCCTCATGTGCCCTACATACATTAAAGAACCCCAAGAAGCAGTATACAGTATATCAGCAAAGTTCTAACCTGTATCCGTGAATGCTAACCAGTGTCTGCCAGAAAAGAGCTGTAATTGGTGCGCCAGCTTCTCACGTAACCCAGACATTGTTCGTTCTCGCACGAAACGGCTGCTGGTACGAGAGTGTGAGAACCTTCGCAGAAGGAAGCAGAACTTTCCCAGCTCAAAAACGAGGTGCGAACAAAGTCACCCGCCCTCCCCGTTATGTTACCTAACCGCTCGGAAAGCCAAGCATACAAGTGCATGCTACGCCCACACCGTAAACAAACGAATCCTACAACAACAAAGAAAAAAAACATAAAGAACTTTCCTCGAGCAAGGAAGAGTATAGTTCCCATCTCTCTACGCAAACAATAATGCGAAGGTACTCAGCCTTCTTTCTTTTATGAGCGATGCCCTGCAACTCTACTTTCACACGCATTAAAAGAAAGCCCCGGAAGTGAAGCTCAAACGCGGAGAACAACATTCAAGGGAGCTACAGAACCGTGAAATAAAACTCGGGCGGTGGCATTTATCTTCGCTATACCTAATATGTTTCACACGCATTCACATAATGTCACACTTAAAACGTATGATTCGCATGGAAAATGACGCGCACTGAGTAAATAACGCTATAGCTGTGGTGTTCCTTTTATTAGTCAAATAATTCCTTTCGCTGAGTGTTCCTTTCCGTATGGATACTGAGGAAGCCATGCGGCATTAAAGGAAAGAAGAAAACGTGCACTTTTTAACCGTATAGTCATCGCTTTTAATCACCGTCCTTATCGGTGAGGTCACGCTGAATACGCGTTTCCTCATCACGCCATCAAAGATGAGCAGCGTTGTGTTTAGTCAGTAACCATGAAGAAAAAGAACTACACATAGCAGAACAGGGTGCCCTTGATATTCGTTATATTGAGGAATAGGTTGAGCTACCTACCTAGAATAAGACATAGGGTTGACTCATGCCATACTGAAACTCCTAACCTGAACGAATATGGCAGGATGCTAATTAGGTAATCCGCTGTGTCTGTAAAGGTGCTTCGCACTACAGGATTGCAATATTCACCTAACCGTCAATCGCGCTTCAATGCGGCTCGAGATCTAGGGCGTGTTACGAATTGCGATACTCGTTTCGAAAGAGGTTATAGCTCAGAAAAAGGAAGTGCATATATCCCCATCTAAGTCAAAAGCTGCAAGCGCGTGCGAAAGGTTAAGTGTTTCTCCGTGCCGAAAGGTGAATTATAGTGAGCTGTTGTTCTGACAAGCTTTTTTGGGGTGAAGTATACGCCGTCAAACGCCTTGATAACAAAGTGTTCGGGACCTTGGAAACTGCTCGCAGTGTAGGTAACTTCGCTATAAGGGTCGCCTACCATAACGCTTGGTGTGAGGCTGGTAGGCGACAATTCGTCTCTATGACCACTAATTTTGCTGAAAGGGTGCCCACAGTAAAGGCGTCTTTGACTGTACACTTTTTCACAGATGGCTTCTTGAGCGCCGCTATAGCCCCCTTTGGGCTGTGAAAATTATGCGTAACCTCCCAAAGAAGCTCTGCCGAGGCTGTGGCATCACCATTTGTGCTATATATACATGAAATAAACTGATATTTCTCTTGTACTTTGGACGAAATGAAATAAACTTATATTTTTTATTATTTTTCTTACCATGCCACAGCCCAGCACATCCTCTGTCTCGTTCGGGGATCCAGTAATTTATATTGTCGGTCTGTACAAAACACTGCGATTTGTTTGTCCCGTCGAGAAGCCCGCCTGCTACCAGACGCTATGACCTGCTAACTGCTTCAGCGGACTGTAAACCTCTTCCATTAGCGTTCCTCACAAACAAACAAGCGAACAATTGATCACCCGTTCTCAGAAGCATGGCCGCTTTTCTCTCATTACAAACGCTAAACACGCAGTTTAGTCAATACTGGGAACGCCGGTGCATTAAGGAGCATTTAGTACTGACTACTTACGCAGAGAACGAGACAGAGAAGGGAGGAAGGAAGGAAGGCTCTCAACGAAAACTGATTATGGTTAAAATCTTTCGATTAGTTTCCCTTCTCACGAATACAATCTCTCTCTCAAAAGAGCAGGTGCTCCCTGCCCAACACATGCTCGCAGCAATAACCCACACGTCACGCATTCACATCGAGCAGCACAGCGGCCGTAACAAATCAGTACTACTTAGCATTAACACACATGCACTCTGTAACTTGAAAGCGAATGCAATTCCCTTCTAGTAAGAATAATAGCGCCGCAAGGGGGCATTCGTTAGCCCCTCCTCTACGCGCAATACAGCTCGCATAGGCAAAAAAAAAAAAGAAAAGAGGAAGCCACAGCTCATTGTCTGCGAATGAAGTGCACTGGGTTTACCCCACGCATTGAACCCGCCTACTGGGCTTGTCCGCGCACAGTGAACAGGCAGATCAGTGGCAGGGGAACGAGAACTTTGACCTACAACTCCCGAATTGCCTTCCCGCGTAGCAGCTTCACAGCGGAGTAAAAGATAATTAGCGCCATTTAGCACTCTAACGTGCGCGTGATACAGTGCGCAGAGAACAGGGAACGCCCCGTGGCGGCGGAATCAATTACGCTAGCACTTTTAGTTACGGCATTCCCCTCTCGTGCTCACGAAAAAGGGCTCTCGTTAGGAGAGCCATTGCTGTTTGTTCGTATATATATTTTTCCGCACGCAACAAAGGAAGCTCATGATGCACTGCAAATCCGCAGGGTGCCGCACCTACACACGTGCTGGACTGCACCGCACTGCAGGCAGATAAATGGCAGAGAGCGCCGCGCAGGCACGCTGACCTAGAGCGCCCAGACATCCGTGGCCTAATAGTCTATACACTGCGGGTTATGGGACGACGATGCGAGTGCACTAACCCTATCACACGCTGGGTCTCGCTGGAATACCTTCCCCGCATGCCCTGCCCGCGTTATCATTCTTCTACGCGCCTTGCAGGTCGCCGCCTGGAAGCGAGAAAGGTCGCCCTTGCGAAAGTTCTTGATTAATGGAAAACGAGCCACCTCCCCCTTCCGATGCGCACGTCGACAGAGAAGGAATCACTTTTGCTTTCTTCGAAATATAGAAATGCCGCTCTCACGGGGTGGCGCTTTTACGTGCGTGTGTGTGTATATATGTATACACGCTGAGAATTCAGAGCCTTGCTCTGGTCATAAGGATGGATACCCGCACGTTCTTCCTTTTGCCTGTTGCTCCTCGCTCGCTCGTTTTTGTTTGTTTACTTGTTTCGGGTTTGCGAAGCTCAGTTTCTCAAGGCAGTCGTATAGGGTACGTCAATTTCGCCCTGACACGTTTCAGAAGGGGAGAAAGGGACGTTGTATCGAGGCTCGGAAGGGCAATAATTCCACTGTGTCTAAAACTTGAAATGGAATAGGGGTAACGAGACCGTGTATAGGAGGCAGACGCGACTGTTTCTCGGACAGAGGTCATCTGTTGCGTACGTCCGAGACCTCGGCCGCATTTGTCTGTGTCAGTTCACCGCGGGTTGCGTTTGCCTCACTGCTCGGAAAGATGGAAGCGACGTGCTCCCTCCCCGTTAATTCTATTTTTGTTATTTTCTTGCTCTTCTTTCTCTACACGCTCCTCGATTAGCGAATTCGTGAGCGGCGGGAGCTGTCGGGAAGGAAATGTTGCTCGGACCGTCGCCGCCACCTACGGTTCGGCACCGCCGACGACATAGCTCTCGTGCCCACGTTCTTTTCGTCGGCGTTCTTGTCGCTTTATGGCTTGTGCTCAGTGTATACCTCCTTTCGTGCTTATCTAGGGCTGTATCCCTTCTGCGTCGTATAAATTGAGCACGAAACGCGACGTTGGGTGGCTTGTCAGGAAGAATGTGGCAGATCGGGTGAAAGAGAACGCGCCTTTCAGGTCTATAAGGACAGCGAAAAGGAGAAAATGCCACGCCACATGTGCACTAGATATGTTTGTTGCGTGTGTGTTAGTGCCCATCTGCACATATGCGAGCTTGCGTGCGTTATTGTAGGTATGTGTGCTTGAGTGGCTGAACAACTATGCTTTGCTAATATCAAGCCTGTAGGACATTTCGCCTGCGACCTTCGACAAACATATTCCGAAAGCAAAAGATATAATCTGTTTGCAGATAAGTAAAAAGCAGGTTTTACTTCCTTGAAGCAGAATCGAAGTGCAGGTGACTTCCTTGCTTCAAGTTTTTTTAAAAAATATTTCTCGGGTTTGACGCCCCAAAATCGCGATATGATTATTAGAGACGCCGTAGTGAGGGTATCCGGAAATTTCAACCGCCTGGAGTTTTTAAGATACAGTTGCTTTATTTTTCTTTTTTTATTTTTTGTGGTCACCTGAGACAAGCGAGCTTTATCTTTACTGCTTTCGAGAAAATTTACCGTTATTTTTGCATGTGTCTTTAGAGCTGCTCAACTATTTTGCGCGAACTGTTGCTCTCGTGTTTGCTCGTTTGCTTGTTCGTTAAGCTGGACCATCACTGCTATATGCAATGTTTGCTTAAGATGGAAAGGGTAGTGGGCATAACACATACTGCCCAACTCTCCTATACACAGACTCCACAAAAAAGAATCCGAGGAATGATGGATCATATTCTCCCATCAATAATGGATATCGCCAGCTAAACTTTGTAGGAGAGTAAGCGATCGATAAACATGTCGCCTTCGCGTAAGAGTTCATGAACACCCACAAGTATATATACCTGCTTGCGACAACTGCACGTTGTAGGAGAATAAGAGATCGATAAACATGTCGCCTTCGCGTAAGAGGTCATGAACACCCATAAGTACTTGGAAGTTAGAACAATTGCCATGGACATCCACAAGTATATACCTGCTTGGAACAACCGCTACTATTTGAATTGCTTGCGCGAATTTTTCTGCTTCGGCAGTGCCTCCAGTATCTCTTCGGTCATGAGGGGGGGCAAGGATTGGGGGACGGGGGAGGGCTGGCTTTGGTCGCCAGTGTTGAGCAACCCGAACGAGAAAGGAGCGTGTAGCTCTAAAGCTTGTTCGGCTCGGGGCGCACAGGGTCGTTGGAGTGGCTGGAATCTCCAGAGCAGTTTGTATTAGCGCTCAGCGTGTGCGGGCTGGTCGTTCGAGATGGCCGGCGCCTTGGCGAAGTGCGAAAGAACTAGGCGGCGCCGGTAACGATGTAGAAGGAGAGGCAGTGGCAATGAGGGGCGTCGCGGATGAGAAGGCGGTCGAGAGATAAAGCGAACGAGTAGGACCGCTCTGCGCGACGGACCACCGCGGTCAGGCCACCTATAGTGTGGGATGTGGCACATAATTAACGGAACCGAGGTGCTACCACAACGACGAATTTTCAGCAGAACTCTCTTCGTGCTCCACAGGTGTTATAACTTCTGTCTATCTATCTATCTATCTATCTATCTATCTATCTATCTATCTATCTATCTATCTATCTATCTATCTATCTATCTATCTATCTATCTATCTATCTGTCTGTCTGTCTGTCTGTCTGTCTGTCTGTCTGTCTGTCTGTCTGTCTGTCTGTCTCGCACGAGCAATATGTCGCCTGAGTGCGAAAACAATCGCTTTGCCGTTACACTGTCTTTTTACACTTACCGCTGCTGGTCACCCACATCACCACTTCTTTCTTTTCTGCCTGTCGCTTCGTTTCGTTTCACTTTCGCTGAACTCGGCGCACTACGGCGCGTAAACAAAACAACAGGGTGTCCAGACACTTAAACGTGATTTGTCGTTCGTTGAGATTTACGACGTTTCGCGAGACGGGAAATAAAACGAGGCGCACACCGAGAAATTAAAGGTCGGACGATATATAATTATTGCGTAGCACAGGCCTTCCCCACTGGGTACCCACGAACTTCGCAGGAGGGCGCATTGTATTACGCGAAGTTTCTTCTCCTTCTTGGCATTTTGCTTTCTCCTCCTTTAAGCGGATACGCGCTTTTAATAAATGCGTGTCCAGGTCTGAGTTCGTGTACATTCCCTTTTCCCCGAGTTTCGTTCTGTGATCATCGTTTTCTGTGTACCTGTGTTGTTCCTTAATCTTCGCCACAGGGGTCGTCGCCTGAAGCTCCTTCTCTCTCTCTCTCTCTCTGATCTCTGTTTGGTTATTCGAGAGAGTTACACAAGACCGTGTGTTTGACCTCGCATGAATTTCCGGTTTGCCAGCAGAAGACGATTAGCAAAAAACATTGAGATTGAGTGGACCAAATGGGCCGAATTTTTTCTCGCTCGATTCTTGTCAGAGAGTGACAATGACAAGCCGCGCCTCACTTCACATCCTTCCTTCTTTCGTTTCGCCATCCAGCGCTCACCTACTAATGCTTGTTTCGTTTCCTTTCAATGATACTCGCAGAAACTGTACCAGAAAGAGGCGACTCGGGAATGATGTCTAATGTACACTCCTTAAACGCATCTAACGAATGTTGAAAGCTTTTGCAATTGCCCTTATGCTGATCGTCTCGTACTCGACAGTTCTACAGAACAGAACTTGAATTCATGTTAATGTATTGGAGGTTACCAGACTGTACTTCATAAGTGATTGTTAGGCACTTCGTTAATAACTGCAACTAAGTTCTAACAAGTGCTAAGCGCGAACAAGAACATCTCTCTTTTCGGTGACTGAGGTGATGCCGTCACCCCTTTAGGAATAACTTGTTCGTTGCGTAACACAACATCGTCCTGTTACGAACTGTACGTTTATAGAAGCCGCTGTTCTGGATGTGCATACACGAAATGCTGGGGTCAAAAATTAGGAAGCAGGGGAGGTCGGCGCATCCGGCTTCTACGGGCACTTTGCCGCAGATTCTTGAGCTGGAATAGAGGTTGCAGATGGACGTCTCGTTTACCTTCGCCCTCTACAATGGGCGAGAGTACACATAGATTCAGTGCACCGGAACCTGTAAGGACAAGAGCGTTCCTTCCGTGGCCGGATATCGAACCCACGACCTTTTCTCGGAAGAGAAGAGCAACGGCCGTCGCCATATATGCAAACTGGTGGAATGAACTCGCATATACACAAGCGCGTGTTCAATGCCGCGGGTTGTGGACCAGAAATGTGCGCTGAATTAAAAAGGAAAGGAAACTCGCATCAACTGAACTTGACTGGCGCGTTCACAAGCGCGCAGAGACACCCGCAATACTTCATTCCAAATCTACTACATTCAATGTCCCGTTAAGATAGAGAGAGAGAAATAAGCTTTATTGAAGGACCAGGCTTTGTGAACCCAATGGTCGGTGGCCTCCTCAGTCCAGGTAGCCATGGCTCACTGCTGCCGCTCACGACCTGTCGACCAACCACAGTTGGTTTCTAAGATCTTGCGTTAGCAGCAGGGCCTCCCACTGGTCTTCTATGCCTTGTTCGTCTGGTTTAGCCTCTGAGACCGTGAAATAAGAGCACTAATAATAAAAAAAGAAGAGCGACGAATATAGAGATAAGATAAGATGAGGAGAAATGCATAAGAGTTGCACGATTTCGCGCGGGGCCATCGATTTCTCTCCGTGTCCCACTTGGCATATAACACGAACGACGCGTAACAGAAATTCCGTGGCGTCTTCCTCGTTTCTCAGTCGACGCGTCTTCTCTTAATCAGGCGCCGTGTTCGAAAGCAAAGGGAGGCGAATGTTATCGGCCTGGGACGCGAGGTGGGCTGGACGGCGCAGGCCCGCGTAGCCCGAAAAATGCAGGGAAAAAGAGGGGGGGGGGGGGGGGGGCGAGCTAGCTCTTCCGTTACCACCGGGTATCGCCACTACAAGTGCATTCGCATTCCGTTTTATATACACACATGCATTGGCATCACCTCTGCAAGGCATGCATCAAACGGTCCCAAATAAGTCCAGAGAGGACCAGTATCGACAGTATGAAGTTGTTTTACAAGATTGTGTAGAGGCGAGCACCGGGAAGCGGTCGAGCGGCCGGCCATGCCTTCTGGTCAGGTAGGACCGACTGTGTTGCGCGTGAATGATTTTCAGGCGCCGAAGAAAAAAACCGACAATCCAGGAAGTGGACTCTCTACAATCCTGTCGATGGCTTCGCTTCAACTGTGTTTGTTTTAGCGTGTTAATTTTTTGTTGCATATGCTTTTTGTTCTTCTTCTTTGGGGCGTATTTGTTTGCGTCACATGGCGTCGGATTGTCGCCGCAAGGCTGTCATTGGCACCGGTTCGGTGCGAATTAGCTTTCGGTTCGCTGCAAACTAATGAAGCGATCGTTGTGAGTGCGAACGCCCTTTCTACACAGGTGCCGTCAAAAAGCTGCGGGCGAGGCTTTCTGTGGCGTCTCCGACGATGCGGAGTGCGTTTTAAGAGTGTAGAGACGAACACACGTATGTATAGCATTTCTTTTTATTTAGTGAATGCGATATCATGTGCTATTATTTGTTTGCTTGCTTCTGATTTGTGGTCGCTCGTTCGTTGTTTCAGCCTACGCTTAATGGCTGTGTTCGGAATTGATGCTCCTGTGAACCCCGTGCCGCGCCCACAACTAACCTGTTATTGCGGAAGCAGTAAACAAGAATACTTAAGCGATGTTTGCAGTGCAGCAATAAAAAAGGGAAAATGAGCGAGAAAAGAGGAACGAAGCAAAAAGTGGCATATAACCCGCATGCAGGTAACTTTATTGAGCTCTTGAAATAGTACGACATGCAGATTTGATGCTGAGAATCATCTTCGCCGTACGTTTGAGAGTGCAAGTCAGCAGTTCGTCTTGTCATCTATTTAATTTCTTTCCTACAGCGGCTTCGTCCACCGGGGCGGGGTTTAGAGTTTCTTGTGCGCGCATATACGCTTGGTTCAGTCAGTTCGGCTATTCCGGAGGGGGGATTTCCGAAAGTTTGCTTGCCCGCCAACCCGCTTCTTGAAACTGGTGTACATTTTTATATGCGCCTAATATTTTAATTTGATCGTGGTAACATTGTTCGGCGAGATTACAATGAAAACGCTGCCTCAACCCACGAGCCCGTCCATATACTCGTAGAGCCAACGAAGGCACGACTATTCACGTCATTGCATGAAAATGCTCGAATTCTTTCGAATTTGCTTGACCGCTTTTCCGTGACCGTCTCCTCAACGACATGTCCAAATACAGTACTTTGGAGAACAACGCAATCACCTATACCCTTGAATGTCTAGCTTCTCAAGTTGTTTATGCTGGGCTTCAGATGCTTTAGGAAAGGCAATGAGTCGAGCGCCTATATAGTCGCGAGCACGCCGTGGGAACTTGTATAGATCGCAGGATGCGTGAAGTTCTTGTAGTTCTGGTGGAATACGGAACGGGAAAACGCAACAATTGGAGAGCGGGCAGAGCCAAAGTGGTGGCAAGGGCAAGGACGACCGCATTCCGAAGGTTCTTCTTTCGTTCCAGCCATATACGCCTCTACTATACCATCGGAACTCACAGGAAGCGTGACAGTGTACGTTCGTGCGCAAACACAAACATATACGACACCACGCTCGCGTGCTTGCCTGGTTGTTTGATTCACAGTGTACACACTAATTTCGGGCCCTTTCGGCACGGAATCAAATAACGCCGCCAAGCGTAGAGATCTCCTTCCAGGAATGAAACCGAACAGCGGAAACTAAATCAACAAAAAGAACATCGACAAGTGTAACCCTCGAGGAGCTTCTTGAAAGGGTTGAACTTCTCGGTTGGGCCGTGGCATCTATGTCTGAGGTATATAGCAAACCGCGGCAGATGCCGAATCTGGCGTTAACAGACGAACCCGTGAACACACACGCACGTCCACGGTCCGGTCACTTACGTAGTACAGAGCTCGGCGCTGATGGTGACTGACCCCTTCGTCCTCCGTCTCGAAGCGACAGGCGTTTGGATACGGATGCACGCTTCTTCTAAGTCCTTCGTCCCGTGCAGCTATCTCACTCCAACCAGTCTGTGCGTCACTCAGAGTGAGGAATGGGAGTTGAGGGAGTAGAACTGGGGGAGGTGACACCATCATTTGCTCGGAGCACGGCAAACGTGACAGTATTCGGCGACTTTGTTGTCCACGTGACTTTATGCAACGACTACACCCAGCCTCTATCGTGTAGACGTAACGACCTACCTTTCTGCTTATCTTCTGCACATCATGAGGATACCACCATTTTTTTCACCTGGAATTTTCTGAAATGAGAAGAGTGACGCTGCGAGAAAGGTGCAAAAGGAAACGTGACTATATATATATATATATATATATATATATATATATATATATATATATATATATATATATTCTCGTTTTACTCCCGTCACACTTTCTTTACCTCTTTGAGACGCCGCGATCACTGACTGACTTTCCACCGGAACAGATATACCTACCTGACACGCTGTCATCATCGTTCGCCAGATTCCAATCTTCGCAAAAGTGTCTGACGAATCCAAAAACTTCAGTTTTCCCAGTAGGGGGTATCTTTTTCCAAAAGCACAAAGCCAGACAAAGTGCACAAAGAAATTCGGCGCGCCAACTACAACTATAGGTTGACAGCTCTTGCACAATAACATGCATGTGTCTGTTATTCTACAACCTTCCTTTGTTCCTTTCTTTCTTCTTTCTTCTTTCTTTCTTTCTTTCTTTCTTTCTTTCTTTCTTTCTTTCTTTCTTTCTTTCTTTCTTTCTTTCTTTCTTTCTTTCTTTCTTTCTTCGGCTGCTGCTTGGTCTTCATTGTAAATTGTAAGGCACGCTATTCGCTCCTCCTCAGGTTCAAGGTAGTAATCAGACGACACCGTCGTACCACAACAGAGCGATGCCGGGCACCAACCGCCGGACGATGACCACCGTCCCGACAGCCGTTGCCGGAATCAGCTCAGTGAACCAGGCGCGTCGCTGCAGCCTCGTTCGCTGCCACTGCTGGCGCTGCAACGAAAAGGAGAAAGTATTCGAGGAAGAAGTAGGAGTGTATACTCCGCTTGCATCACTGAACCGAAGAAGACGCACAGCGCCGACCGGCTCTGCAAATT
>CM023484.1:58704570-58968857 GCA_013339685.2 Hyalomma asiaticum
TGCACGCTCGGCGATGAACCGCGGCGCGGTCTTTTTGTCGACTCGTTATTCCGTAGCTTACTTGCTTGTGGATAACACTGCAAAGCAGTGCTGTACACTCGGAAGGTTGGTTGAAATTTCCTCTCTCTGCGGCATCGTCCTCGGAAGAGTACGCCGTGAGCGCGCATTGCTACCATGTGTAAGTGAAGAAAAATGATGAAAGCGAAGCTGTATTGGGCCACCCACGTAGGGGCCCTGCTCAAAAAAAGAAAAAAAAAAAACGCATGCACTGTACGCCACATTCCCCACGCGACCGCATACAAGTTACAACGCACGAAAAGCATCAGCGCCTCACAGAAACAGGAATAAGAGGGGAAGAAGGGTTGGGCGGCACAGGAGAAGGCGTTGCACAGGGAAAAGCGGCATACTTTGCTTTGTGCTTGGTTCGCTACCTTTGTGACCTTTGTCCACGAACGTTTCACCCGCAGCAAAGACACGCATGTTTCCGGGTACGCAGACTTGCCATGTTTGTCCATCACCGCAGAGAGCTAATTGCCAACACATTGCAGAAGCGTCTGCCTGCTGCGGCGCTGTGCTGCAAAGACTGCAGGCTCCCTTTTCAGTCTCTTATCGCAGCACCCTTTGCCGGTAAATGACATATGCCCCTCGTTTGCCAGCACCGTTTCCTGCAGACAAGCTACAGCTTTCCCCGCCATAGAGTGACAACTTCCTTTGCGAGTTGAAAGAGCCGCGTTCTTCGTTTTTAAGCCCACAACAGAGACGCGAATGCCCATAGCCGCACCTTCGCCGAGTGGACACCTTTGTTTGTATATGTGATGGGCCAGCATAGATGGGCATTGGGGCACCGGCTGGAAAAATTTCGGGGGGGGCTTCAGCCCGGTCAGCCCATGCCTGCCTACGCCACTGCTCCTCACGTCTCGGCACTGGCTTCCATTGCTCACGTAGGTAGATGCATGTGCATAATCAAAGAGCACCTCCCTTCAAAACGACCAAGCGATGCACTCACTCCTGTGAAAACCAAGGGCAGAAGATGAACAGCAAGACAAAAAATGCAATGCTGCAAGCGAATAGAAAGAACGACGTGAGGGGGAAAAAAAACACAGATAAAATAAACTTTACAAGTGAATATAGTGCTACCGAGACCGTTATCTACAGTAATTACATAATCTACCTTTTTAATCAGATCCGGGTCTGGCACAGCTCCCGCCACTCCTTCGCTAGCACCTAAGATGCGGTTTCATGTTTTGTTTGGCGCCTTCCATATAAACGCCGCTGAAACCAGAGCCCACTCGGAGCACGAAGCTTCCGGCACACGCAAGCCGACGCCGCATTATGGCTGCGGGAAGTTATACGGCGAGTCCGCACGTCTTACCCTCGCCTCGATGTGGCAGTTGCGTGCAGTGAAGGTGAAAGCTGAAATTGCATCTACTTCATTCACCCCACATATTTCACATCGGCAAGGTACCGTCTACAACTCTGACCAGCTTGAGCACATTTCGCTCGTAGAGTTGCGCGGGAATCTCGAGCTAACGCCTGGTGCACGGAATTAACACCCACTGCACCTTTATATGCCCGAACAAACGCACGGAGCGCTCTTGCGCAAATCCCATGCGGCATTCAGTTTCTGCTACCGCGATTTATCCTTGATCATCGGTTTCCTCCGGCCTTCGCAATCTGCCATTGTGGTAGTCCGTTGAAAGTTCTTTCATCCCTTCCTGCTGTATTTCGTCAACGTTTGGGTTACTTCTACGTGAAATGTAGGCAAACATTGGATACTTACTGGTGGATCTTTCTCACTTGCTTTCCCCTACAGATTGCATGCCTTCAAGGGAAATGAACGGAACAAAAAGTGCACTGAGAGAGAGAGAGAGTCAGAAAGAACAAAAGCCAGGCACGTCATGTCCTGTTAATGGAAGTGCGGACAAGTCAGCAGCAAAACTCCCACAGCGGCTTTTGTTGGGACATTAACGACTTCTAATGCACGAGACTCCTGACGATAACGATGAGAGCCTCCCTAGAGATAGTTACACTCCGATTAAAATGTTGCACAACTGACCTTTTTTTTTTTTATTTCCATAGCAACGGGACGGAAAATACGCCCCCGTTTATGTAACGCACAGAACAAGATTCGCGGCAGCATAGCCGGAAGATCCCTAACACAAGAGCACCTTTGTTCCGCGACGTACAGGAGGGTATTAAGCGATCACCAGCAGCGATTCGCGAGAGCCAGACCGGCTCATGCAATTCAAATGAGCAGACGCGCCAGTTATTCGCGTCGACTGCCTCCCCCACCCTCGTGAGACGCAACCGCGGCCGACCTTCCCCGGAGCTGTTCCGGGCTATACCTTTTCGATGAAAAGCAGCTCTTTCATGGCAGCCATTCAAGAGAGACTCGCAAAACATACGTCAAGAGATGGAGTTCTCCGCCCACAGGAAATGCAGACGACTCGAGGAAAAAGCGCGTGACGATAACAACGATGACGTCTGCTCTGTGTGCGTGTCAAATGTCCCCGTTCCGGAGAACCAAGTTCCGTCGCCCCACGAAAAAAAGAAGGAAAAAAAAAAGGGGGGGGGGGGGGGGAACCATGGCACCCCAACATCGTCGCGTTTTTAACTTCGCCAAAGGCAGGGGGGGAGGGAGGACATGAGGGTGGGGTGGAAGGGGGGACACTATCTCCGTAGCGTCGCCATTTCTTTCCGCCCCCCCTTTTCTTTCCCTTTTTCATTCCTTATCCTCAATTCTTGCTGCCAAGGTCAAACATGCGGACGATGCACGCTATCAAGGACAGGCCATACGAGAACCTGACGTTCACGTCGAAGGCCTCGCCTCGACGTGAACGACGAGAGTCTCGAGGATAAAAAATGGCTTCGGGGACTCGCTGTTTGTTTTACATATGCGAGAGAACACTTTGGCGCGGTTTGTGAACGAGGCATGAATGGTGGTGTACTGGCCTACCGCATCCACTCGCACAGTGCCCGCAATTCTTCGTGCTGACTAATAACGTTGGCTGATGCTGCCTATTTTTCAACACTGCTGTTATTCGGCCTCGTTTAAAATAATTGAGCCATCTGCCAAGTCTATACGCGGTTGCGTTTTTTTTTTTTTTATCTTGTACAGCTCACACTACGGAATTCATTACCCAATTCTTGCGACAACGAGAGTGGCAAGTGAGGTTCACACACCTAATTAATACATCAGAGTCGAGAACTGTGTTTGTTGTGATCTGAGAGAATGTGGGCTCCAGCCCACATTCTCTCGCGCATACATAAACATGCCGACTTGGCACTGCCTTCCTTTTTCTTTTGCGTCAGGTGGTTTTGCGAGCCAGTCACACTATTAAAGCTACCAATGCATGCAAGGCTTTGCTCAAAAGGGAACCGTGTTAAAGATTATGTCATATTTTTCAGTTGCGGACCCACAGCTTTCCCTTTTCTTTTCGAAAGGCGCGAGGAGCCTCATAATAATATAATAAATTCCTACTATCATTATTTCACAGAATAAGCGCGCGTCGTGCCCGGCCACGAAGCTCTTTCGTCAAATTAACGGCTGGCTCGTGAGTGAGGGGCTCCCGCAATCAGGTTCGTAGGACTGGTTTATAATGCCGTAATACTAACGACGCGGCGGCAATCGCCGGTCCACTAGAGCGTAGCCAAAGCCTGATCACCGCCGCGCTACTCCGAGAGGACGAAATTCTTCTTTTCTTTTTTTCATTATTGGATCTCGCGTTCGGCTCGCGACCTCCGGGCATTAGAGGGAGAGATGACGCCGCGAAAAGAGAGCAGGCGCGACCCGGCACGATCAAATCCCGCGTAATCACATTAAGTAGATTTGGGGGGCGGAGACTAGAGTGACTAATCGAAGTGCTGCCTATAAATACGTTTCTTCGGGATAAGTAAATAGGTCCGACCGCGTGCATCCATCCAAAAGCGGCGCACTACGCGGTAGACCCCTTGCGGGAAGCTCTTGAGCCTCAACACAGGCTTACTTCCCATGATTGAGAGCGCGCGACCCGAACGAAGCGAGAAACACGACAGCGGGGGACTATTTTCACCGTACTTTAAAAAAAGTGGATCGAACTTTTCATCGCTGCGATTAACACGGAGCAGATGAGAGAGATTGCGCTCTGCAGCTCTCCAGTTGTGTGTCGTTTCTCGTGTCACTGGCGCTGTGTTCATTAACAAGTATGGTTAACGTGATGGCAGCTTAAAAACGCAACAGAACATTAATGAAATATAAGTTACGACGTGACTTGAGACTAAAAGATTACGAAGAAGCAGCGAAAATCCAAAATAAGCCATGTAAAATTCACATTTTCTTTATTTATTTCGAGTTATCTTTAGTCAAACTGTTAAATAAATCTTCAATGTTACTTTTAAACGCAATTGTCCATTCATCTAGTGCCATTACTCAGTCTAACAGCATCCTTCTTAGAACAATGGTGTTCTAGAAGAATGGTGTTAGAAGAAATCGACGGGAAAGTGTAGATCTCGAAATATACAGACCCAGAATCTATTTGAGGATCTACAATTTTCTGACCTTTCGCTTCATCCCCGCCATCACTACACATTGCTGCGATTATCGCACGCGCCGTTTCATGCAACCGAGTGTCGCTCTAGCCATGTGATCCCTCATCTTGCGCATACATCCCGTTTACGCAACATCACGATCGTGATAATCACACAATCAATGAAGCTTATACACTCAAATATAAATAAAGACTGGCTATACACGGCAGCGTCGAAGCGAGGATAGGGTATACACAAAGGCGACAGGCCTCCTCTTTCGCAACCGCGGCGACTGCAATACCACCATTAGCGGGGCGAGCAGCAACTCCATTACGGAGACACGCGGTCGACGCCGCCAGCGCCGCCAGCAGCGTCACAGCGTTTGCGGCGCCGCATCCTTCCTCTCTGGCCCCCGCGACTCGCCCCATCCAATTTCACTCGAGCGTCCGCGAAGATAGTCAGATCATCAATAATGCGGGGACGAACGTCGAAAATAACGAAGGAGAAGGCCCGAAGCACGGTCAGAAGATATATACCGACAAAAATATAATAGGCGAATCGGCGCGCTGCTGCAGTGACTTGCGCCCCGCGGCAGTCATGCATGGTCCACTGAGTGCGACTTCAAACATGTAGAGTCGGAACCGTTCCAGGGACATTAGTCATGAGCACGGGAGCAACGGAAGGGTGTGATAAATCCAGAGATATAAAAATAGTGAGTGAGTGAGTGGAGTGAGTGAGCGATGCTATGCGATACGAGCAAGTGAGTGAGAAACGGAGTGAAACCGACGCAGCGGAGATGACGCAATGGTGGCTTGGATGAAGCAAGCTCCGTCACCAAACCATGACGCTGGGTGCCTAAATCCTCCCGCCTGCGCCAATTAACTAACGAACCTTATAATTGATTCTCACTTACAAAAGAATACGACGGCGTAACGCTTGTGGGAGTACGCACACTCAAGAATGCAAACGAAAACAAGCACTCGGCGAAAGAGTGGCGAAGCAATGGCTGCCGCAGTGCGCAAACGAAAGAAACCTCTCCTGTACAACGGCGGGGAAAAAGTGTCAGCACAAGAGAGAGAGAGAGAGAGAGAGAGAGAGAGGGGGGGGGGTCAAGAAGGACGGCAGGGAGGTTAATCAGAAGTTGGCTTCCGGTTTGCTACCCTTCGCTGGGGTGGGGAAAAACGGGATGAGAAAGTGGACAGAGAAAGAGAGCGAAGAAAAAAAAAGTACACAAACAGAGACAAATTTAAGGTAGCTCATGCGCTTGCGAAACAAAGCCACTGCAATATATAATCTATTTCGAGCAGCACGCAGCAGGAAAAGGAAAAACGTGCCTAGCATGGGATCCCCTTTGCGAAACAGCGACGCATCTAAACACAGGCGAGTGCGCGGTTTCACGTGCTCGACAAGTGCACCGCTGGGAGGGAGTTGCAAAACAAATCACATAACTGTTGTCGAAGATGCGGCGTAACTCCTTTTTCAGAAAATATTTCCACAATCAGGGGCGAGATCGGAGATCGCTGTTTTGGAACGCTGGCTGTTTTTGTTCGCTTTTCACTGCATGTCATTGGCCGCGGCGACCATGCTTACCTCGAAAGCAGCGGGGCACGGCCACGTTTTTGTATTAGCACGTTTTCTCTGCACGTCACGTGTTTAAGCTCACGAAACAAAAATTCTTCGCTTTCAGAAAACAGTCTTATTCAATTGAAGTCGAAAAACATTTCGTTTTGTAACGTGTCTAAAAGAAGACAACAAAACCTGGTCCTCAATTTTGGGTTTGTTCACCGCTTGCCCATTGGTTGCTCTCGCCGTGCTGTCCTCGCATGTATCATGGGTAACACTGTCATATTATTATTATTATTATTATTATTATTATTATTATTATTATTATTATTATTGTTATTATTATTATTATTATTATTAGTGGGTATGGTAACATAAAACACACAAGGACATAAAGGGAAGAAGGAAGGAGCAAGCTGGCAACTGCCACCAAGTGGGGCACAACGCCTGCTTACTCTTTCAGGAGGAGGGGATAGATAGAAGTGAAAGAAGGGAAACAGTACGCACTCAAACAAAGCAGGGTGACCAATGTCCTGGGTGCCTGCGCCGCACTCACTCGCGCCAAAGCCGCAGTGGGCACAACGACAGAACCCCCCCCCCCCCCTTCGCGACGTCGCGGTGAGTGAACCTTCGTGTTCCGAGCAAATATCTTTGATCGCGGCCCGGCGCAGAAAGACCACAACCAAGGGGATACACATAAGCATAGGTCCCGCGCCTGGATTTATGCGCCTATGTTCGTGCGGATCATTTTTTTCCGTTTCGGCGCTGTTTATAGAAACAGCTACCAGTACCAAGAAGCCCGGCTTACCATCATATTGAACTCTGTTGAAAAAGAAAAATCAAATAAGATTTCCAAATACTATGAAGCTCGCTTAAAAGACTCAGAGCAAAGATACCCAGAACAAAGATAGTAGCGAAAAATTGAAGCAACGTGCCCGACGTATACAAGAGCAGCTAACTCATTTTCTGTAAGCGGCCAATCCCTTTCTAGGTCTAACGGATCGCCTGTCACGTCTCGTGCCAGCGTAACGCGATGAGGAAGGCTGGCAAGTGGCGGGAGGAAACAAGTCGTAAGTTACCTGCTGCGGCCCGCGCCAGTGTGGGGGAAGAATAATAGTAAAAACAAACAATGGATTGCTCTAAGGACGATGCCCGCGTGCATAAAGCTGTCCAGCTGGGGAGTCGGGTTACGCGGCGGCGGCGGCAACCGCAATAACAGGTTTGCGCGCACTTCGTTGTCCGCCTCTGGCACGAGATCGATCGATAGACGCGGGAGACCGGTGCTCACACGATCTGACAACCCCCCCCCCCCCGCCTCCACAATGCGTAAAACCGTCGGCTCTCAGGAGAGATCACCGCGTTTCCTCGATTTGGCCGCTTTCTTCTTACGACAGGTGAAAAAAAGGATGCCTCATATCGCGGGAACTGTGAAGAGGACCAGTTTGTTAGTCTTTTCTGATCGGACTGCTGACCGGACAAGAAAATGGAAAAGAAAGAAAGAAAGAAGAAAGAAAGAAAGAAAGAAAGAAAGAAAGAAAGAAAGAAAGAAAGAAAGAAGGAAAGAAAGAAAGAAATGAGGCAGCAGCTAAGGAGGTTAGCCGGAAGGAAGAAAAGGAGTGACAGACGGAGCGAAGCCGCCGCGCAGAGCTCTGCGCGGCGGTCTATACTTTTGGGCTATAACATTGATCTGTTGGTGGCTACTTTAGGGTCGCTACTTTTGGGCTTCAACGTTGGTCTGTTTTGGCTATGTCACTCTTCGCCATGGCGAAGAGTGACACAGCCAAACACAGTGACACGATAATGAAACACAGTGAAGCATGTGAAACATATTGACATTGCGTAGAGGTCGAAACATCGATTCCGAGCTCGTGAGCGCCACACAACAGCAACAGAGCCATCACGGCGGCTAAGAACAAAATGGAGGGTTGAGCGCACCGAGAGTGGGCCCGTGCTGCATACGGGTCAAAAGTAAAAGGTCGAAGCAATGTGCTTGCCGCTCTGCACTGGGTAAAACCAGCGCTAAAGCCATCGTATTACAGCCGGCCTTTGGGTATGCGAGGAGGAACGAACTTCAAGTGAAGGAGCAGACGATTTGCCAGTCCTTAATAGCAGGCTGGTGACGTCCGTGATCCAAGATTGCAAGAGTAATCTTGGAGCTATAACGCACGCACCAAAGTCACGATCGAACAGCCGCAACTGCAGGCGTAGACGAGCATCACACCGACGGCGTTCGGGATAGCCGGCCCGTCGAGATCGTCAAGTTTACGGCAGATTTAACTCATCGTCAGCGTCAACGCAAGCTAACGATCACACACGACCGTACACAGCAAAACCATGTGGATACGATCTTCACGGGAGCCAGAAATCAAAACGTACAATCCGAAAAATTGTGTCAACAGTGTGAAAGAACAATGCGCCTATGTTGCGTTGGTAGGAAAGAAAACAAAAAGCGAATGATGCCAAAAAAAAAAAAAAACGTATCGATGTTTCACTGTATTTGCTTGCCAAGCGACGGTGGCGTAACATCATCGACTATCAAGCGTGCCGTTCACAAAATCGTGCGCGGAAACGCAGACAGATATGAAGCAGGGCAGACACACGAAGATGCTCATGTGCGATTAGGAACATGTCCTTGAACAAGACAACAAACAGACAATGATGGGTGGTGCGGGCCGAAACCACGATGTGATTACGGGGTAGCGACACATCAGCCTCCAAAGCAACTTTCGTGCTCCGAATGGGGCTCTTTAATTCTGTAATTCTGGGATTCTAGGGGCCAAAACAACGATCTGATTATTAGGCCCATTTTGGAGCCAATTATGACCACCTAAATTATGACCGCCTAAATCAAAACACTCAGGTGTTCTTGCATTTCGCAACCGTCGAAATTCAGCAGCCGCGGCTAGGAATCGACACTGCGTCCTCGAGCTCAATCTACCACGGTGAGTGACGTGATTACAACAAAGAGTTCACGAAAGTATAGACATACTTTCCCCGTGAGACAGCCTGACGAATCAGAAACGACGTACCGCTTTAGCAACCGCAGTTTTCTTCAGATGGGCCGGATGAGAGAGAAAACAAAATTAATAAAAAAGAAAGACACGTTGTCCCAGCTCCAGCTCGGGCAATTACTCAGCCTTTAGCAATTTGTAAATAGGTAATTTTGTAAATATTTTGCCCTGAATAAAATAAGCCAAACCAAACGAAAGCTTGTTATATTTTCAGTGAGCCAGGTCTGGCTTGCTAACGAACTAGTATATATATATATATATATAATTTTTATTGCTTACTGGGAGGAGCACACTAACAACTCATCCGGAATCGTCGGCTGTTCTTTTAACGAAAAAGAAGACAGTGCAGATACGCCTGCCTGAGGACACACCAGCAGCAACAAGCCCCACAAACCGCTCGTATCCATTCGAACGGTCACCACTGCAGCCAGCGGACAGGCAATCGCGCAATGCTGAGAAGCTCACTCGTGATTCACGAAAAACGACGGTATCCAGTGGAGAAACCAGCGCCCCAATCGTCACACGGCCGTGCAAGTAACATCCGTGTCAGCGCGAAATCCAGGAAAAAGAGGTACAAACGCCGGCGGCAGCGGCCTCTCTACCAGCGCCAAAGCGACAAGCGCAGCACACGGGCGACCCGAGCAGCAAGCACGCTAGCCCGTCGAGGCCAGCCGACGATTCGGGACACGGCGGACGCGGTCAAGGCTTCGTCGAGAAGGAACGCACCGCCGAGGAAACCGGGCGCCACGGAAAGAACACAGTGGAGAGAGAGAGAGAGAGAGAGCGTGTCGCGGCAACAGTCAGCCCAGCAGCAAGGAAACAACCGACGGCCCCATATAATACGCCCCTCAGCGCGCGCGAGAGGCCAAGGCTGCGTCCCCCCCTCCCTATACATCATCATATGGCCAGCATCGCTGCAAAGAAAGCGGACTCGCCCGACGAGCGTACACCGCGCTTCCATGCCCGCGTTTGAAAGGAACGGTGCCTCCACCGCTTCGTCATGCATGCACTGGGGCGTCAAAGGAACCCCCGAGGAGAGTGGTGGAGGGTAGCTCGCCAAGAAGGAACGCGTACGTCCTCATTCATGCTTCACGAGAAACGGCCAAGCAAAAGGTGGAATAAACAAGAAGCAGCCCCGGCAGGCGACACCATCCTGCAGGAAGGTGGTACAGAGAACGCAAAATGGAGGCTGTCACCCACTTTTCACTGTCGGCGAATTCTGAAGTGTCCGTCCCTAATTTCTTGTCCGTAAACAAATTTGGTAAGCCACTGGCGCAACCGGAAAGGAAACGGTGGAAGGGAGGAGAGAGTCAATTCGGAAACTGGTGGTTTGTACGTAAGGTATGCGTACACAAGAAAACACACGGAAGACACACGTAACAAACAAGCAAATACGTAAATCGAGCCATGTCCAAGGGGTAAACCCAAGTGTTGGCTTGGGTTAAACTATAATAACCGAAATGCGCGCCTTCCTGACAGCGTCAGGATCGTGCCCATGCACGGCGGGAGGATCCGGGCAGGGCATGAAAAGTTCTATTAAATAAAACCAGATTCCAAGATTTATTAAATTAAAGCTCAGTGGGACAGCTGCAGTCAATGCTGAATCGCGACTGTGATGCTTTCATTTAATATTCCAGCACCCTTCGCAAATCGATCGGAAGAACGAGCAACGGATTCTCGTTCCTTCTTTTTCTTTTTTCGTTAATAATATAACCTAACATCCCGACCAGCAGTGACAACGTGGTGCCATTCATTAACGACGGCTAACAAAAAAGAAGAAAGAAAAAGCGCATGCGGACAGCAACTGCTTCTGGACTCCTGAACCAAAACGACGCAGGCGTGCGAAGCACGGAGCCAGGAAAACAATGCATGCCCCTTTCACCTTCAGTTGGCCATCCATCATCATGCAGGAAGCAACGGCCTTGCACGTATCGAAGAAACTCTCTCGCAAAGTACAGCCTTTTGTTCTCGTATACTTTCCGACGGCGCAGCTTGATGTCTTACGCGCCAATTTAAATAATTTGTATATGCTGAACACTTAGGAACAATTGTAAACAGGCGACGGCCCCATCACGTCGAAATCGGCGCGAGATAATTTTCTGGAATTATCTCTAACACCCAATTGTGCCGGAAGGTTTAATAGAAAGCGTGTCAAATGAAAACTTTGTGTATTTCGACGGGCAGTACACACTCACGATTGGGAGCTTATTAATAGGGCCTGCAGTATTTGGGAACAAATAAATAATTAAATCTAAAGCTATATTCCGTTTCTAACATCAGGTGCGACGCTGTGATGGCTACGCAAGTAGTCCGTAATGAAATAGAAAAGGAGAGGTGTATCGCTCCGACAAATTAACGAGAAAGAAAATACAAACTCGCATATTTCGATTGCTTGTCCAGCAACATGAGCATATTGGGAGGGAGGGACGAGAGGGTGGGGGTGGAATTAAACTGCATCATCGACATTGATCACGCCATGTCCATGACGGAAAACGACTGAGCCGGGGAGTTGCATTTCGTACGGAATGTACTTGAATAAATGGATGGAAACAAAAGTTAGATGTGGGAACACCAGGAAATTTTCATATTTAAGTACAGTCTGCATGTACCCTTTTCTCGAAAACAATATAAAACACGTACGGCAAGTATAACGCAAGGAAAAAAAAAATAAGAGGGGGCGGTGGAGAATGAAGAGGAGGAGGCGGAGGCGGTAGAGAAGCAGGAAAACAACAGACAAGACACAATGAACGATTCTGTTTGTACACGCGTTGGGAGACTGCGGAGAGAGGTTATGAGTCAGATGCTTGTGATACACGCCTACATTATGCGGAGAACACATTAGAAAGACGAGCTAGAAATTTCGAAATTTGATGAGTAAGCACATCGCGTGTATATCTAGCATATTCTCAGCTTCGGCGCGAACGAAATCTCGTAAGGCGTTCGCCTGAAAACAACGCGCAAACGTCAATAACTACTGCAGCGTCACCGGCAAATTCAAGGAACACTAAGACAGGCGCTTTCGCTACCCTTGGTGAGCCTACAAACTGCCCTAGACAATCTGCAATGAGCGTGTAGGCTTGCCGTTTAGTTGCATGACGCTGTTACTCCCCAAGAAGCGCCGAGACAACCATACGCAGCTACAACCGCAAGTAATACATTGGAAAGGGTTGTGCAAGAAAGAAAGAAAGAAAGAAAGAAAGAAAGAAAGAAAGAAAGAAAGAAAGAAAGAAAGAAACTTCAAAGCTGTTAAAGAGCGGTCATCGACAAGAAGTGTTTGACACAGCGCGCGCAGCACACTTCTCAAGAAAGCTTTGTGGAGGCGCTTTACCAAGGAGTGCCCTTTTTTTTTTTTTTTTTTCGAAAGCCGAGTTCAAGGTCTTCGTCGGATATGTCTCGCACTACTCTTGGCATGCGTAAAGCCAAGCGAGCGAAATAAACAGTATAGTATGGGTGAAACAGAAATTTTAAAACGAACAGCAAGCACCTGTTTTACCGCCCTACTACACGTTCGAAGCCTGTCAAACGCTGCCCTAGCCCAAAGGAAACCGCAAAATACACTCAGTCTACATTCTGCAGGGGGAAAAAAGGTAAACAAAAATCACTGGCCCGTGCAAAAACAAAAGAGAAAAAGAAAAACGCACATGCTGACGTGCGGTAAACGCGCGCGAGCGAGGACAGGAAAAGAATGCTATCCGGTGTAGACGGAAGCTGCGGAGGTGGGGCGGGGACGAGCAGGGTATCGAACGGGAACCACAATCCAATTCGATCACAAGAGACAAGCGAGCAGCAAGGATCGGAGGGGATGGTAGGAGAAAGAGCACGAACCGCCGCTGACGCGCTATAACCAGAATCGAAGACAGCTATACGAAAAGGACGGATGAGGAGTGGGGAGGGGGCCCACTGGAATCAGAAAGCAACCTCTCCGAGAAGCTATATAGCAAGCAAGAAAGAAGCGGTGAAGAGTGATGCCGAGTAGCCAGCAACAACAAACGGGCAGTAAGAAAAGCCGCAGCGCAGACAGAGCCTTGCCCGTCAATGCGCAAACGCACTTCAATCTCCCCCCTCTCCGTCGGTGCACGAAAGGAGCGGAAAAATGCGAGCATCGCTCGCACCGGGCCCTCCTCCTCAAGCCAAACACGAATGTAAGAGCATCGATCGCGGGCGACGCACGGCGATAGCGGGAACAGCCCGCGCACGCAGGGAGCCGATTTCGCAAAGAACCGACGCCAAACGCCAGACTCTCTCTCTCTTTCATGCACGACGCAGCTAATGGCCGCGGGGCACGAACATCCGTTCCGGCTGTCCGAGCACGCAGAAACGCCAACAGCCAGCCCCACACGCTTCACTTCCTACGGAGCCTGTCTGTTTTGCAGCTAAGCTTTTCCGTGAAGAAACAGCACCGCTCGATTAGCCTGAACTTCCCATAGTTTCGAATTACCGTTATACGTCTCGCAAGCGCTACGCGTGAAGGTCTCGCTACTGCCAACGGTTTCTCGTTGAGCGGTGGTGGCATCGTGCATCGCTCTGAAAGCTCGTGTCGTGGCGGGCTAAGGGGGAACTATGGAATGAAGAAAAAAATTATACAATGATTACGCCAGAAGTGAGCCCTGAAGTGTCGTAAGCGTTCCCAGGATGTGCAGAGCGAATCGAACAAATCTAACCCTTCACTTAACCCGCACCAGCTAATCTCTCGGCCATTCTTTTACATATTAGCACCATTATTTCCTGTAGACCAGCGATAGAAGGCGCTGGCGTACCAAACCGCTCGGACATGCATTCTCCGAAGTTGAGAAAAACAAAAATACCCCAGGGCAAGCGCGTTTTCATAAATGTAAGCATTTTAATACAGGCAAGCTTCGCTTTCCGGATAGTTCATGTATTGAGAAACCCATCTCGCAAATAAGCGCGGTGGCATGCAGCGCCAAGTCCAGTGTGTACATAACAAGACTTCAGAAATCGCACATACACTTCTTTGACAAGAGTGCATGCGTGCGCGTCTGAACTTCTACAGTAATTTCTGAAATATGAAAATACGTACAAACCGATTCCACATACAAGTCGAAACTTTGACCTGAGTTTAAAGCAGTCGGACACAAGCACCCCGACAAATACATAGACTAAACAGGAGAGATTTACGTGCAATGTTCTAAGCATATACGCGACTTTTACGCGACAAGCGACGTACTGGGCATTACACAGACTATGCGTTCTTCCGTGAGTTCACCCACATCGCCTAGGAAACTTTAAGCTCATGCGCGACAAATGAAATAATTTTAAGAACTCTTCAGCGCGCACACAGCAAGCAAACATGTAATGGAAGAGAAAACGTGCTGAGAAATATTTAATATGAATTCCTACCAACTCGCCCAGTTTTCAATAAATCAGAGGGAAATCATGGCGCCAGCCACGCATCATGTGTACTGGCTCAGGAAAACTCGATTATTTACGCACGCCAATCAATCTTCTTCAAAAATTAACAGTTGGCCCCGAAAGCCTCAAGACTCCAATTTTTTTTTCAGAAACAAACGCAGGCGCCTCGAAAACAGCCTCTCGCTAGCAAACCGAACTTGCTTGGCGTCATGCCGCAAGCAACCGTTTCAGCGTGTATTACAAAGAAAGAAGCGACCCCGAAAACATCAGAACGTAAGGAACCGGTCACGCCGCCCGGCACGCCGCAGCGGTCACGGAAGGGAAGGGTAGCGCGCGGTCGCGTTTTCAGGAACGGCCGACGAATGGCGAAACAAACTAAGCACAATGGCAAGAAGAAAAGGAACAACAAAAGAGGAAAGGAGAGCCTCGTCGTTTCACAAGCGGTCGCAGCAGGAGGAGAAGGAACGCGGAGAAGCGACGAGCTGGCTCTACAAGCGTGGCGCACACGGAGAACCAGCCGACATCGATCCGGACAAGAGGCGCGTCAGAGAGAGAGCGGCTGCAGTCACGTGATCAAGCCTTGAGCGACCGCCGCGAGTCGTCTTCCGTGCATCGGGCTCGTTACTGGGACAAGATGAGTAAATAAATGAAGTGGGAGTGGTGAGGCGGGGGAATGAGAATTCCACGCATACGGTGTGGCGATCTCCCTCCAGCAGCAAGGAAAGGGGTGGTCCTAAGAGGGCAGAGTAGATTCTCATGGGCACGTCGTGGTGGTCGTACGCACGCGCTAAACCGATACAGAGCGAGCAAGCCGGGACTGAAAGGTTCGTGTTCATAAACCTACCTTACCCTTATCGCTTGTTTTCCTTATCCTCCATGTGCCCTTATCATGCTTGATGGAGAAATTAGTCCAGTATCTACAAACAAGCCTTACGGTATAGTCTTTCGCAGTGATTACAATTCAAGTCCCCTTAACGCGCCTTAATGTCACAGGGGCGATAAGGAAGACATGTGATAGGTTGGAAGGTTGAAGGTTGGTCAGGTCGGAGCGGATAGTGCTAGAGAAGACATCTAGTACGAGCCCGGGTGGTGCTTCTGGTCGCAGGAGCAGTGCTATGCACTGGTCAGCTCTGCCGAATGGAAGCGATGGTTCCACCTAAGCCCTACCAACCGAGGCTACTCTCTGTAACTACGTACTCTCTGTAACTGCCTTGCACATAAGGTCAAGTTGTGTTTGTGTGAGAAAAAGCCTGGTCTCCATCCTTCAAGTAGACACAACACAACGACGGACAGGCAGCAGGGAAAAGACTTCCACCCATCCTACTTCGCAGCTGCGACGTCAGCTGGGGGAGCTCGGCTCTACTAGGAAGAAGAGAAGTAGGAGGAAGGAGAAGGTGGGAACAGAGTACAAGTTCACCACCACCAAACCACCTTTCTCTTCTTTACGAAAAATTACTAATTCTTAAGGCGCTAATTTTTAAGCGTTACAGGAAACGAAACGCCCGGATCGCGATGAAGTGACGTGACACTCTGGAAAGCGCGATTATACATGGACGAAGCGGGCCCAACCCCGGGACACTACAAAAAACTTGTGTTCGGCACTTCCGACTCCTTTTGACAAACACTAGAGGAGAGCGCGTCGCCAGCCACTTGTACTTGGGCGTCAGTAATGTGAGAGGCGCACAGAGGCGCACATCTGGGTGCTCCCTTTGACAGAAGACCGCAATGCACAATACTCATACAAACAGCACACATACACACAGCCACATACACGCATATATCCACTATAGAGCAATCTACAGAATCTCAGTATGAAGAAATGTGCAGCACTACGGGAGGCAAAAATAAAAATAAATAAAGGTAATAATAAATAAAAAGTAAAACGAATGAAAAAAAATCAAAATACCTAAACGATAGATTTCGTATCGGTAAGTAAATATCAAGGTTACTTAAATAATAATGTCTTTACGTTAGCAGCAGTGTATTGCTAACAAACACACTGCAAACCTCCCACAGGGGAAAAGAGCTTTACTGCACCGCTCTTACGCCAACAGAGCAAACAATCTACAATGTAACCGTTCTCAGAAGCATGGTTGGTTGCACTAGGCGCCCTTGAGCTGCGCAACGACGTCCAGATAACAAGGCTATCTGAGACGCTCGTCCCAGTCCCACTCTCTTCACTCCCGGAAAGGGTGCCGGCTCTCCCCGAGGCATTATTTACCGCCTGGATTCCGCTGCCACTTCCTCGACGTGAGCACGCACGAGGAAAACACAAACAACGCTCTCAGAACAATCCGTGCCCGTTCCAGGACTGCTTGTTCGAGGCGTGGGTACTGATGACAATCACCCAGAAAATGTTGTGCCGATATTATCCCGCCTTTTTAACAACGCCAAGCTTCCCTGTGTGTCTATCATCGGCGTGGTCCCTCAAGTCGTCAGCGCAGAAAGACGTATACGGGTCTTTGCACCCGACACTTGAAGGCCACTGACTCAAGATCAACGCTGCAGTACACACGCTGCGCTATCCTAGTGATTCGTACCGAGACTCATGCTATTCTCGCTCTTTCTGCTACTCTCCACTTACCCTCCTCACGGAAGCAACATACAGACTGGACAAAGCCTGCCTGAATTTCCTTAAATCTTCTAACTTCGCTCTCTCTCTATAACACCCCATGGTAGTGGGCTGTGATAAAACCACGCCAAAAAGGTAACCTTTAGCGTTATTACAGCAACTTCGCCCTATACCAGTGCGAGCAGCCTTGGCTTCTCGCGAGTGCTCAGGACGCGAATAGTGCCCAAAGCGTCCTGAAATAACGACACCCCTCCGAAGCTTCTTTCGCAAGATGAAGATATTTATTCCCTCTTCCCCTTAGTCTATTGTTCTCGGTAGGCATAAGAAAGCGCGACGGGAAATAGGCTGGCCCTGTTACACACACACACACACACACACACACAGAGAGAGAGAGAGAGAGAGAGAGAGAGAGAGAGAGAGAGAGAGAGAGCGGCGAGGCAAAGAGCAGAGCGGGCCCACAACGAAGATCAATGCCGGAACTCGGCTTCGGGCCATTCGGCCTGGACACGGCGGCCGCGGTCCGTTCCGAGCCCTAAATTGGCGCATCAATCCACTCGCTGCGCTGCAGGCCCGCTGCGGGGGAAGACGCTCGCGCACGCATCGATAAGCACCGGCCCTGCTGGGAGGCAATGGGGCACGCGAAAGGGACTCCCGATAAAAGGCGGACAAGTATACACGTCGAAACTACGAAAGATATATCGCGCGCCCCCCTTTTTTTTTTTTTTTTTTTTGGGCCTCTCGCCACTTCTACAGCAACTATCGGGCTCTGGGAGCACTTGCAGCATCCGTCACGTTTATTCCTCATTCGAGGTTGACTGAGAGGATGGCCCGCACCAAGGTGGAGTGTAAGCGAAGCGCGCGCAATTACGCCGACAGTTTCAGCGAGCGCGATAAGTGGAGGCACGGATCCATGGGAGCGGGATGGGTGGTACCCCCGCATTGGCCGGCAACTGCAGAACATAAGCAGAGGTTGCCCGGTGAACTGCGCGCATGGCATTTCGGTCGACGAACATTAACACTGCTGGTTTTGTTCGCTTCTTGCCTTCATCGCGACAAGATTGCCGAGAAAACTTGTCGCGGTGTTCTGAATAAGTGACAAGGAGCTACCATCACTAACGATCGACGCGGAAACCGCTATGTTTATCTCACGACAAAAGAAAGAGAAAAAAAGAGAGAAAGAAAGGAAATAAATGCACGAAGCTTTTGAAGCACGTTATCATCAAGACCACTGGACGCACTTAAACCAAAATGACTGGTGACGCGAAGCGAGGGCTCCCGCCAATGATTTGGGACGCAAGTGGCTCAATTTACATAGCGGCGTCGATGATCGGAAACTCTGCTAGAAAGCTACATGCCGAGTAAGGACACGCTCGCCTGATCACAGCAAAACCTGCCTCTCGTAAATGGGTTTAAACGAAAGCCGTGCTATACCACACGCCTCAAGCACAAAACGGGGCGGAGACGGCAGCACCACTGCGACTTCGATATATACAATTCCATCAAACTTACGCGTCTAAAAGAGCAGAGGCGTTTGATAGAACGTATCCTCCAAACCACAACAAGCGCCACGGCAAGGGCAACAACGCCGTCACCTGCATGCCACGTTGTGGAAACTGGGAACGCCCAACACGCCGGCACCGAGCAGCAGGCGCGTCGAACCCGAAAACGACACACAAAAGAGGGCGTGGCGCACCCGCGCCAATACTTCGGCCCCCGCGTTGAAGGCGCGTATAACGGGGCCAGGACAAAGCCGAAGCTACGCCACATCAATGAACAAATATAAACTGGACAGCAGGAAGGAGGTGTCGGGGGCACAGGGCAGGAAGACAACAACATAACACACCACTCGTAGCCGATGGGGTTGCCCGAAAACGGAAGCGGCAACACCAAAACCAGGCAGACAAGATGGGGTCTGTATGGGAGGAAACGTCGCAGGGAGTGTAATAAGAGAGCGAATTAGTAGATAACGAAATTTTCGCCCGGGGCGCTAGCCCTCAGCGAAAAGAGGCAAGTGAAGAGGAGCTCCCGACAGCACACACGACCCGGTGCGGCGGTGTCAAGCCACCCTGCTCCCCGAGCGAAAGGACAACTCACCCAGCACAGCGCCAAAGGGAAGAAGGAGGCGGGTCGGTCGGCGGACACCGCTCGCATCCATCGATCGCCAAAGACGAGAAGGGGAAGCAGACAGCGGCCGGGAAAGAAACAGCCGCCGCTGATGACACGAGAAGGGGAGCCCTTCTCGTCAATCACCTGGCAATGAGCTACGCCGACAACCCATCTCTTCCGCGGCTGACCTCCCGCCCGATGTGTAGTATATAAATACTACATGCTCTGTTTCGGGGATGAAACTTCTCGATCACGGGTCCAGGGTGTGATCTCGTAGAGAAAGAGGTACATATAGACCTCTTCACAGGAGGCATGGAGCTCCGTCATACTGGGCTGTGCACGGCAGTAAAAGTGCTTGTGTTGTCGATTTTGTTCCGTCTGTCTACGCGTATGTCCGCTGTTTAATAATAAAGACCTTCCAACTCGCCAGATTTGCTACTTCAAACCTTCAGCAGTGCTTTTTGGGGGGCCACGCATATGTTGCACAGCCCAGAGGAGGTTATGGCGGCGCCCAGGAGCACAGAAAGACATGCATATACCCCGGCGACTGTGAAACCTCACGATGTATTGGGGAAAAGAAGCGAAGTTGCCAGCGTGTGTGCCTCCCATGAAATGCACGGCGTCGCGACAGGACGAGCCAAGCCTAAGATGCTGAAAGGTGGACAAGCTGTGGCCGTGCTTGGTCAACGTGAAACTTAGTCCACTGATGTCTACTATCAATTCATTTATTTCAAGCTACGATCACCTAATTAGCTGTCTCATTAACTACTGAAGTTAACCAGAGTGGGAAGTCTAGTTTCACTGCGGACAATGGGAAGCAGAAATGTGAGAGCAGCAGGACGCACAAAAATAGGATGCCAGCCAAGTTCAACCCCCTCCCCCTCTGTCTTCACTACTACTTTTCAAGGAACGGCAGAGCACAACTGACGGCTAAAGCCGTAAACTACAGGCGCAGCAATACCCTTAAATGCTACTGCCCATGAGGTCATGTTTGTTTGATAGCGCGTTTATAAAGGCGGCTTTGGGTGCTCTGTAGGAGAACTGTGGTTTAGACTGAGGCTTACCTTAACGGCACATGTTTAGCAGCGCGAAAAAAAAAAAAAAAGAGAAAAAAGTTAGCGACAACAACGGGTCGGTATTACAATTGGCGCGTACGCAGGTACGCCGCTTGTGCGTGCAGTGAGCAATAAAACCTTGACGCTAATGGAGCTCTATTAAAAGCAAATGGCCTCGGCCGTGTACACATGCTGCGCTTCGGCAGCTCCGGCAGTGGTTTCGAACTTCATTTAACGAACCAAAACGACGGTGACGCAAACGGATCAACGGACAAGGTCGCGAGAAACGAGGTATATCGCCGTGCGGCCCTGATAACTGCATTATCTCTACACAGAAGTAATGGCGGGCCGATAAAAAACGCTATGCAAACAAGAGAACAATTGACCACTCGGCTACATATGATGTAACGCTGTAGTGCACACAAGAGCCACAGAATGCGCGTGGCCCGATCACGCATACCGACGCTCAGTTTTCGCACGCTATTGTCCACAGATACGATACGTGCCAAGTATGATGTATGACACGAGGTAGATCCCTAGGCACTGGATAGAAATAATCACGTCCGCCCAATAGCGGCTTTCGAAGAATCACTCCTGAAGATAAGCTACTGCCCGTTATTCATGATGTATTTCACCATCTGTATATATGATGGAAGGCGACAGAGCAGTATCGACGAGGAGAAAGAGTGGATAAAGCAAACGCGGCGCGGAATTCCAATACAATAATAAAATTTGTGCCTCTTTTTGTCTCGGTCGATGCTGTGCTATTGCACTCCATTACGTCGAATCAAGTCTCTCTCGTTTTTCTTGTTAATGTAAAAGCAGTAAGAGCGGTGTCGTTTTCTGCATGT
This sequence comes from Hyalomma asiaticum, assembly GCA_013339685.2. Taxonomy (NCBI): domain Eukaryota; kingdom Metazoa; phylum Arthropoda; class Arachnida; order Ixodida; family Ixodidae; genus Hyalomma; species Hyalomma asiaticum. The sequence continues at coordinate 58,725,605 of CM023484.1, forward strand.
GGGCGTATCGTAAAGTGCGCAAGTGTAATGGTTGATAACGGCTATCGGCGCTATTTTCGCGCAAAATTTGGGTGTAAAATGCAGTAACAAACAGGTACTGTTTAGCGCAGCGAGGTCTGACATTCGGCTTTGGAAAGTAGGGCCGTGGGTTCGAAAACCAACATCGCACCAACAAATTTAAGTTTTCATTAAGACATCTATCTCTTTACAGCGATTGACGGGCACACAGATTTTTTTGTTGAGTCCGCACAGAAATGCTTACGCACTCAGAAACCCCAAGACAACTACAGCACCGGAAACAAGTAATTCATTTCAAATGCAAACAAAAACGCGGAACGAACAAACGACTGTCGTGTAAACAAGAGGCATCGCATTACAAGAGACAGCGCCGGTGTACAGGTTTTGCTACGTGCTTTCGGTTTGGGAGGCGCCAACAGAAAAGTCGAGTCAGTTACAACTAACCCGCTGCCGTCCTCTAATTACCCCCCCCCCCCCCCCATCCCGTCCCCGGCCTACCCAATTAACTACGCACAACTGGAAAAGAACTAAACGGCGCACCGTCAGATACACCGAGCCGACGTGATAAACGTGCTAGCTTTCACACCGTTTCGCGGTGTTACGCGCGCAAGGAAACAACACAAAGCACTTGTCAGTCCATCCGAATAAAAAAAAGAAAAGCGGGCCCTCTGGGAAGGAAGAAGCAAACAAACAGAGAAGCAACAGAGAGAAGAGCATGCCTAATGCCCGCAGCTGCGGGGAGTTAGAAAACAAATAAACAAGGAAAACTGGAGAGGGGGGTAGTGAGGCGAGGGGGGGGAGGGGGGCGCAAGCAAGCGTCTGAAATTTGTCTTCCGCACTTCGCTGCGCGGCCGTGCCATCACGATTTCTAGCGCCCCCCTTGCCGCCCTCTTTATCTTTCGATTGCTTTCTCGCACGCCGCTACGCTCGAAGCCGAACTCCTGGAAGAAGTGCAGAGAGAAATGAGGGGATAGTGGGGGAGGATAGGGGAAGAGGGAATCGTCGCCACGCGTGCGCGCACAGAGAGAGAGAGAAGAAAAGACAGAGAAGGGAGAGCTCCTCCGTTTGGAAGCCGCTGGGGCGTGCAGCTGGCCCGCGCCGATAGAATGTGCCACCGCCCCCTCTTTTTTTCCTCCGCAGGGCCGAAAGATGGAGACAAGTACGGTGGGGGGTGAATGCGTCCAAGGCGACCTGCGAAAGACCACCCCTACCGACAACGGCCGAGGAGAAAAGCATCGCTTTCGGAAATACATTATATAGAACGAGAAAAATGCCTAAGGGAAGGGCAATCGCACGAGCGCAGACCTAGTAGACACAAACACACAACCTTTTCGCGCGGTTTACGCCTTCTCGGTAGCAAGCCGGATCGAAATGCAAGAGCAGCTTTTGCGATTGAAGGTAGGGAACCTCGGCGAGAGGGTGGCGTGCGGAGCATTTTCAAGACGAGACAGGATTTGCACTGTTATTTTTCTTGCCTTTTCTTTTTTTTCTTCGCGTCCACAACCCTTCAATGTCATCGTGTATGACACCGCGCAACATCTCGTCGCTTTTTCTTGTGAAAAGGTGGACGAATGGACCTGCCGCGGACCTCTCAATTTTGAGGTAAGTGACAATGTGTGAAGTAGAAGTAAAAACGCACACCAGTCGCAGTAAGTTCGTATTGCGTCTTTACAAGCTACCCGCGCGCGTCAATCTTAGCTTAGATAACCTAATAGGCAACAAAACACTGCATGCACAGCAGGCTTTTTTCTAACAGGAAAGAAGCCTTAACCGTAATAACTATTACAGCATAACTTATTCGCGTGACAAAGCGAACAAACTGCACTTCCTGTAAATGAATATACAAGTCAGTTCCAACGCGAGACGAACGTTTAAACAATACGAGAACCTTCGGGTATCAAACCACCGGGTAGCGAAAAAAGAAATGGAAAAGCAGCGCAAGAAAGCCTGTCGCAATGACGTTGTCTAGTTCAGCTCCCCCCACCCCCTTCTACCAGACAGTACACCTCATCACACACAAAAGAAAACTTGCACGAGCCTGATATTGGTGCCCCGACAAAATGCCGACAAACAATAGCGACAATCGCTTTATCTGCGCCGGCAATTAGTCCACTTGGCGGGCACGTTGGCGCGCCTACGCCACAAGGATTGCACCATTCGCTATCGGCTCTCTCACCGGGGCCAAAAAAGAGCGGCTCCTACCGCGTGCGCTGTTGCTCCGGTGCTCTCGTCACTTTCTTTATCTCTTCATCGCGATAGCCTTCTCTACTACAAACGCACACAACTTCCGCGTCAAGGACATCCTAACCTCACACAGGGAGAAATTTCTCGCCTATAGACGTCAGGTTATGATCGTGGTTGAGTTAAGAAAAGGAAGCTATCTACTGCAGCCCTTAGGGGAGCACGGCTCCTCGTCGTCGGAGGTAAGGGAAAGCGAGCGAAGGAGCAGAAAAGGAAGAGAAGCCTTTGGAGGGCTCCGGAAATTTTGAACACCAGGGTTCTTTAACGTGCACAGACGACGCACAGTACCTTGAACACTGGAAACCGCTTAATTTTATGTTATTTTTCCCCGGCCGAGGCGGGAGGGGGTCCAGCAGCCGAGAACCATAATCACTAGACCATAGAGTTTCTTACCATTACCAACTGTACGAAAATCTATGCACTAGACCACTGCGGCGGACACGTCAGGTCAGAAGTGGCCACACTGACGCGCGTAAGCGGCAGTCAAAGGACAGCAACGCACTAGCGGTGTACGAATAGCGATTTTTCAGAGAAAGAACGAGAGAGCTTTATTATTTATCCTGCTTGTCAGTGGGACGGGCAGGAGATGTGGCAGAATGAAAACTGAATGCTTTCCGAACGATTTTCGAATATATAGCAGCCGTTCTTACAAGAACAATGATCGACGTTCGCGTGTTCGTATTCATAACTCACCATATAAACAAATGTACAAATGCGGCATGCAGACGGAATAAGCAGACCCCTTGTACATCCGCGGACCTGTTGAGAAAGCGCGAGTGATTATTGTACAGCCCGCAAGGCATACTCTCCGAGCGAATTGGCTCATTAATGCTAGACTACACGATATGCTCTCATGTTTCACACCTACAGTTTGCCAGCGCTGAATAAATCCGCCACACTTCTGCAGCAATTTTCTGTTTATTTTAGTGCAATCACCTTTTTCCTAATTATTCGTACCGTATTCAAAAAGTCTGGGTGTTTCCGGAGAACGGGTATCCAAACTTAGAAATCGAATAAAACGACGAACTTTTCGATTCGACGTTCGAAATTTTCGAATATTCGCACACAGAAAACATCAGCCCCTTTGCCATCCACCTCTGCTCTCGCGTCATTACGCAGTGCTTCAAATTACATGCGGATTAAAAAGAAAAAAAAAAAGAAAAACTGAACTCGGAAATCGTGGGACGTCCGACGAACTGTTATACAACTTAGGACGCATTGTCAAGACCTCGCTGCCCTAGCAGCGGCGCGGCTGTACTCGAATAAGAAACTGGGTCGCCGAACATTCCAGTCGCCGGCGACCTCAATCCGCGGGTCGCTCCGCTGGATAGAAGGCTCGCGACTCCTTTCGCCATCCTTGTACGCGCGGCGGCCACATTTCGCCCATCTTCGCGAGTATCGGCGCTGTATCTTTCGTCGTAATCGCATAACCTTCGCAACTCTACCGGCGTAGTCGAAACACAAACAATGCATTATAGAACACGGCAACGCAACACTGAGGTCACGCACAGCCGTGAGAGAAAGGCTGCAAAGCATGCGCTACGCTTCCCGCCTATTTGTTTATCTCGCGTAACCAGAAAACAACAAAACAGAGATAGGAAGAGAGAGAGAGAGAATAACTACGCAACCAATCATTTCCAGCACTGCGTCAAATAGCATTTGGAAAGAAGCGCATTACCAAAACGAACTCTTGCAGTAAGCTCAGCCTCCGACACGAGCTACTAAATCGCGACACAACTTGAGTAATGAAAGGCCTTGTCCGCCAGCCGCACCGTATGACAGTGCGTGCGGGAAAGTGGAAGAGGGTTCCGCTTGGTTAAGGCGCTTTTCCCAGCGGTTAACACCACGCAACGGCGAACGTTACAAGCCGAATTCCTCAGCGCGCGCGGAGCAATGCTTGCTCCCGCGTTTTTCCTTTTTTATATTTCACGCGCCCATCCCCTACATGCACCTCTCCTATTCCCACCCAACACAAACACACCGCTGTTTCTTCTCTCGGTCGCTACGGTCTCTTTCCTTCTGCGGCCCCGTTCATCTCCGAGAGGTGAGGGAGAAGGGGTTGCTGCTCCTCGCACGGGGGGGCATCGAACCTTGGCTGCTGCTGGCAGGCAACGGCTCCGAGGTGCCGTTCCCAGGAGCATTGGGAGAGAGGAGGAGGCGAGCCGCTCCTACATACCCTTCCATCCGGCGAGCGAGTGCGCACACACACGTACGCACATGCGGACGACGAAATGTTCCTCTCCGCAGCCGGCCGTTTCTCCCGCACACCGGAAGGGAGAAGAAGCCGGTGAGGGGAGGAACGCCCCTGCCACTTGGCCGCCGCGTGGCTAGGAAGGGTCGAGCCGTGAGCGACAGGGCGTGAGAGCTCGGGGACAGCAAGCAGGTCCTCGATACGCGCATGGTCAGTGTCGTCGTCTTCGCGTAAATCGCTCGATTCGACAGAAGAGGTTTGAAGTTCAAATTTCGTGACGAGTATGCCGGGCGAGTCCTTGGGCCGCTATATTCCGAGGCGATCAATTTGGAGCGACACTGGCACCGTGACTCATAGACAGTTCAAGGCGCACGGTTTTAGTAGTCTAGCGAAACATCGCGAAAACGACAGTGCCGCCGGAAGTGTTCACTCTTAAAATGAGGCCCCCTTAGGACGCGAAAGCCACGTCCTATGACCTTAAAAAGAAAATCGTCCCGTTATGATGAGGCCTCGTTGGACCACACGAGCAGCAGTCGTTACAGGCTCGCCAACAACACTGAGTATAAGCAGTTCCCCCCCCCCCCCCCCTCCTCTCTCCCTCTCTCTTCTTCGATTCTTCCTTGAGCTACCTCATTCCTTGCAATGTCTCATTCTGCCATCATGCAGTTCTATCAAAAAGTGCACTGATCAAGGCATGGCGCAAGCGCGAAATTGTCCACATCATCGTTTAGATTTGTAATTTTACACCGTGTAATCACGGCGCAGTAAGTGAATGTCGCGCTCGGGGTTCCACTGCGAGACAATTACGGCTGACAATGACGACAAAATAAAGCATTCTCATTAAACAGAACTCGCCTGTATGATACGAGAATAGATCCTGCGAGAAGGCGCGTCGCGCGATGCAGCCAGCCCAGCTTGCCTCAGACGCGATGGGTGGTGTTCCGAACAATCGTACAATAATAATAATAATAATAATAATAATAATAATAATAATAATAATAATAATAATAATAATAATAATGTTTGTTCTCAAAGCAATAACTGTGTGCCAACCTCCCTCGAACAAATTTTCAATTCCTCACATTCATTCGTGAGCGCACTGTGTGGTATGGTGGCCCCTACAGAAATAGCGCGCAATTAATTGTAGACGACACCGCCTAATTTGGTGATATAAATAAACTGTACAACCACAAAATGCGCAGATATCAACGACCGTCACAATGAGGAGGAGGAGGAATAAACTTTATTTAATGTCCTGTGCATGGCTAAAGAGCCCGCTTAACTACTCCCACGTTGGAACCGGCTTCACATCCTGCAGCTCACCAACTGGTCGTTACGCACGCAGAACGAACACTCCCCTTGGAAACAACGCGTTACAACGTGATCGATGACTAACAAAACGACTGCGGCGTAGAAAACGGAAGGGGCGCGAGCAGTGCACTCGCTCTGTGACAAAGACGACTTCGGGGACTCCTTAACGAGGCGTCGGTTTAGGATGCCGTGACAAGTATACGGGCGCAACACCTTCGCCAGCCTGGCCTATTGCCAACACAAATCTCGAGCATGCACTTTCGCTGACGGGCGGAGTTTTGTGTTTCTCAGCGCCGAGACACCAGCTGAACACGATTCCAACAAAACGGGTTCCAATAAGAGATGACGTCGGCAATAAAAAAACAATGGGGAAAAAATGAGTACGACTGACCACTGGGCGAAGTAAGTACGAATTAGTTATGAAACGCCGCCACGCCAATACGACGAAATAAGGAACAAGGTAAAGTTCCGGAAAGTTGTGCACAACTCAACCGCCGGCCTGAAATTCAACGAAGGCCATGTCAAAGCCGAGGGCCGATAAATTAGTGGTAACTGATAGTCGGTGGCACGTAAGTAAATATATGCCCCGCCACGGTGGTCTAGTGGCTATGGTACTCGGCTGCTGATCCGAGGGTCGCGGGATCGAATCCCGGCCGCGGCGGCTGCATTTCGATAGAGGCGAAATGTTGACGCCCGTGTGCTGTGCGATGTCAGTGCGCGCTAAAGAACCCCAGGTGGTCGAAATTTCCAGAGCCCTCCACTACAGCGTCTCTCATAATCAGAACTGGTTTTGGGACGTTAAACCCCACAAAACAACAATATATGCTATGCTCAGACACATGACTCAGTGGGACGTTTCAAGCCGAGCCGCACTGTTCGGCCAAAATTTCTCGTGAGAAATCGGACCCCTTTACACAACGCCACTCTCTTCCACCAAAATTCCGCGAGCAAAGAAATCAAGCGCACGAGATGTGAGAACAAAAAAAGGCCTTAAAAACAGAAGGAATTCAGTCCATATATAAAACGAAATGACACAACGAGGGGGCGAACTCTCGGCTCAAATAAAGCGGCACAGTCTGCGAGGTGTCTTTCTCTCTTTTCGGCGAGACTGAAAGGCGGATTGAACTTCCGCTGAAGTCTAAGAGAGCCTGTAAAGAATGACGAAGAAGAGAATAAAATCACACCCACACTTTGTTCGAAGTGCAAAAAGCATTAAACGGCCGGCGGCTATCGTAAAACAAAAGAACATAGAAGAGAACTTTGACGCTAGAAAAGACATGCAAGACTTTAGAAGAAGAAAAAAAAAAGGAAAAGAAAGACGCCGGAGGTCACTGCTGACGAGGAGCACAACAGAACCATAAAGCAATCTCCGAGTAAACCTTACGGCCTCTGGAGGGCCTGGCCCAGCGCGGCAGGAGTCAACATATCGGCAGTGGACACACGCAAAATGTCGCAATTCCTCGCTATCAAGACGGCCGACGCAATATAAAAATGAAATGTTACAAAACACTACCAGCAAAGAGAAGGGGAAAAAAATAAGAAAGGAAAACAGCTGTGGAAACGGAAATCAAACTCGACGAGCGCGCACTAAACCGACCGAGAGCTGCAGTCCTTGCTGGCAGCGAAAAACAGTGCGCTGGGAAAAAGGAACGAACAGAAAAACCCACTACGAGTGCAGAAAAAGAAAAAAAATAATGAGTTTGCGAGCCGATGAACCGTGCCCCTTCGCTTCTACCCCCTCCTCCTCTAGCTTTCTTGTTTTCTCATTTAACTCAGCTAGTTTGATTTCGCTTTCTTTTCCTTTGCTGTCTCTTTCGTTGGCACCGCAAGTTTGGTTAGCTCTTCTGTTTGTTCGTAACCCGCCACTGAGAGGGGACAAGCTCGCTGTGTCGACATTGCCCCCGGACACTTTCTTCAGCCGTGCGCAAACAACCCTGTGTGCGTGTCCTTCGCTGCTGCTGCTAGTTCAGTAGTGTGCGACGCCAGAAAGCTATACTGCCACGGTGGCCAGTCTGAGGCTCTCGCTACGCGGCTCACTACAGTCAGCACACGCTCAAAGTAATTGGGGACAGGGAAACACGGTACTCTCCTTGCCACTCCACCCCCTCCCCTTTCATGCTCAGGACGGTCAAAGAGCGAGATCACTCCACGTCAGCCAAAAGGAGACCAAAAAAAATAAATAAATAAAGGAACAACCGGGCAGTGAGAGCTCGCTGTTAAGAGGGAGCGATATGTTTCGTTCGTGGGATAACGGAGAGTGTTCTCTCAACCGATCTCTCTGACGTCAGCCAAGCTAGAAAGAGCGAAACGAAAGCGAGACCCGGGTTCCGGCGTTGTTTATTCCGTTAACTAAGGACGTCTAAAAGGAACTTCACGAGTGAAGTTGGGCGCGTCCTTGATGAATACGCGAATGGTACACTCAGAATGATGTACTCGACTTCACTTCTACCATACTTTGGCCCAATGAGTAAGAAGACAATGGCCTTCAGCACGCCTCGCGGGCAACATCTCACAGTCGAATCGTTTACACTGCGAAAAGTACGCCAATCTCACGACGACAATCTCCGGCCTTAGTCCAACTAAACGCCTATCTGCCACTCGCTGGTCATGTGTGCCTCTCAACCCGGGCTTACTTTCGGTTCCACCAAAGGGGAAAAAGAAAAAAAAGAGAAAAACTTCTAAATTTTTAAATTCATGGCGCGCCACGAATTCTCAGGAGGAGCTCACTGCGACCCGACTGCAACGTGTGAATCAATGTAGCAGCTTCCTTGCGAAAAAGAAAGACGGGAAAAGGCAACCCCGAGTTTATTTTTATATACGCACAATGCACGTTCGTGAACGCTGCGTTCACCTAAAGACACACATTTGATTACCTGAAATAAGCAGCTTAAATTTCTCAACTGCGTTTGTTGTTCTACATGTTTGCCGATTTCTTGTGTTCAATTACGTGAGTGTATTCTCAAACACTACGCAGTAATCACTCTACGAAGCACCACGTTATAAAACCGCTGGCTCCCCGCACTCAGCAGGTCGCCGGTGTCAGGCCCAAAACGAGAGAAGATCCGCTTCCAATATTAACGCTCTCTAATTGACCGTTAACGCAGACACGGCGCAGATTAACGCCTCACTTGATTACTCAAACGAAGACACAACATACTAACCAGACAGCAGCACCCACCTCAACTCGACGCAACACCACCTGTCGACTAAAAACAGCAGGCAAAAAAAAAATTTATAATACACTCAGAGACTCGCAATGTGAGAGGAAGGAGCTGAGAGAAAACGCTCTAATCCCTAAACGTGCCTTAGCTTCGCGTACCTGCGAAATACAAACAAGCTGTATCCGCTAAAACAAAACAGGGCCTGCAGTGTGGCGATCGATCGACGCTCCCCGGACTCATTAGGAGCCATCTTCATTACCGGCACTCTGTCGTTTCTTTGCGAAATGCAAACAGGAACAGCCTTCAATTTGCTGAAACGCCGGTTCGGTTGCAAAACCAGGCGCCCGAAGCTCTCCGAGCGCATTTACAACGAGCTCCGAGGGAAATAGGAAAAAAAAAAAAAAAATAGACTGTCGGAGGCCAGGGTCGCCGCAATCCGATCTTTAGTTTTTATCGTTCTTCCTCTTTCTCGCTCCGCTCTTGCAAACGCACGCAATCACGGCCCGCCTGCTTTGCCCTCCAGCTACTTCCCTCTTGCCTTATCGCAGCTGATAGTGCGCGCCACGAAGTGACAACGTTTCAAGAGGGCAACCGATAACTAGCGCGCCTCTCTCCGCTCGGCGCTTTTGTCACCGGGAAGTGAAAAGGGGAGAGATTTCAGAACTCCGCCTTTACGCTTATCTTTATTACGTGTATCACTGCAGCATCAAATGAAACGCAAGCGATTTGAATGGCAAGCGACGGAAGAAACGTTGTGCCACCAATAATGCTTCACCGGGATCCATTAACGCACAGTGTAACATTCGTTTCGCGGGACAGCAGACTTGCGACTTAAAAAGCTTTTTGAAAAAATCGACGCTATGGGTGTCATCAAACACGTAGCCTTACTTTTTGTGGGTAATACGCAACGCACCCACTAACCTGCAAAGGAGTAATGTCTTCAACCCGTAATTAAAGCCGTGCTCCCAATCGCGGGCCTTTCAACGCGTTCATCATGATCCCGTAACTGCAATTTTCCAGTAACATTAATTTGATAGTAACGTGATTCAATAGGTCGCCTGTAATAACCAGTCCTTCATTGCAGCAACTTTAATTATGCACTTGCGTCGCGTTCTTGGACAGCAACGTTTTATTTTTCTTCACTACGCATTCTCAGTGGCACTGGTGGATATCAACAAAGCTATATGTACATTTGAGATATGCAGTTAATGCGAGTTTTAGTTAAGAAAACGCGTGAGCCTAAACAGTACGACCTCGCTGTGCTTCTGAGGCTCACCCACCGTTTCCTATAGCAATGAAGCAAAATAAAATTAAGAAAAGATAACCTCTTTATGATCGTCGCAGGCTGCGATGGCTCCCGCAGACCGCGAGAATATAAAGCGCAAGGTTAGAGGGAACCAGACAGATCGGGGAGTGCGCCGAAAGATGAACAGAAAGGAAAGGTGCAGTCGACGAAAAAAAAAATGATCGAGAGGCAAAAGTACAAAGATAAAATCACTTAGGCACGCACGCACACGACCAATCAGCGAATAAAGAGCCCCGCCATCTCAAAGAAACACGCAGACACACACCAAAATCTCAATGGCAGCAGTTCATTCAAGCAAAAAAAGAACTGAATCCGAGCGCGCACCATGATGCGAAAAATAACGAAAGAAAAAGTGGAAAGAAAAGGCGCAGGAATAGAAAGAGAGAGAGTAGGCTGAACTGAACACGAAGGAGAAAGGAAGAGAGACTTCTGGAAGCCTTCACGCCAAGTGGGTGAAGCCGGGCCCAACAGGCCAGCGAGGCAGTCAGCGATCGATAACACGACAGAGAACACACACACGCAAACACAAGCAGACAGACACCCGCGCACTGCAGTCGACCGGGCCGGGCAGGCGGGCAATAAAGAAAGCGAGAATAGCAGCAAGACAAGAACAAAGAAGCAAGATAGGGCAACCGACGAGGAAAGATGGAAGAGAGAGAGAGAGAGGAGGCAGTTTAGGACGCCGAGGAGGAGCAACTTCCCGCACCGCGGAGACCCGACCCATTCGGCCGACGCGGTGCCGTGGAGCGGCGGGGGCCGCACAAATGGCGAAAAGTGGATGAAAGCCACCGGGCGAAGAAGGGCATGGAAGAAGAAGAAGACGAAAAAAAAAAAAAGAAAAAACGCCTCCACGACGAAAACGACGACTACGACTACAACAGAAGCGGCGCACCGACTACCAAGCTTGGAAGGGTGGGGCGCGGTGGAGGGAGGGAGGGGGGCGGAAGTGGATATTCTCCTTACATCGACCAAAACGCGCGCTGCGACGAGAGCAAACAGAGATCGACAAGAAGGGAGGGGGTAGGGGGGAGAAAAGGGGGAGAGGGCTATACACCGGTCGTACCCCCTTCGTCGTCTGTGCCACAGGCTGCAGGGTCCACTGAACACTTTTTTTTTTCAGCGTGAAAGTAAACAAGGAATATAAAAGGGGGGCGTCCAGTAAACGGCGACTGCGAGAAATAAACAAGAGCTCTGAGTAGAGAGGACGGCAGGGGGCGTAACGGGCCTCCGACGAGAAAATGCAAACGCAGCAACAAGGAAGACCGCACGCGCCAGCGGCCAGGGAGAAAAAAGCAAAAGGAAAAGAACAAGGAAAAAAAAACGATTCACCGTCGATCCGTCGTTTCTCGTGATGCGATCGACCAAGAAGCGGAGATGACAACACAAGCCCTCAATGCAGGGAAGAAGGCGGGGCACGGGGCGACTAGTACATTTCGTACGTCAACCCGTGAACGATGCGTTAACTAATGGCACTTACGTCCATGTCCCTCAATACTTCGCTGCAAGCAGCGTGACAGAATATGGCATTAAAAAAAAAGGAAAGAAATAAAGGCAGGGTGCGGGGGGAGAGAAAAAAAAAAACATCTATTAAGCCCGAGCAGGAGTGTGGGAACACGCCCTTAACCGACCATTATGATCTCGTAATTGCAACGAGTAGACCTAATAGCACTATGCTATCATTCCTTTAACGAAAGAGAGTGAATAAAATGACTCATGAATAGGCCGAATAAAATGGTTTTGCTCTGACTGTATCACGCGGTACTTGTGACCATCCGTGCTACTACAACCTTTAAGAAAGCACTTAGCTTTCGGCGGTATTAGTAACTCCTGTTTTCTAAAGACACTGTAAAATGCGTTGAACATTTATAACATGTACAACCGGACTGTACATCCCTCCGTTACGGCGCGCGTTATAATCACATTCTCGTTTTGGTATGTAAAACGACGACAATTATCAGCATTATTAAAAATGACTGTCCCGGCAGTCCACACAGCAAAGGAAACAAAATAATGCCGTCTTAGTATTCGTACGTATGCGCGAACGGGGGACAATTCAAAACGATAATAATTTCCAAGTTTCACGTCTCAAAGCCGCGATATGATTATGAGAGATGACGTAGTGGAGGGCTCCGGAAATTTCGACCACATGGGGTTCTTTAACGTGCACTGCCATCGCTCAGTTCACGGGACTCACCATTACGCCTCAATCGAAACGCAGCCGCCGCGGCCTTCGGATCAGTAGTCCAGTGTCATAACCACTAGACCACTGTGCCGGGGCTTCTCCGAAACGAAAGGGTAAGAAAGAAAGAAACAGGAAAGAAGGGTCTCGCATTTCTTGTGGCAATACAGGGCAACCCGTTACTTCGTAACAACAGCGTCTGCGTGGGAGCGAAGTCTTCGCCATAACGGATCGATCGCTGGGTAAGAAAAGGTCAAGCAACGCCGCCACATCTTCGCAATAAGCACGCAAGGCTCGACTATCGAACAACCGCTGCGGGGAAAGAAATACTGTTTCACTGAATTAACGGCGCTGCCTTACGAAACGAAGCGCACAACAGAGCCAGTTTCGACGCAGCACGAACGTTGGAACTGAGGACATATACTGTACTGTAGATCACGGAAATGAATGAATGAAAGCGTTTTTATTTGTTGATTTAAAAATGGGGAGGCACAAGTAGGGGCAAATCAGCAACTAGCGCCATCTTGAACGGCATTGTTAATTCGCTATCCTGATTCGATTTGCTGCCCGTATAAGCGTATAAGCAAGCGCAGAGCTTTCGTTCCTACTAGGTGAATCAAAGCGTCACGTTAAGCGCCTTGGCGCTTTGATTCATATCGGACATCGGAATATGCAATCCCGGCCACGGTGATTCTAGTTGCCATGGCACTTGGTTGCTGATCCGAAGGTCGCGGGAGCGAATACCGGCCGCGGCGGCTGCATTTCGATGGAGGCGAAATGTTGGGGCCCGTGTACTGTGCGGTGTCAGTATACGTTAAAGAAACCCAAAGGTGGTCGATATTTCCGAAGCCTTCCGCTACAGCCTCTCTCATTATAATATCGTGGTTGTGGGACATAAAACTCCAGAAATTGATCAATCGAAACTTGCAACTTTGATACTGAGCAGCTGCTCTCTCTATCTCTCTCTCGCTTTCATTCATCGCTCTGAAATACAGTAGTTCAAACTTAGCGAGATTTACGAGGACAGCACTCCGCGGCCTCGACAAGACCGATGCGAGCAGGAAAAAAAAAAAGGATGGAGGAACTCACTATGTACGTCTCGCGCCGACGGTTCCACGTCGTTCGCAAGGCCTCGCGCCGCTCTATGCGCACGACGGTGCGTGCCAATGTAAACAAGGCTCGCTCGCATTCACGAACCGTACACGAACTCGTGCGGCGTGCAACACTACGCTCGCGAAGACCTACTTGCGCCACCGACGGTTTAACGCGGCACGTCGCGCCTATACTAAACGCCGCCGCGGCCGCGCGCGTGATGCCGGTGTGGCACGGTTCCGCACACACGCCGCATCGCGATACAACATGAGGACGACTTAATGCGGCGGCGACCTTGGAGAACGAAGAGTAGGTACCGAAGCGCTTTGACCTCACGCAATTAGAGAGCAGCGACAGCTGCAACAACGAAACAACCCCCTATCCCTTTCAGTCCCTTTCCCCTACCCCCACGGACGCTTAGCCGTGCTGCCGACATGGGCTGCCAGAAATTCGCGTCGTTTCCTTAACCAAACCACAATCATCATCATCTCAGCAAATTGTGGCGCAGGGATGAGCCGAAATAGGGAACATAGGACATTAACGATAAAACTTGATATGTCTCATGAATGATGAATTGAAAGCACCGTGGTCAGCGTTAACACGAATTACGCAAGTAACACGTCACAGGTGGTAAGTAAAAAAAAAAAAGAAAGAAAGAAAAGAAAGGTGATGACGCCTTGTTCCACAAAAAAGGTCCTGATCTCGACGTGAACTGTGTCGAGAAAGGTTCCTGAAAGGAAACTGAACTTGTGTGTATGAAAATAAAGCTGGGCGGACTCGATGAAACTGTCCCGACTTCATGTACATCGTTTGTGCTCCGCCTCGACTGAGCACGTTAAACGTGATGCAAATGAACATTGCGCATACTGAATGAGTCATGAGAAGGATCATTCTCAAGTTTCGGAACCCGTGCAGGTGGGTTTCTTGTTCACGATCGCCACACGAGCTTTCCTCTAATTGTCCTCCACTATGTTTGCAGTATGCGCACATGCTCCGGCGCATCTTCATCTCAATCAGAGCTTGACCGGACACGACCGCTTACATGCTCGTCAACTTAACTGGTATACGCTGGCTAATCAACCTTCGGCAACGTTGCTACAATCAAAGACGTATTGCTCAGACAGTGCACACGTGATCACTCCTGGTTAGAATTAGTCAAAAATTACTATTTGTGCACCGTTACTCACTTGAACAAGTTTTCTTTTACGCGCTTCCCCTTTTTCATTACTTTGGCCTTGAGGATGCAATCCAATTTAAACTTGACCTTCAAAAGCATGCCTTTCTCTGCGGCAGTAGAGGTAAGCATTTCGGGGAGGACAGACCACATTTTCTAACATACCGAAGTGATTAGTCAGTAATATGAAAAATCATGAACCTGGCAAGGTGCGAAGCATGCGGTGATGCCCCGGTGTTCCCCACAGGAAACGTCAGTCACTGCTAATGGGCAACTGCTTTATACCGTGGCCACGACGACGACGTTAGACGCCGACAACCCGGGCGCAACAGCAGAAACTCGTTAAAACTGCTTCCGACACGACGACCCTACACATACACTGTCTGACTGCGAATGCCTTCAGGATCGGCCCACAGAATTTTCGCAACCGAATGTAACGAATTTCTGTTATTAATACACTTAAAATCCTGACTATTCCTGCAGGTATTTTAAATTAGTTTAAATAATGTTAGTTGGTTATGAACAGGTTTTATCCATTATATACTAGTTTTTTGACCGTCATTTGACAACTTGATTTACCGTGACAAGACACGCCGACAGCCCGTGACCTCATCAGGTGTTTCTCCCCTAATAACTCCGCAGCATGTTCTGTGCCCTGCCGAGTCCGACGCAAGCTCCGCGAGCGCCATACCGAGAATGCGGAAAGCATTTAAGCTCTCGATCGCCCCTATGTGCGCAGCTGCGTTGCGACGTCCCCCTTGATAACCGTCGCGGCGCCTAGAAGAGTGGACGTTGACGCCTCGCTGTATCGATATGCCGCGCACGGCGACCTCGCGGAGGACTCCCGTTACGTTGCGAAGGGCACGCGCAAACACGGGAACCTGCTGCGCGAGCAGCTGCAAGACGGTGACGCATTACATCGATCACACTTGCCATCTCCTCGTGTATACAGGACTAGAGGAAGAAGGGTTACTGGTGTGCGATATAGGCGTACCGAATGAGCCGCTTCAACATGCAGCGTCGCTTTAACGTGTCCGTACACATAAAATGGCCTGTGACACACAGAAAAGAAAAAGTATATATGCTAATAAACGCCGCAAGTGCATGACTGACAAAAAGGCGGTGTACAGCTGTTCCATAGCACATTCCATTAAGTATAAGAACGTTCGCTCTCTTTTCCTTATAAATTGAGTGGAATACCTTCTGGGGAGGAAAAGAGAAAGAAGGGGGGTTTATGGCTGTCATAACCTCCTTTACCACTCCTGCGTATGGAAGTTCTCCCTGGTACATAGACTGCTTCGTTACTTCAAAACAGGCTTTCCAGCAACATTGCTTCCTCTCATCTATTCACATTCCAAGCAGAGAGATCTTGACGGAAACCCCTTACACGCGTTCCTAAAAACCGCAACGTCCGAGAACGTATGTGCAGGCGAGCGAGGGAGCACACGAAGCCCGCGCTGTGCGGCCACAGGAACGTTCCACATTTCCCGGAAGCGAGATTAATAAGCAGCGACACCACCGAAACGAGCCGTTTCATGCGGCGCCGCCACACGCTCGACTATATACAAGCTCGCCGACCTGACGCAGACATAACAGAGGGGCCCCTTTCACGCGCGTCCTCGGGTGTGTATGTACACAACAAAAGAAGCACAGACGCATGAATCATAACGAAGACGAGACGGGGTCGACCGAGAAGCCGTTCCGCGCGACGAAGCAGTGGAGGAGATTAAGCGCTCCCCTCCTGACTGATGCTGCCGGCGTCGCCGCTGAAAGCTGACAGACGAAGAGAAGGCAATAGCGCGTACCTCCGCGCATGGAACGCGCAAACCTGCCACCACTACTGGAGAAAAGAAAGCACCGGGCAGCTATAAATAAGCCGAGCCGGTCTAACCAAATGAGCTCTAAGAATAGCCTTCCAACATGCAACAAAACAGGGGAGGAAAATGTCCACTCCATACTCAAAGATTCACTCATTCATAGCGACGCTGGACATATGGCGCGAAACTGTTAGTAAACGGTCGTAGCAACATTCGCTAACGTGTTAGTATTCTTACTAATGCTAGTAAAAATTAATTACCGAACGACAGATTTAGGGCAATTGGGATTATGTGTGAGCTGTTTGAAATATGCAGTGTCACGTCGCTTCTATATACTACAAAAGCATAAAATTAAAAAAAGAAGGGGGGGGGGGGGACTATATGGTATGGCGTTGATAACCGCTAATTACTTGATGTAATTATACACTGTGAATGCACAGCACTGTGAGGTCTTCAGGTAGCAATATACTCGGACGCATGGGCAACTATAAAGAACGGGTGCACACAAGGAGAGAACGTCATGGCTTCTACGCGACACGCGGTTTAACAGCAGCAGCAATAATAGCAAGTTCTCTAGTATGGAGGAGCATTCGTTGTATATAAGGGGAGTAGGCATGGATTTAGAAAATAAATGTATGTTTTGTACCCAGATTCTGATGCCTTTCTTTGCACATGCGTGTGTTATGGCGTAGTACAAGAGAGCGATTAAAGATAACAAGTGATCGATGTAACTATAAGCTACTGTGGTTTGTTATTCAGGTGTAGCCACCCATGCAAATTATCTTGGAACATAGAACTGCCCCTTAGTAGTTACCTAGTTAAAAACACTAAGAAGCATTTCTAGCTAGTATAATGTTGCTAGGAAGCTAGTAATGTGCACGGAGAGATAAACTCACGCATTTACTAACAATCGTTAAATTACACAGAAAACAAGCAAGACGACGGTTGATCGCATTAAAGATATAACCGGAACGGTGAATTCATCAACGCGCTCATATAGTAAGCTCACGCTTCACAAACTTTACGACTCCAACAGAACTTTCCGTTCGGTGAATAATTTCCAGTGCGATGAGATTCGTTCCGGCTGATGCTTCTACCGGATTGCGCAGCTCGACGCAGAAAAAAGAAAAAAAGAAAAAGCACACAAACGAAAATGCGTATAACGCAAACGCGTCCATACTGGAAAGCTGCCAGGCGTGTCTGTGCAAGACGTGCAACCGATCAGTCACGGGACTGGGCTAGATTTGCATGACATCGCTGACGTTGCCCCGTCAGCTGTAGCAAAAGGGAAGGTCTAACCCTGCAGCGATTGCCCCATCTCAGATTATATGCAAGGCGCCACGTGGACGTTTCGAAAGCGAGCGTCGAGAAGACGCGCGAAGTGCGGTGCAGCACGTGTCCTGCGCCAAGAGGCCGAGCATAATTACATCGCTAATTATACTCGACCTCTCCATTGATTTCAACGTCAGTGGCTGCAATAACCAAGATGTGCCGCCCTGCTTATCAGCCACTCAATGGCATGGACGATAAGGGAAGATAACTAAGTGTATTGTTGCGCGATAGAAGGTCCGAATAAGATGCAGAGGGTGCGCAGCATCAATCCGTCAGAACGCTACTGACAAGCGAGCACGTGGAAGCGAGACGAGTAATTCCTCCGTAAAACCGGTTGCTAGGCGCGTCGCTCTCATCCCAACCCAAGACTTCAAGGATGCATAGAGATAGAACAACGTGTCGGAGTCGTTTCAAAATCGTTCGCCTGTGAACTTCCCGCGGCGATAGCACGCTGCAACGCGCCCCGATATAACCTATTCACAAGAGCGATTTAGACAATGAAGTACCGTAGTCGATGCTCCACGAGTGCTGGAGAGCACCTCTGTCTGTCCCCGTATCTGGTTGCGTCTGTATACCCACAGCTCTTCAATGTGCTCGTAGGGAGCCCTGCAACGATGAAATAAATTACCGTTCTCCTTGAGAACGGCTTTACTAGGGCAATGTACCGTTTCTATTTCATAGTCAACATATGAATAAATTGCTTGATGCACCATGAGAAGAACAAATAGTGCAGTCAAAAAGGTCAGCAGATTTGGAGGTTGAATTGTATGTTGCTTACTAACTCGTGTTCGTTTTCGGCACGCTGACGTTCGATATCTATGTACAGGAACGTGCAAATTGTGATCGTGATTATTTGTTTGGTTATTGTTACCACGTGAAGTAGTTTTAAACTGTCGTGGTTTCGCTATGGAATCAATCGAGATGTTTTAACTGAAATTTAGATTTACCCCCCTGCAGGGGATGATTCACTAATGCAGAAAACCTGTACCTGGACTCCACTATTTGCACAACGGCGACGTCGTGACATACACACACGCACGCACGTATACACAAAGCGAACTAGTACATGTGAAACGAGTGCCGTGGAATTCGAGACCTGTCATCCGCGTAGCCGGGGAGAGGAGCGTACAGGAGACGGGAGTTACTAGAACACGGTGGGGCTTTGGCGGCGACCACAAATTTCCAAAGGACACTCGCGCACTCTTCCCCCGCTCACATTTGTCCCCGTGTCCGAACACGGAACAAGCGCCGCCGCCAGCTATGGTGGCCCATAAAAGGAAGGAAAGTGCGGCCAAGTAAGAAGAAGCAGCCCCCGGCAGCACCGACCACTTCGGGAGAAACGGGGGAGGGACAGCAGCCGCTGTACGCGAGAGGAAAAAAAAAAAGGAGGGAAAAGAAAAAGAAGCAATGGTGGTGGTCACAATGGATGAATAGCCGAGGGGCAAGTCACCACGGACAGTGCCGCCTGCCTGCCCAGGGGGGGGCCCACTCGGTCCCAATGCCTCGCCGCTGAGCTTCCTTCCTGCCACCGAGCCGACCCCGAGAGAGAAATCCCCCTCCTTTCTTCGGTGAGCACCTACCTCAGCGGGAGAGTGGAAGACCGGTTCCAGCAGCGCCAAGCCATGGACGGCTTTCTTTCATTCCTTTCCCATACCCAAACCGAGAGAGCTGCGCGGATAATAATGGCAAAAGAAGCCGGGGCTTTTGAAGAAGTAGACGAAGAATGGAGAAGCCACGAGAGCATGGGGATGGAGGCAGACCCCGGCGCAACAACAACGGTTTCTCGCTGCTCTTCGCCTTTCACGGCTGAAGATACAGTAGAGTGACTGCGCGCGAGGAAGAAGCGTGCTCCGGAGGTTCAGGTCGCGCATTTCGCCGCGACGCGGTCACAGCGCGCCGACGGCAAGCATACACGCACAAACAGCACGGCCGGCTTCTCCGCACGCTCGCGAAACTCTCTGAACTATAGACGGGTTCGCTGTTTGTAAACAAACAGGAATGCGGCGAACGGTGTGCCCAAGAAGACTTCCGGTGCGGCACTTCCGGTAATACATTTTCAATGGACTCGACGGTGTTTTCCTCTGGTGCATTAGAGTTTGTTGCTCAAATAATTCTGACGCATTCGTTCAAATGTGTTTAGAGCGATGTCTTGCGACTACATGAAGGGGGTCGACGATGTCGCACGAGAGGGCTACAAGCATAAACTGCAGAGGAGAGATGAGCTGCCTGATCCGCTGGTAAGGGAAGTTGTAGCCTGGAAGGCAGCTACGCGATGAATTGACAAACGATCTGTGCGACTGCATGTCAGCCGATGTTGCTGAGCAAAGTTATGTTAACTGCAGAATTCTTGCCAAAGGTAAGCAAGATTGTCCAGTTTCAGGACAAGCCTGTTAAACATAAATAAAATTATAATTAAAGGCAACAAGCAGAGAGCAAGTCGTCTGTGATGGAGCATGCCTAGTTTTCTTAAAATCACAGGTTAAACCGATGGCTAACTTACCATGACAACTTAAAAACTTTACTGTGACCATTTGAAAAGGTCGTAATAATGATCATGTTTTTCACATAAGGGGTGGAGTTGTGTACGGAACGCTACATCGCATAAACGCGTAACCTACGGTTTGTCACACGTGTTCTAAGCTACCGAAAACGGGCTAGTTGACAAACGCAAATGTTTGGTCTAGGCACACACCACGATGAAACATTAAACATTATATTGGTGCGCTTGTGCCACACCGGGTGCTTTTTGATCCGAGAGATCGGCGCCGATTGGAATCGATCGCAATCTAATGTGTTCGGTGCGTCTGAAATCATATGAAACGTGCTCATTATATAATGAAGTCAGGTGCGGCTGAGTCACGCAAAATACTATGGTTTGCTTACGAGTACACTCTTTACGAACCAAACTGTCAAGTTAACCTGCCTACATCTATAGTCCAAGATCGCACCGAAAGCTAAATTAGCTAGGGTGCGACGATGTCCATTGGCGGCAATACGACAGGCGATGAGTCAGTTGCCCGCACAGACGCCAAACCACACGCAGGCGTCGCTCTCACTAAAAAAAAAAAAAAAAAAGCAAACGCACGGCAACAAAACGTGGGCACCGCGACGTATACTGTGCGGCGATTCATGTTGAGCGCGGCTGCTTTGGTGTCCCGAGTGCTGCTTCGAACAGTACACATCACTGATAAGGCTCCAACTACAAGAAACACCTTTACGATGGCTTTTTAGCCTTAGGCAGCTTTCACGTTTTGCTATCCACTTCAGGCGTCAGCGCGACTGTCTGTCGTGGGCGGAATGCGACGGCGCCCGACGTGTACCTTGTAATTAGGGATTTTAGACTAACGTCTGCGCATCGCCTCTGTGCCATTAGAGTATGCATTGAGCTTTATCTGCCTTTGATGAAGTGGGCAGAAGAAATCTGCGCGCTCTTTGTGGGATTCCAGTTTTTTCGCCTGGTCGCTGCGCTCTTTCCGTTCATCTGTCGCGAAACATAACGTTTTGACTCGCGATAGCAAATTAGTTGCGGACCGCAGACTGCATCCTGGCACCACACAACAGCGCCCGAGTCGCCAGCGCTTCATCACAATAATTCCATCAGCGGAAAACATCGGAATACAAGCATCCGCGGCCACCGACGCACGCTGAAACCACGCGAAAGCAAGCTAAACTGGAAGTTTTCTAGGGCACGTTTCCGGTGAACGCACAATGTTGCCAGAGAACGGCAAGCGCTGGCGAAACCGTCTATACATTTCGCCAATGTCCCTGCGTCCAGCCGCTTGCCCATTCCTGGACCAAGCCCAGCGAGCCGCTCAAGCCAGTGGGGCCTTGGGCCAAGGGCTCCAACCACATACTTCCTTTTCTTCTGTTTGCCTTCAATAAAGTTCCACTCCTCCTCTGCCCACTCTGTGAGAGTTAACTCCCTGTGTAAACATGAACGCTCCCGTCTGCTTATTAAAGCGAAACCTCCACGAGAGGAAAAAAAGAAAAAGACCAGGCAAGAAGTTTCCCGAAATGCACGTGCGGTCCTCCACCTGCCCTTCGTGTAACAGTGAGAAGCTTCCGGGACGGGACATGAATAACAGCAGTCGATAATACAGAGCGAGCTATCCAAATGGAAGACGCAAGAGCCTCAATGCGAACAGCACGTGCTATCTTCGCTAGCATATAGCCCAAGGTGGAGTTCGACGTCGCCAATGGATGGATAGGAGATCGAAAGCGTCACGCTCAAGTTGTGCACAGGGGTCCTACGTGGTGACTTATCCTTTACGTCACTGTCATCTCCGTTGGATACACGAAACTTGCTACTATACTGAATCCCCATTCATACACGTTTCTAAATCAAAACAGAACAAACGCATGGTTTCCCCCTATATCATTTGGCTCATTCTCCGGAGCTTCGCAATGCATGGTTGGGACAGGCAGGGCTTTCAGAATTTCGATGCGGGGGGCGTGTTACCCGTGGCGTAACCAGTACACGGGAGTGTGTGGATACCAGGTCATCATTGGTTATCTAAAGAATATTGGAGGGCGGGGTGTTTGCATAAACCCCTGGCAACAGGCAACATACAAACAGTCCCGTTTCTACGGCTGAAATGAGGTCCCATCGCGACACTAGGCTTCTTATACGCGCCATCTCAGCTGTCACCCGTGCGCTACTATTGTTCGCGGCCCATCGCTACGTGTACGTTATACGTAGATGCGCTTACGTAACCTACCTCGCTAATTTAGACACGCTACCACCGCCTTAGCAACGGGAAGCACACAACCATGCAATCTCTCCGCTATGGCGCAGTTATTTTAGTGAACAAAATTGAATTTGTATCAAAGTGAAATCCGCTAGAAAAATGCTGCCTGCGTCCTGTGCGCACGCCGCGATATTTTTTTTATTATTATTATCAACAATAAAATAAAGGTCTCTTAAAACTCTGCACACAGTGCCAAACTGCGGCGCCCTTTCAACAGTCTTCTCGTTCCTTTTCTGCCTCTAATCTTCAGCGTTTCTTTTTCTTCCCTCGAAGTCAAACGTGCTTTAGCAGCGCATGTACGTGCGTACAGCGCCATGCGGCTGTCCGCTCCAACGAAAGAAATACGGCGACGTTGAAGCTCGCCGCCAGCAAGCGGTCGCCGCTGCTCACGCGTATGTGATGACCGCTACCGCTGCTCGGAATGCCGAACGTCGCGACCGAGGGCTGTACGCACGCTACGAAAAAACAGAAAGCACACGCATCCACCGATCTATAAGCGAAGCGAGCGGTTAACAGCGACGGCGACAGAACGGCCTTCGGTGGCACGCGGCCCGCGACAGCGCCGCTAGCTTGTGGATGTCAGCGACCGCACGGAGCCAGAACCGGCTTGCCGCCGCCGGCACGCACGGGTTCTACGCGGCCTGCCGGAAAGCAGCAGGAAAGCTCGGCACAGTCTCGGTACGGGGCGTTGAAAAAAACCTCCGCGGCATGTTAAAGCCTTTGTATAGCGAAAAACAAATGATAGACAAAGGTACATACAGCACAAGAGATCGTGTGCGTGTCTGTTTCAGTCTATCGATTGATCTATCGGGAATACTGCTTGTTCCTTCGTGAACGGCAAGTCCCTTAGCCCTTCGCCATGCTGAGCAGATTTACACGTCCTCCTCCACTTCCAATGGCGTGCGGGTGAAAGCGCATCCTGCAGAAAGTTCGCGTTCCAACGAGTCGAGAAGGAGCATGCGGACAGGCTTTCTGGGCGGCGACGGATGACAGAAATTCCTTGAGAGCCTGCGCTTACCCGAGCGCAGTCAGGGACACATGATCCGAGTCCTCACTCAAACGAAAATCCCGAAGAGCGGTGGTTAGATAGGCGTCCGCATCGTTTTCGTGTCGGTCAACAGTCTTCTGCCAGAACATCCCCGTTACCACCACCTCGCCCGTGAGCTGTGAGCTGACGCGTCGCGGTAAAAACCACTGTGTCTTTTTGCCACACTAAAAAGACCAGTTTCTGCAAGAAACAGTCATGAAAGTTACGTTGAAATGCTACAGATCGCAACCATCAGCTCCAATTTTTTTTTTCTAAACGCACAGGACGTGTAACCAAAAGTTCGTCTAAACACACATAAACTGAACAAGCAGAGAGCACTTGTTCGTGCTTCCTACCTGACGAGAGCGAAATAGTATTACACATCAACTACGCTGATGACAGGAACAGGTACCACTACTAGTTAGATCTGCGTTGCCATGTCTGCCTTAATGCCGCATTTGCCTGCCTAGTCAGCTAGGTCGCTAAAAGACACACCAACAAATCCCAAGTGTCACCACAACCATTTCTTTACATGATCTCACTAGAAGGACATTTTTTTCAATATCAAGGGCTCGGTATGGACCTCGCAACACCTGCTGGCAAAATAGCCACGAGCGAGGATTAACCACCCGCGCCCGAGAGTAGCAGCTTCCGCAGCGCGCGAATCCCCGATGTGTTTCTTGTGAGACAATGTACACAAAGCGGCGCCCGTCGCTGTTTGACAATGCGACAACGCATACAGAGAAAAAGAAATGTGAACCAGATAACAAAAGGACGCCCTCGTGCGTCACGACCATCGCGAGCGCCATATGAAAACAAAATGAAGACGCACCGAGCGAGCAAACGGGCAGCGCGGTGCGGGGCATGAGCAGCGGTGGCCCCCCCGCCGAGCCACAGACAGGGCCCCCGGCGGGACAGAGGCGCGCGCCGCGATGCTGCTTGCTGCTGCCTCGAACGACGACGGTTCGCCGGCAAACAAACAGGCATGCACAGCGCGCACTTGGCCGCGCAGCTAAAGCCCCCTCTACGCGCGGCCGCGTGTGCATCGTAGTGTGTTTTGTTTGTTTATTTTGTATGTGTGTATGTTTCTCCGTACGAACTGGACCCTTCGGCTGCGCCCGTCCGGCAGCGGGGCATTGCGAACGTGGCAGTCACCCAAGTGCTCGAGGCACAGGTAGTGTTCTGCGGCCGCCCTGAGCAAAGGAAGAGAGAGAGAGAGAGAGAGAGAGAGAGAGAGAGAGAGAGGTAGCGTGATGTCACCACATGCCATTTTGTTTTGCAATTCGCAGCTTTCACTGCGCCGGTTGTGCAACAAAATGGCGGCCTCGATGACGTCAACGCAAGCCACCAGTATAAGTTCAATGTCAAGGCGCGAGGAAAGGAACACCGAACCAAAAAATTAACGCGACGTCATGCGGTGGGAGATCACGTGAGAGGTTCGTTGCTCCAGTGTGGAGTGAGCATTCGATTTGGCACATTCATGCGCAAAGCGCGGCTTCCTGCAATCCGGCAGTGGAAAGGAATGTTCCCAACCGGCAAAACAACGAGACGGCGTGACGTTGTTTGGTGTCGTGTTGCGAAAATACCATCAGTGTGCAATGTCGACAGCGTAGATGTGAACTACGCCGAATGTACGTCTATGATAAGTAGGATTGCACAAAGGCTCATATTTGAAATTCAATTGCGAGCATAGATTCGTTGCGGCACACAACATTTTGAATGCATACATATTAGCAAAGTGAAACCTCTTTGCAGCCACTGCGAGAGTCAACGAAAGGCCCTTTGGCGTGACAGCCACACCACATTTAAGGTGAAGAGTCTTTCACAAAAGCGTACTTTTTTTTTTCTTAACATTAGAATGTCAGCCACCTCCAGTTGTTACTCTCGCAACAGCAAGGAGACTCTAGAAGAAACATTGTGTTTTTGTGATGGCATTTATCACAAAACATGACCTTCGCAATTCGTTAAAACAACATAACGTGACCAGAGATCAGCCTTAGAGGTAAAGACTTCCACACTACGGCCCTACGCACCGCAGGCTAGCAGGTCGACGCTGGCACTACAACTGTTTGTCTGAGCGACCGGACCCGCAGTGGCGTCTAATGGACAGGCGCACTGATGCCATCCTGAATATCGTACTTGCCTACCTCACCTTTCTTCCTCTTCATTCCTTGATCCTTTTCCTAGAGAAGGGTAGCTAACAGGACACACATCTGCTTAACCTCCCTGCATTTCATTCTTTGTTTACTCCCCCTCCTGATTCGTAATGACTCACAACATAAAGGTAGCAAAATAACGCCGCACACTGCACCGCTGACTTCAGACACTTCTGAGCCCTTACTCAAGTGTCACACACAATGGATAGACCACGGTTCATAAAACGCGAAGTCCCCGCTTAACAAGAAAAATCGAAGTGGTATTTCTCTATCCCTCTCTCTGCTCTGACTTAGGTGAACAACTGTACTTCAGTGTTACGTAACTAATGTGTTTCTTCGCTTCATCACGAGCCTAATTGGCATCAGGCAATCAGTCATATCCCGTGCCGGCACATTTGATGTATTATGAATAAATGCGCACCACGCCAAGTGCCAATGTTCGCGATCGTACTCGCTGCACCATTCCGCAAACGCCATTCTTCATAGTATTTCTCTTTCCATCGTTTATTAACAGGAATTACTCACTACAAGCTCTCTTACGCCTAAAGTATTCCACGGTGCTTCACTTATTACACGAATACGGCTCGCTTTCACAATGCGCACGTGTGTATCTCCAACACCGCGCAATTTCAAGGCGTATCAGCGAAGCAGACACAAGTCGCGACCTCACACTGTCCGGATCACCCCCAGAAGGCGCGTGCGTCTCTCGCCGCACTATCGCCGCACGGCGGTGGTGGTGGCCGCGTGCCAGGGAAGCGGCCGCGGATGCCCCCCGTCGTGAGCGCGTTTTCGTGACGAGTGAGAGAGATACGGCTGGACCCGTCCTGTCCTTGCAGTCCTTGCTCCTTCCGCGGCTCTAAAGCAACCCCCCCCCTCCCTCCCTCCCTCCCCCCCCCCCCCCCCCCATCTTCCTCCAGTTCTCCAGCCGCGCATTCACCCTTCTTCTGAGCTACAGTACCCATCTCGTATTCTGCTCACACGCGCGAGGCCGCCAATAAAAAATGTGGGTGCGTCTGGCTCACACGTAGGTCGGGCGCAGCCCCGAGACTCTTCCATACACTGTATCACGAAGCGAATCTGTGCTGGCGATTGCACCTGTATCGCCACACTTGCACAAGGGGTGTTAAAAAGCCACTGAGAATCAGCTAAGGCACCTGCCCCAACCTACAGTAACATGGCAATGACCTAAAAAAAGAAAGAATCGAGCAGGTGTAGACGCCTTCAAGAACAGGCTACGTAATGAATAATAATAACAAAAAAACATCAAGAGGGTATAAACGCTTGCAAGTGCAGGCAACGTCCAAGCTACCGATATTGAATGGAGTTCTAGCTGTCTGTATGGTATGAAGTGGGAAAACTTCATTTGGCGTAAAGTAAGCATTGCAGCGTTCATTCCTTGGCTGACGCTGCACTAAATCTTCGACTTGCATAAAGACAAATCCGATCGGCGGTTACAAAATAAAGCACCGAGACTAAGCCAGAAAAAAAAAAAGAGTGTTCCTGTCCCAATATGTACACACAACACAGTTTATATCTGGACTGGTACGAACGAAGACACGAGAAGACGCAACGCAAGGCGCTATGTGTTGTGTCGTTCTTCCCGTGTCCTCGTTCAAAGCAGCGCTGTTTCCTTCAGTGATCTTATAACACAAGCTAAGTATCAAATTACTGAGCGAATGACGTTTTCCTGCTCGTCTTTAAAAACAATGCATGCGATCGCAGCATACAAGACACTCATTTAGTGTGCACTGCCACTATGTGCAATGCTTAGCACAATACAGTCACAATAGGCAGCCCCCCCCCCCCCCTATTTAATTATTGTTTTTTTTTTGACATGAGAACTAATCGAAGGCCAGCTCAATGTGTACTGAAAGAAGATCAGCCCTGTGACCACGCCTGGCGCCGTCAAAACCCGATCACCATACCCATACACGGGACGCAGATCCTTCCCAGCTGCTTGGGAAACGACATCAGTCGGTGCTGCGCTGAAACTACAACACGACTGAGAAACGGTGCCAAAGGAAAACCAAAGATGGCGCCGATAAATGAGAAGTCTTCGCTACAGTGCACACCGCGAGCGGTCACGCAGCGTTTAAAAGTAAGGGCTTATATAAAAGCGGAAATGTTATCGCGCCAACTCCGTAGCCATGTGCTGCTGCAGAAGCGAAATTCATTAAACCTTTTTTAGCCGTCAAGCAAACAACGTGCCTCAAGCAATCCCTTGATTCCAGTAGAGCACAAGGCTCGCGACCCTACGATAACTACAACACGCTACGACATCGACGACTAGCACAAAATCAATGAAATAATTAATCAATACGTTACGGTTGTTTCACATTCAATTTTCCTACCTATAACGCGACCAATGTTCGCGCAAGAAACGACACCGAAAACGTGGTTTCGTCAGCGTTATCTACACCTCGGCTCGGTAACTCTACACAAAAAACTATCCGAAAAAGAAATTTAAAAAATATATATAAGAACAGTTCAACAGATCTGTTGATAGGCTACCCGTACACCAGTAAACACTCATTTCCAGTTAAGGCTCAGCCAGCCAAAGTGAGGGTTCGCTACGGATCCGCAGGCACAAGGCCGGCTCGGGACATTTACTGTCAGAGTACTGGATGAAAAGCGAGATTACGAGCAGCATTCCGCCATTCCGTCGCGTCGTTTCCCCGCTCCATATCGCGCGTGGTGCGTGTGTGCGCGCGCCTTCGCGCAAACCCAGAATAGGAAGCGGCGAGATCCCAGCTGCGCGGCAGCGTGTATACGCTTCTCAACGCAATACGTATCGCCGGAACGCCGGAAACGGGAGGCAACAGCAACGACGGGCGCCGGCAACACATGGTCGCGGCGCGACGCTCGCACGGTTCCTGCAGCAGCAGCAACGCCCAGCCTCGCCTCAATGCAGGCAACGGGGAGGGGGAAGTCGCCTTCAAAATTAGCAACACTCGCCAGTGAGAGGGCGGCACAGCGGGAAACCGAGCCGAGCATGTTGACAACGCACATCGCGTGTATGTTCCGGATCAAGAACGGCTCAAGCGACGATGGCTGCATCCGCGCAAGTAGGGGCTTTACTGCAGGCCGTGCAGGATGACTAGAATGACGTGACCAAACCAACCAAGCAATATCGCGCATAATAAATAACGTATATTCGGCGCGTCAGTTTTTACGATGAGCTTAGTAAAATAATAAACGAGGGCAAGTTAGTGGACGTTGATGGTTGTAACAGTCAAGTATACGGCGGGCTGTTCCTGTCAAAACGGTTGATGGAGTAAAAGAATCGAACCCGGGACCTTGGAATACGGAAACGAAAAAATAAAATTATAGGGTTATACGAGCCAAGAACATGATAACGTGATTACAAGGTATGCCGCAGTGTGAAGTGCTCCGGAAATCTCGACCACCCGGAGTTCCACTGATAAGGCACAGCACCTGTGACCGAACCCGAGTCTTTCGGATAAACAGCCAAGCACCGTAAGTCCAAGGGCCGCGGCGGTCTGAACAGCAATGTTGACGTTCACTTGTTCACAGTGCCAACGTACAAAGGAAATCTGTACGGGTTTACCATAAAATGTGGAACCTAGCGGCGGGAGAAAATTTTGTTGGGGTCCGAGATTCGACCTCGGTATCCTCGTCATGGAAACGGTTAGCTACCCTGTCTCAGAACGGGTACCTTAGCATACAGTATAAATACCTCCGTTACGCCCCCTCCCATCAACCTTCGGCGACACAGTGGTTGCCATATAGTGAACACTGTAGCTGACACCCGTCGGCACCACGCCTTTCATGCCTGCTCAGTGATGGAAATGTCAGCAAGGATCTTCGCTAGAAAGAAAAGAGAAGGAAAGAAAAAGCCACACGCGCAAAGCAGTCACACTGTCTCGTGGGCACAGGCAAAAGAAGACGTCGCCTCACAAGAGAGACAGGCAAGTAACCCTGCGAGCGAGCGAGCGAGCGGTTTGCTTCGGCACAAAGCACCGTCGCTGTTCTTTCATGCACTTGCGAACGCCAAAACAGCAGAAAGAAACGGCGCGCAGGCGCGGGACGGCCATGTTCCGGCCCAGATAAAGCCACAAACATATAGCGAAGAAGCGCGACGAAATGGCGAGAAAGCGCGAATGCAGCAGGAGCAAAAAAGAAAAAGAAAAAAAAAGTAGTAGAAGATAAAAAGCACGCGGTGGCTGCAGCAGGGGCCGCTGCGAATCGCGGCCGCGTCCAGCGCCGTCGCTGGACGACGTACGGCCGACCGGCGCGGCGCGGTTAGGAAGAATGAGGCTTACTGCAGAGCTCTCTGCGGATGAATCAACGAACGAATCAGCCGCAGCTGAAAGAATGAAAGCAGCAAGTACTTTCACGAAATTGAACAATGACCTGACCATATTAGACTACTGTTCAGTTCATTGTTGTCATGCCGATGCTTTTTTATTCTTTGAATACGCTGCTGTCTAAGCACATTTCGTCTGTGTCAAAGGCAAAATCCATAGACCTTTCCACAGGCGGCATGGGGCACCGCCATAACGGGCTGTGGCAAGGCGGTAAAAAGGTTCGTGTTGCCTGTTTATTTCCCCTTAGTGTTCGTGTGCGCGCGCTGTTTGATAATGAATTCAGTTCTATCAAATAGCGCAAATTGCAGCCCGTCACAGCCTTGGCAGCGCCTTTTTGGGAGGCTATACATACATTTGACACCACCAAACGGCGTTACGGCGTGCCCGTGGAAGCCTTCCGAGAAACGGTGTATTAGGAGTGTATGAAATATGCGCAAGGAGTAATAGACGACGCCACAACGCATGCGCGTGAGCCACGAACGTGAGCAACGACGGCAACGACGCGCACCGACATTCAAACTTGAAACTGGTGCTTCATCAGCTCACGCGACGCTTCATCTCGAGTATCTCCCCTCGTATAGTGCCAATTATTTTTCCATGGATTCACAAAAATGCGCGCTCGTCAACTGCGCTCGGATCGGTGGGAACTCTAATGTGACCGCTTCCAAACATACTAAATCCACGTGACAGAGGAGGAGGAGGGTAAGGGTGAAACTTGTAGCTTTTTCAATGCATCTGTGACGCTTCCTTGCGAATGCTGCGTTACGGTATAACAGCTATGCACCTACAAACAGATGTCAACAAGCGGCATCAATCATCCGCGAGACAACTATTCCCGCAATCTGCGTTTGCGACACGCACAGAGAGAGAGAGAGAGAGAAGGACAAGCCCGTGTTTATGCGAAAGCAGAATGGCAGCGATGCCCTCGCTGCAGACTGTCGCGCTCTGTTTTGCAGCCGTTCGACCGTCAAGGTTCGACCTGCAGCCTCGCGCTTGGCCTTCCTTCACCAAGGACGGTAAATTATAAGCCGCGTACAGGTGCGCAGCATTAGTTGCTGCAGTATGGCTTGCCCTTCAAAAAAAAAAAAATAGACAGAAAGAAGGGGGGGGGGGGGGGGGGTCTTCAAAGCGTAAACAATTATTTTGCAGTATAGGCCTTTCCACGGGAGGCGTGGAGCACCGCAATATTTGGCTGTGCACGGCCCTAAAAGGCCTCGTGTAGCCTGTTTCGCTTACTTTCTTTTCGCGTGTGTGCGCTGTTTGGCGAGTTTCTATGTCTACTTAACCAAACTTCCTACTACAAACCCACGACAGTGCTTTTTTGGGGGGTCACGCATACTTAGCACAGTCCAGCGGCAGTTATGGCGGTGCCCAGGGAGCCTTTTCTGAAAAGGCTCCCTGAACGAAGGCTCAAAAGGGCAGAAAGCTGAGCGAGCTGGTAAGAATTCGCTATGTAAAGAAAATGCGTTGCAAAACACGGATATACGGAAAGAGGAGCGGCGTTCGTGTTGTATGTCCATTCGTCTTGCCGTGCGTCCGTGTTTTGCACGCATTTTCTTTGCAGAATATTAATTAATCCCGATGAGTCGTATCTTGCTTATCGCCCCAAAGACATATATGAGACAGTACATGCCAACAAAACCAACCAAAGGTTGCTAAGGTGGCCTGAGGTTCGGAAAAGCGGTCATTTCGTCGACCCACAAGGGAGCACGCCGCAGCCAGCACCGTATGATTTCTCGCTCCAGTCAGTGACGTCATCATACCTCGCCCGATCAGACCAGGCCAAAACTAAGCGTTTGTACGCATACATATTAGACGGTGCATTATATATGCTGAGTTGTTCGTTTTCGGATTTATATTTTCTCAGTTTAAAAGGGGGTGGGGGTAAAAATCATTCCCTAAGTTCGGGGAGAAATCACTTTTTTTTTTTTTACAACGATTCTGAAATTATAGTAGTACAGCTTACACAGTGCTTGCACGCAGCTTGTATATTAACTGGCGGAACACCACTCGTGTTCACTTAAAGGGGTCGTGAAACGTTTTCTGAACATCTTGTACTAAGTGCGTATTCGGGGTCCTGACCCTCCAATCAACAATATGCGTTGTTCCATTGCACCGTGTGCGTTGATTTAGAGCGATAAAAAACGCGGTTTCGGTTTCACTGCGCGCGTTCCCCTCAACTCTGCAGATGACGTCATCTTAGTAGCCGTCATACCTCCGAGATTGGCGCGCCATCGGAGGCTCGGAGGCCATGGGAAAACAAACCACGTGCTGCCGCTTTTCTTCCGAATGGTGGCACCGCACGGTTTCCAAGTATTTTCTTCCTTTCTAGCTTTCAAGTAAATCGATTCCTTTAGAGCAAACGCGGGTTCACTGTGCCTTTGAACTTAAAAGTATCTTAACTCAACGTCACCAAATAGTACCACGCCGGCCGGCAGTGTCGCATAGTCGTTTCGGGAGTGCAAAAAAGCTGAAATTTAAAACGGGCGTTGTTAAATGTGCACTGAATATTTCGCCGAAATATTTCGGAATCGGCTTGTCGAATGCGTATTGAAGCAGTGAAAATTACAAACCGGCATCTACAAATTCTTTTCACGACCCCTTTAAGCCTACAGAACATAAATTTGTTGTCTCAACGCAGGTTAGCTAGTGCGTGTGCACATCAAAATATGCGCAGCATAACAAATCGTTTTGAATCTGGTACCGGAATTCGGGGAGAAATGGGATGTAACCCGATGTTCCTCTAGCGTGTTCGGGGAGTAAGAATCGGGTAAAATCGGATAGCACCACCTATATCTCAGGCATTTTTCGTGTCTGGGACAAGTTCCGCGATTCGCAGGCGATCGATTCTGTGCGCAAGTGCCTGAGTTCTGTGCAGTGTTGGAAGTGTTGGCTGGCGTTGTGTTTCGACGCGCAGAGCAATGGTAGGCGGGAGCCGCAGAGCCCAAACTTCCGAGCGTCAGGTAAAGGGACCCTGTGCCCCGTTCTGAGAAACGGGTGGGTCTGCGGCGACACAGGCGAATCAGGACCGGCATACTTCCAGTTGGAGGCGTTCGACCACGCGAACAACGCTAAGGTACGAGGCAAAATATCTCCGATACACATTACATGAACCCCCCACCCTCAGTCTCTCTCTCCCTCCCTCATTTTCCCTCTCTCTTTCATTCGGGTGCTTCACTCACGTTACACAGCCGGTGTCCTTGTGCAACAAAAACAAGAAAAGAAGGAAAGATAAAAAAAAATAAACAGGAAAGCCAAAGTAAAGCACGCGCGATTAACAGCCTACTACCCTCATATACATATTTTCTTTAATCGCAGAGCAGCAATACAAGGCAGGGCCACCAGAGTGCGCAGTATCTGTGTACCGCTAGAGAAACCGTTGCTCGGCGCGCGCGCGCGCGCGTGTGTGTGAGGCCACAGCCAATCGCGAAATAAACGGCCCCGTTCGAACACGCCGAATTCCCACAGAGCCAACCCCTTTCAAATCGTGAAAGCGTTCTCACGACGAACCGATACTCCGAAACGTGCAGGGCGTACAAGAAAAAAAAAACAAACATACAAATATACGACGGGAAAGAAAGCTAAAGAAACCGATGATACGCTGTGGAAAAGGCGAGAGTGTGAGCATGTAGGGAATAAATGCAGCAGGGAGAGAGAGGAGGAGGAGAAAGACGAGGAGGGGGAGAAAGAGCACGCGCGGACCTATCTCCGATCCATCAAGGAAAAACGGCGTGCGCGCGCGTGAAACCACTCGCCAGAGAAATCACCTCCCCCTTCCATTTCTTTTCTCTTATTTTCATTACACTTCTCTTTTGCTTTTTTTCGTTTTCCCGTGCGTCGCTTTAATTCTTTTGGCCCGCATCTACATCCCTCTTCCTTCACATCGAGAAAGAGCAGAGAAGACGACACCGGAGCCCGAAAGGCAAAACCGGTTCGCCCAACGGTTGTGCGCGCGAGCGGCCGCCGACAGGCCGCGAAGCGACACGCCGCGTACACCGCACGTCGAGAAAAGGGAACTCTCCGGGCCCATCGCCCTACGCAAACCCTTCCCCGCTGTTATGTGTACACGGGTCGTACACGAGCGTGGCGTCTAACCGTGTCACCGTTCCCACGCGACCAACCGTGGGGAGACACACCGCTCTGCGTGATCGTCGTGCACACACAACTTCCCCGTCAATATCGACACCTGCGGCGTCTTTCTAAAGCGCAATAGGAATAAAGGGAGAAAAAAAAAACAACGAAAAACAAGACATAAAAGCCAGCAGCTGCGATCGACCCTCCTCCCTGGCACAAAAAAAAAAAAGAGAAAAAGGACGACAGCACGTCGTCACTCTAACCCGTTTTCGTGGGATATCGCGGTGTCGTTGACAGCAGAGCGTCAACACCACCACCACCTTGTCGAGCTGATTCCTCTCGCGGGCGCTATCGTCCCTAGAGCCTGCGAGTTACGTGAGCTTCTCATCACAAGCTGCGGAATTATGCCGGCGGCTCGTTGCCGCTGTTAAAGCGAAAGCGGCAGGGTCACAACAAAAGCAGGGCTGCTTGTTTATAACAAACGCCAATTGACGGAAATTGGCTGACTCCTACAAACTACCGTAGCGAAAAAGCGCTAACGAAATACATCTCCATCGAGGATATCGGGCACTGGATTGCACTAGTGCGCATGAAATGGAACCACAAGTCTGCTGAAGCCCAACTGAACGAACAAGCATTGCTGGGGAGGAAGACATTTTTTTAATGACTTATGCGCCGAGACGTCAGTGTGGGAACCTTCATCAAGCTTGCTTCGGTGAATTTTTTTTTTTTTTTACTCGCATTCGAGTCTCGCGCCGCTTCCCGTGCGCCCCAATAAACGAATACATTGCGTCGAAAACTACCGCCGGTACTCCCTGGTGTCGCCGCTCAATTTGAACTGCCCGCTCCATAACAGGGCTTGACGTCACGATATCTGCGGCCGACACTACGGCGCAGTGAACTGTACGGCCGCAGCATGTAGCAACAACTGCTGCTTGTGCGCGTTTAATTTTATTTTTATTCTCAGGGCTTATCTAATTCAGTTTTCATTTATGACCTGGAGCAGCAGTCGGGTACCGAAAAAGAACGATGAGCTGACGTCAGTTTAAAGAAAGTAGCAGAAGCGAAGGAGAGATGGCGCCACTGGAATTTCTGTCAACCTTGCCGCTTTCACGCTTAAAACTGTTTTCTCGCCAGGAGTGGCCAACCTAATCTTTCAATCTTTCTCGACTTGATATTTTCCTGTAGTGTCCCTTTAACAACATCGACAAGGGGAATCGGCGAAAGAAGTGAGACAGATAGTACGGAAGGAAAAAGAAACAGCAAAGAAAGCAACGCACTCAGCGATACGCGACCCAAGGCGAGGCACTCTTCCGCGGCTTACACAATGACAAAACTGTTAAACACATCTACATCCCGACGGAAATATCGGCAAATGTGCCGGCTCAAAAAGACTTTCTACACCTCGAATCTATCTCGGCGCCGCAGCGAACATACACCGGCTCCACTTCAAAATAGAGAAAAACTGTGAAAAAAAAAAAAAAAAAACGCAAGACCTGTGGTGCCTGGTGCCCCTTTGTGTCGGCGACGGCGCTGCGGAGGAGCGTGGCTGCGGGGGGCTGCAGAGCTTCATCTCACCTCTTTTCCATCGCTTTCTATTTTTTCTTCTTTTTTTCGCGCGTAACGACCGACCTTCCTTTCTCGCCACCCCCGGAGGGGGAGGCCGTAATGACCGCACGGCCGGTACAAGACGAGCCGCGCGAATATTACACCACACAATTGCGGCAAGAACAGCCGCGAACGTATGCAGTACGTCTGCGGCGGCGGCAGGCCGCAGCCGAAAAGCGCGCGCACGGTGCGAGCGCGCCAAAGAGGAAGCGCGCTCTCTCTCTCTCCCGAAAAAGAGAAAAGGAGTAATGGAGCCGAATGCACAGACGATGCGGAAACCGGAAGGGTAGACACTTACACACGCATCCATTTATAGGGACAGTAAAGTGAATTACATTTTTTCTATCATTAGTATATTACCTTTTCACGTTAGCAAGGGCACTAACTACTTTCGCGCACAGAAGACGCTCGACAAGCTAGAGAAAATGCGCAAAAAAAAAAAAGAAGAAGAAGAATACAAGTGCCGACGCCTGCTCAGAGGCTCCCGCACTAACATGAGTGACGTCATTATCATTGACGTCGTCTACAAAGGCCAACATAACGTTATTTATGGGCAAACGACATTGCGTTCTCAGGAATCCAGAGATGCAGAGGTAAAAAGGGGGGGGGGGGGGGGAATGGGGTTCATGACGTCATCCCCTTAATGTTTCGGCGCTTAATTCAAAAATCAAACATTGACCTGGTTTTTCTATTCTGATATTCAACACAAAACGACGAAATCAGAGGCATTAGAATTCCTCAATAATAATTCACCAGTCTAAACAGTTTCGCTGTTTCCCTTTAAAGTCCCTTTAAGGCCGCGGCATTTCGTTTAAGGC
This sequence comes from Hyalomma asiaticum, assembly GCA_013339685.2. Lineage (NCBI taxonomy): Eukaryota > Metazoa > Arthropoda > Arachnida > Ixodida > Ixodidae > Hyalomma > Hyalomma asiaticum. The sequence continues at coordinate 58,762,186 of CM023484.1, forward strand.
CAGCAGCTTCTCTTTTCCGAACAGCCGCGAGTTTCGTTCGCATGCGAGCATGCATTTTCACCGTCTGTCGTCCATATTGCGCGCTTTTGTATTCCGGCAAAATTAATGGCAGAGCTCGTCGCGCCTTTCTTTATATTTTTTTTTATAATGATTGCGTAGCAACGAACCCTCGACGGCGCTTTCGAGACGAAAGTTTACGGCCGCACAGACCAGAGCGAAAGGAGCTTTCGCGGCGATGTCGAAAACATTGGGCCTCGAGTTATATCGACCGGGCCGGGGAGGGAGACTCCGCGCTCGCTGCACGAACATCTCGTTTTCCTTCCCATTTGTCTCTCTCTTTATTATCTTTTTTTCCAACGGTGATTCCGGAGAAGCGCGTCTTGGCGCACTTGCGGCAACTACATGCTAACCCCAAGAACTTACGCAACACGGTAATGATTTCGGGTTGTTGACATACGCAATCAATGTTTGTGCGCCAAAGTGTTAAAGATAGCGATGCGAGGCAGGGCCCGGGAGTAATGACGATTGCGAGAGACGCGCGGCCTGAAAAGGAATATTCTGAAGAAGCCCAGCGTTGTTAAAACGGGGGAGAAAAGGAACGCTGTTTTATTTATCTTTTTATTTTTGCAGCAGGAATTCATAATATAGACCACCACGTGATGGGCTTGAGTTAGGTCATTGGCGTTATGCTCACAGCACAGCTGGGACTGTAAGAGGGGTCGTATCCATCCTTAAAGCCCTTACAGTCGTCGCGTGATAATCTTGTCTATACGCGGCTCCTTATCATCGTCAGTCATCAATCGCGTTCTTCCCTGACCCTCTTATCCAGAGTAGAGTAGCAGGTCAGAGGAAACAACTCGAGACGGCCTGTCTTTCTACAAATATGTCTCTTGACAACTAACAGTGACACACGTGCACCGTACAACACCAACTTGCAGCATTGCGATACGACCTTAAATGTATGCTAAGTGGAAATTAAATCAATGTTGATCGACAACTTATGTTGAAATACTTATGTCATCTTCGCGACCACAGAGTTGATTATTAGAATCTCGTATAAGTGTTAAATATAAAATATCAAGGTATGGGCTGCAGGGTACAAAGAAGTCTTTCTCAGGTTGTTAGCGATGACAGCGTGACGATTGGTACAGGTAACTCAGTGCGCATCAGAAAAGAAAATAGGGAAAAGTTAAAGCCCCCGCTCAGAAAAAGATGCGCAACAAATGATTCCGATTGCGCCCCAGCGTCATTCGATTAAGCGCACGTGAGCATCGATTAAGTCGATGAAACCACACTCGAACGAGAGCTAAATGAGATACCGCGCGCTTGCAAATGCACTGAATACCACCGCTCGCGCTCGAAAATGAAAATCTCAGCGCTGGTCGGGATCTTGGGAGGAGAATGAAGCGAGCGAGCGAAGCGCTGATGGGCAGAAACACAACCCCAGCTTTCTCTTTCCACCCGAGATTGACAGAAAGACGAGGGAAAAAAGAGTGCCGCCACACGGCGGTAAAACCGTAAAAGATAGATAGCAAAATGGCGCTACGAGGTCGAAAACAACGAAACAAGCGAACCAAAACCAAGGAGGAGACGCACACCGCGGGCTGCCTTTGGGACGTGGAGCGGGAGGAGCAAGCAGTGCGGCGGCAGGCTGCAGCCCCTCGGCAACCGAGGCGAGAACGCGAACCCTATCGAACGCGGAAGGAGAGAGAAGGCGAGGAGGACTCAAGGAAAGGGGGAGACCCTTCTCTTTCGAGGGCCACAGGGCGGCGTGCACGAGGACTGCTGCACCACCAACGCCGACGGCAGCAGCAGCAGCCAGCGGCTGGGCGTGGCAGCCCAGGCAACAGCCAGCTCAGTCAGCTCGCCTAGCCTGTGACCCCGCGCTGCGGCGGTGGCGGCGACGAACGCGGGAGGAATGCCGAGAACACCGGTCTAGGAAAGGTTGCCTCCCCATCCGATGTCTGTCCGGTCAACGCTTGGTGCGCGCTCGAGCGATCTTGACACTGGGAGCATTCTTCTTTTTTTTTTTTTTTCTATTCTATCTATATTTTGTTTCCTTTGGTGAGGAGGTGTGCACTGAGGGGTGCTGCGCAGGAATCGTTGGCGACGAAACCGTCGTTCCTATTTATACGGTTGAAACTTCTCAAACAATGGTGTCGTGAAGATACTTTTCGTTCGAAGAAAAGAAGATAAGGGGACTTGAACGAGAGTTCCCGTAATGTGTAGTATGTACTATATATGTGTACTCACAAAACAACAGGGCGTGCCTCCGGACGCAGATGACAGCCGCAGCCCCTGGCGCATAGGGCGCCCTCTCCCCGAGGCAGCCATTTCCGATCTGTCACGCTCGATTTCTATACGGAACAACGTATGCGTACATTCGTCACCCGTATGAAAGCCGAGAAGACAGGGTCTCCCCGTCGTAAGCAGCTGAGGACCTCGTTCCTTCGCCTCTGCCATCAAGTGTATATCCCCACCCCCTCCACCTCACCCAGACAAACGTAGAGCCCACGTAGACGCGATTCTGGCCTACGTGTGATGAATCATAGATTACAGGGTTCCAGGCCAGACCCGAACGAGCAGATCCTGTCTGCGATGCCTTATTTCCAAGCACAGCTTGGCGATTGAGTACGTGCGGTTACCCGCAGAACGCATTACCCTACGGGTAATAGACCTATACGTTTTCCGCTCCCATTTCTGCACTTAAATGATACAGCACCCTTAGCCCAAAGCAGGCGAGTGTGTTCACAACTCAGACGATATCCGAATTAAACAAAGTTTCAAGCGAATGCGCGAGCCAAGACCGCCTGTCATATGCATGGCTGCCTTCGAAAAACGCTTGTTGCTGTTAGCACTAGAACAATGCGAAATTACTGCTCAAACCAGCGGTTTTAGGAGAGAGCTTCTGTATAGCAAACAGAAATATTATGCGCGCCCCATATTCGAGATTCCTCGTTGCCCGAGGCACCAGCAGCGAATCTAAGAGGGAACAAAATTATACTGACGAAATAATACCAGATGACGTAAATACAGTAACCAGAAGTCGCGAACCACCGCAGTTATACAGTGCACACATCTGAAGTGAGACTGACTGAATTAAGACTTGATAAATAAATTGTACTTTGAGAACTCTACTGTCGCTGATTGGGCCCGTTATCGCAAAAGAAGATGGGGACCGAACTTTCCTTCTTGAATTTCAAGCCAAAATCGAGTCTGAGATCATTATTTCCGAGGTCGCTCTTCGACTTTTTCGCCACACGGGCGTCAATTGCCAACCGATCTTTCTCAAAACTGCAAGAAATATGCACCATACTAGAGGTATTTCCTTGCCCGTAATTCGTTATTTACACCTAAGAAAAAAACACCACGATGACACACCACAGTGAAACGATCCATACGTCCTCTTCATGCTTCAGCGGAACTTGTCCGAGTGCATGCGTAACATACTTGCCTTCGGGAGAGAAAACACCGCTTATCGAGTCACGTATCCGATCGCGTGGAACACCTCGGCACCTGTCGAGTAGGAGTTTGCACAGGCAGCACTTACCTGCAACGGAAGAGAAAAGACGAAAAGTGGGTTAAGCAATGCAGATATTTACACTTTAAGCAGATTATACACAGTAAAACCAAAGTAACGTCAAGTTGTACGGATAACGACACTTTGAAACAGCGAACTTGAAACGGCAAGGCATACTCCGTTTCATGGTTTCACACATAGATCGTTCAGCTTAGTGGTACCTACGCCAAGGAGTTCGCTTATCCAAACAACTCCGAGTCACGTGGTGCTCGCGTTTGTTTACGTTTGAAGGAGAAAACTTTTTGCTTAATCATTCAGGCGAAATAAATACGCCCGGCGTACCGAGTGTCACATCGTGGCATGAGTGGTGCTAAATCACCACTCATTTGTCACGAGGTTAGGAGGCCGTTCCATATACAGTCGACTATTTGCTCGCCAATACGCCGAGAAACGCGTGATGAAGTAAGCGAACTGGTGCTCGAGCAGCTGCACAATATATATGGGCATCACTCAATTAAGGACACAGAATGCAATAACAAATATCCAGGTGCGATATTCTGGAAGACCCGGATGAACCCTGTAGGCTCGTTATTGCGGTTTTAAAACGTAATAAGGGCTTCATCGACGCGCGTCTCACGAGTTCTATCGGCAAAAAAAAAAAAAAAAAACACAAAACGTTACTAGCATGATCAGTGGATGGCGTTTGAGCCCGAAATAATAATAGGCGGAAGGGGAGTCCGAATGCTGCTACCGCGACAGCTGCTGATTATTTGAGAAATTGGGAGCGCAAATTAGGACGCTTTATGTAAAAGGAAACACACATCATCCCACCGCAGAGCGCGCGTAGTTTTTGTGTGTTTCTTCGTGCAGCGTATTCATTCCCGGTCCCAGTTTCCCAAATGACCCTGTTATAGCTGCTCATGAAAAGCGCAGTTCGAGGAACTCGTAATCGAGAATGTCATATATATAAGCGTCACGTTTATACTGCACTCTACAAGCCGCGAGTTTCCGTTATCGGGATATGGCCATGTACAACGGAGAACTGCCGCGCCGTTATCTATACGCGCACTATGCAAGCTACTACACAGGTTACATATCCAGCTTTTCTTATCTCTTCCAAGTGCTCGACTCTTCGGATGCGTACGTGCGGAGGAAAAGGTCGCAACGGCGCTCGGTACAAGTCGCATCTTGGCAATGCAAAGCGACTGGAACCGCGTTTCGTAACGTTTTTAAGGGACTCAAACATGGAGAAAGGGAAGTTGAATACGGGCTAAAATGTGCTAGAATGCCAGATGTGTCGTAAAGAACGTGTGTATGCACAACATACGCCTCTGATACAGAGCACTGCACCGCATACAGTCATCTCGTCATCTCAGTTAAAGGGGTCGTGAAAAGAATATGGAGATGCCCGGCCCGGTTGTAATTTTCGCTGCTTCAATATGCATTCGACCAGCCGATTCCGAAATATTTCGGCGGAATATTCAGTGCACATTTAATAACGCCCGTTTGAAACCCCAGCGTTCTTGCGCTCCCGAAACTACTATGCGACACTACCGGCCGGCATGGTAAAACGTTGCAGTAAGATATTTTTTAAGTTCAAAGGTATAGGGAACTCGAGTTTGCTCTAAAGGAATCGATTTACTTGAAAGCTACAAAAGAAGGAAAACACTTGGAAACTGTGCGGTGCCGCCATTCGGAAGCAAAGCTACAGCACGGTATGTTTTTCCGTGGCCTCCTAGAGCGCGTCAATCTCGGAGTTCTGGTAGTTACTAACATGACGTCAACCGCAGAGTTGAGGGTAACGCGCGCAGTGAAACAGAAACAGCGTTTTTTTATCGCTCTAAATCAACCCACTCGATTCAACAGAACAATGCACATTGTTGAATGGAAGGTCAGGACCCCGAATACGCGCTTGGTACAAAATGTTCAGAAAACGTGTCACGACCCCTCTTTAAGGGATATGACCACGTACTGAGTTGATGTGCTGCTAATCAGTTCTGTGATAAACTATGCTGCTTTCGAAGGTATATACTGCATACACAGTCACGATCACCAAATCAAATTTCGCACTATAAAGTGAAATAAAAGAAATCGATACATAGACATAAAAGTTAGTAAGAGCTTATTAATTGTAAGAAAATTGTAACTGCAGAGGTTGCTGCGTTTTTCTTGTCTTTCTTTCGGGGAGGGGGGGGGGGGGTGTTTCCTTACCCCTTTGCTACCTACGTTAATAAACAGCTACTATAGCTGCATGCAAAGGGGTAGTAATTGCAGCGGTTACTACCTCTCTTGAACCGTTACTAACGCGTTGCTACCGATATATGCTACATACGATATAGTCGTTACTACGCAGCCAACTAAGGCGTAATGGAAATCATCTCGACTGAACTGTCACTCTTTAAGGAAACCTGACGCAGGAAATTTCTACTGAGCCAAGTAGATAAGCAAAGTCTTTTTGTTATAGCTAAGCGACGGCAATGTCGCCTAAGCACCCTTATGCGCAAATTTGTTGATACGATAATCAATTATAATAAACAGTAATAAAAAATCAAGACACTGCGTCCCTCAAAAAAAGAAACGAAAAATGAGAAATACAGAGCAAACTAAACCCACAGTTGGTGCAGAACACGTGACTGCGTATTAGCACGAGTGCACGAATATTCGGATACCGAATCGAATAGCCGTTACTCGTAAACACGAATACTTCTCGAGTAGCTCAACGAAAATTTCGATATCTTAACCGCACCGAATTAAACGCACAATTGACTCAAAACCACTATATATTTCGTCGCCGCTGGCATATTATAGGCAAAAAATATGACAGCATGCGCAGGGCAGAAGGTCGCTTCGCTCGGGGAGCTGCCCATGTTCATAAAATTACCTAATCCTTATCGCTTCTTTTCCTTATCGACCCTGTGACATTAAGGCACGATAAGCGCACTAAAATGGTAATGATTGCGAAAGACTATCATAAGGCCTGCTTGCAGATACTTCACAAATCTGTTCCTGGAGCATGCGTGATAAGGGCACACGGAAGATAAGGAAAACAAACGATAATGATAAGGTAGGTTTGTGAATACCGGCCTAAATTTAGCGGCACAACGATCCTTAGCGCTTCCTCAGCAATTTTGTGAACACGAAGGGTATGTTTATTTCGTCCACATACCGCATTTGTGCTTTCTCTGTTTTTTCTTCTCCTAAAGTTGTGAACACGAAGACGTGAACATCCACTTACCCTAATTGTAAGAAGAGCAGTTCGATATCTCAGAGTTATCCGCAAAGTATTCGGTATCAATAATACTAAATTACTCAATATCTCAATCGATCTGAGAAATCGCTATTCGTCACGTGCATATCACCATTACAGTTCGTTCTTCCCTTCTCTATTCCGAAGAGATACGGAAGGACGGACGACGGCCTCATTGATTGATTTGTGGGGTTTAACGTCTCAAAACCAGTTCTGATTATGAGAGACGCCGTAGTGGAGGGCTCCGGAAATTTCGACCACCTGGGGTTCTTTAACGTGCACTGACATCGCACAGCACACGGGCCTCAACATTTCGCCTCCATCGAAATGCAGCCGCCGCGGCCGGGATACGATCCCGCGACCTTCGGATCTGCAGCCGAGTGCCATAACCACTAGACCACCGTGGCGGGGCTGACGACGGCCTCAAGCGAATGCGACGTTGTTGCCGGGTGTCCGCGCACGAGCCGCCTTAATGGACCCTGACCGTGCGAGGCCGCGCGCGCCACATAATAGGGACGCGAGCCAAGTACTATACTCACTCACACACGCACACTCACGCACCGATGACCTCGAAAGGCGCCGCGCAGCGCTCGAAACGCGATTCGCGGAGGGGGGGAAAAAAGGTCACCGATTGGTTCGCAGGAAAGAAGATGCCGTTTCTCACTAGGCGGGCGCCCTTTATGTACACAAAGCGATGCTCCACCGTCACGACCACCGTGGCGACGATGATACGCTCCCCCTTGCGTAACGTATACTCGGCGAAGAATGTCAGAACCACGAGGCAAGTAATATTGGATCATTACTTCTCAAGTTCCACTACGATGTCATAAGCACGCGTTTTGTCCCCTAACCCACTCCACTCTCTTCTCCCTTCAAGGAACACTAAAATGAAAAAAAAAAAAAAAATTCTCGTATTAGTAGGTTAGCTTTTCCCCACACCAGAAATATCACTCTCGCGAGGACAAGACTCTAGCTAAGCTAGAAGACGCGCAAGAAAATAAAGAAAATAAAATATACGGGTGGTGATGCCATTTTGGAGTTCCAGCGCTAATACGCAGTCGCGTCACAGACCTTTGAAGGCGTCTGCTAAAGCTTACATAACTTTTATCGGTAAGAAAGACATACATGGTGTTCTAAGGAAGCCACAGACATTTAACACAGGGGGTTTCAGAACATCTGATGGAGCGAATTTCACGAGAATACGAAGAAGACAAATTGGAAGTCTGACGTCATGAGGCCGAAGTACCCGCGCGGGAATATCAAAACTAGAACATTTACGTACATTTATTTTCTCTTCTAATACTGAACATAAAATTGCGAAATTAACGAAAATCGGGTTCTCGAAATATAAGTGATCATTCTAAACCACTTCAGCTTTTCGCATTATTGTCCCTTTAACTTCCACGGACAGAACATGCGACCAGAAGGCACGATAGCCACTGGTCACAAAAGGTAATAGAGTGAATCCCCAGAGAAGACAAAGCGTGGCAGAAGGCGGCAGAAAGCTTCTTAGGTGGGCAGACGAGATCAAGAAGCCTCGGGGATTAACGCGGCGGAGGACTGGAATAATTCGAGAAATATGGCAGGGAGATTTTTGCCCTACAGATGGGCGCAAACATTCTGATGATGATGATGACTAGCTCATATCGCAAGCGAAAGTGACAGAAAAAGAGTCCACACCCCCGTTATTCGCAAACGGTGAACACACAACACTGGTGTATTGGCCTGTCGTATGTACACTAGCACTGCTGACACTCTTATTGAGTGATCGCTGCTAATGTCGGTTAGCATTAGCTAACTTGTGCATAATGCTGATAAAGGTCGACGGTCCGCCGTTACCACTGCACCACTTGTCATTCAACCTCAATTCAACGATTGAATTGTGCCCCGCCACGGTGGTCTAGTGGCTAAGGTACTCGGCTGCTGATCCGAGGGTCGCGGGATCAAATCCCGGCCGCGGCGGCTGCATTTCGATGGAGGCGAAATGTTGAGGCCCGTGTGCTGTGCGATGTCAGTGCACGCTAAAGAACCCCAGGTGGTCGAAATTTCCGGAGCCCTCCACTACGGCGTCTCTCATAATCAGAACTGGTTTTGGGACGTTAAACCCCACAAATCAATCAATCAACGATTGAATTGTTGCTCGCTGATCTACACAGCCAATAGCACGAGTTGGCATCACCTTAAACATCCCAAAACCGAAAGACAGCCGTCGTCCTCGCATACAGGTAGAACACTACGCATTGCCGTTTCACTTACGCAATTCTGAATCGGGCGACAATCGAACTGGCCGGCAGAGGTTTAAACGTCAGAATGGTCTGTGGTCACGACACAGGAGTGCTATCGACGCGGAGCTCTCGGGAACAAGGGAAGCACTACGCCTACCAAATACATGCTCTGGTGAGGAACACCCAGCAACAGGCGCTATACTTCCGCTACAATCACTTTAAAAGCGACGCAGTCCCTCCCATGCTTCAAAGAAATCTCTTGTCAGGTGTGCGACAACAACAACAAAAACGCTGCCCGTTCATCATTGCTGAAATGCAGAAGCAGAACAAACAAAAAAAAAAAGCAAAGTGCGTTGAAATCTATATGACGGGTACGGACGCAAGAAGAAATTGCATCCTGGGCCAGAACGGTCGTAACCAGCAGCTACTGACCAATACCTACAGATCAGCAGCAAAAACAGTCAAGGCACAAATAAACCTGTTTCCTCTTCGTTCCACGTGATAGAGACAAAGAGTCTAACACGTAAAGGAGAGGCTTGCCTGGTAGTGAACCGAGCAGGCCACTCCAGGTGGTTACGACGGAGGATGGAGTAGCACAAGGAAAGAGCACGAGCAATACACGGCACAACACTAAACGAAAACTAAAGAACATCCACGACATCAGTCTTTTCGTAAGACTTTACGAGCTGAGGTGAAAAACGGGAAGCAGGACAGAAAAATGCACTTTTTTTTACGTACATAAACATCGTAGTTTTACATCCCGAGGGCGAAAGCAATGCCAGGGTCTCGGCACACTATACTAGAGTCGGGTCAAACCACTCTCCCCGCTGCCACATAAGGAGGACCGCGACACCGTATACGCGATAGCAGCCGTAACGACAGAAGGCAGGCGAGCACAAACGGCGTAGCAACGTCGGAGGGCTACGAGAACGACGAAAACGAGGGCAATGTCTTTTTGCAGTCTCGGCGATGGGATCGGCGCGTTGCCGTTCGAGCAGATGAAGATGGGAGGGCGCCCAGAGAGCATCAGCAGCAGCAACGCGCGCGAGAGAGCGGTCTCATTATTGCAGCAGCAGAGTCCACCACCGACCAACCGACCGACCAGGTCGGCGAGAAAGAAACAAAAACCCCGGTAAAGAAAGGCCGACGGTGCTGCTACGTACGGGCACGGCCGCGATGCCAAGGAAGGGGGGGCGCCGCCGCTAGCCGAGCGGAACCGCGCCGAACGACCCCCCCATCCTCTCGCGCCTGTCCTCGCTCGTCGTCATCTCGCGCTGCTCATAGTGCGCAGCGAATCGCGACTAACGGATACAGGGCCTTGTTGCGAAGGTATGGTGTCCCTTCTAGCCACCATAGCGAAGGTGCCTGCGCGCTCAATGAAATGGACGCTCGTTTTAGCCAGCGGCCGTCATGCATTCGGGTTGTGTCGTCGGCGCGCTTTTGATATCGTGCACAGCTTTTTGTCAGAGCTAGTCGCATATTCAATGAGGACGTAATGATAAAACCCTGGCTAGCTGGCCTGGTACTGCACTTCCGTCAGTGCTTTTCCTCTCGTTTTCCTGCTCACGCGGTAAGTGATCCAATTAAACGACTAGAAGTCCGCAGGACCGATGAAGCGTGTCTGTTGTGAAGATACTATGAAGTCTGGTTCCTTCTCCACGCTACTGTTGTTGACTTATCGGTGTTCGCTGAATTCCAATGAGCGACTCTTCAGAAACAGAAACGGAGTTCGCATAATCACAATTAGGCTAGGCGATGAAATGTTCAAAGGAGACATGCAGATCGGAGACAGCCGTTTATTGCGTGCGTGCGTGCGTGCGTGCGTGCGTGCGTGCGTGCGTGCGTGCGTGTTCTCCACTGCCCACTAATTCGCGAGGCAAGAGGCTCGAACTCGTTAGAAAGAAGAAAGCAAAGAAAGCCATCTTTCCAACTACAAGGACGGTTGCAGAGAGATCAGCGCGTGGTTCGCATTGCAAAGCTCGTGTGCATTCGCGTAGCAATCAAGCAATAGCGGCAACACCGACGGAATTAAGAAAAAATAAACGACGAATAACAATCGCGATGAGGCCTCAGTACGATGTGTACACAATGATTGGTCGATATACAGTAGAGAACCACACGATTAGTACGAATGAGGGAGAACAAGAAATTATAATAGAGTAAAAAAGCACCGGGAACCAGTACTCGCTACATCGGTATTGGAACGTAGAAATAATTGTAAAACACTGCAGAGCGGTACGGTACGTCACCGGCGCCACTGCGAGCGGCGATTCGCTCACTTGATGGAAAAGACGGCAAGAAAATAAAAACGGAAGAGCGACCCCAGCGCGCGGGGGCACTCGCGTGCCACTCTGTTCCTTCAACGCAACTCTCCTCACCCCCAAGCCTCCGGGACGCACGCGTCTCTCCGCGTGAAACCAACAAGGGCACAACAGGGAGAAGCAGCAACACGAATGTCAGGAGTCGCCGAGGAACCAAAGGGTGGCGAAGAAGACGAAGCGCGAACAGCATCCCCGAGCTCTGCGCAGCACCGAGCACTAACACGATCGCCGCAATGGAGAGGGAAAGGTGACCGGGGCTGCCGAAGAGCGATCGTTCGGCAAACAGGGGGGGCCAGGGAGCCTCATCCGAAGACGTCGACACGGATCGCGCGGCCGGCAAAACAAGCACGGCGACCGACGACGACGACGGGCGAGGCGGAGACAACGGCGCAGCAAACGGTGGTGGTGCCCCTCTCTCTGGCGCGGCAACAGCCCTCCATCATCGACCCTTAGCCGTAATCAAAGGCGACAGGTACAATGGGCGCCCCGCGATTTATGTGAGGCGGCTGCTGGGCCCGGCGCGCAGGGCTGCGGCGACGAACGACATCGGGAAGGGGAGGGAGGGAGGCAAGTGGCAGGGGGGAGCGACGCGGCACTATGGGCGGAAGGAAGTTTGGTAGAAGCGGAACGGGACCCAACGCCGTCCCGCTCGAATGCGAGGACATAAATTACGCAACGGACGAAGGCGGTGACAAAGCGGACAAGAGTATAGTGATCGGAAAGCGTGAAAACGCCTCGCTGCTTGTCCGGCCGCATTGCGGTATCACTGAGGCACTTTCCGTGCACTTTCCACTTCAAATTTCCGTATGATAAGAGCAGGTTGGCATCGTGCACGCGTTCGAAAGATGCGGTTACGACGTATTCGCGCGAAAAAAAAAAAACAAAAAAGAAACAATAGCTTTCGCGATCCTACTTTATGCTAGGTGGGGAAACTGGCACGTTCCTTACGGCGAGAGAGACAGGATGCAACAGTTTATCATTACTGCTGGAATTACGGAAGATGCGAAACGATCTGAGCCGAAGCTAATCAGTGCAACGACTCTTGAAGAGCCGCCGTTCTATTTCCGAGCGCTTACACCGTTCACCGCACGCGCCAACCAACATCATCTACACCAATGCAGCGCTAATGATTCTCGGACAAAAATCACAGCCGAACTCAATGCAGGGCGCTGCGCGCGCTCGACTTGTCTCCTCACAGTGTTTCTCTGTTTCATACTTCACGTGCAACGCTGCGAAGGCTACGAAAGTATAGCCCTTGAAGAACAAGAAAAAAAAAAAGAGGCGTACCGCTCCGACAAACATGAAATACAAACTCGCGTACTTCGCTGGTTTCCCCAGCAGTACGACCGCGTTTTGTGAAGCAGATGAGAAATGTATTATGATTTGAGAGTGGCCGCGTGGCATTTATTGTTTTTCGCTGCCCGCAAGCGCCGCACTACTTTTTGGTCGCGGAAGTGCACAATGTAAACACGTGGTTAGACAACGTTGCACTTGACGTATGAAATAAAGTATAGTGCGGCCCAGCAAAAAACACTCAAGGGTTGCAGCCAGAAGCAGCGCCTTTACCTGCCCCCCCCCCCTCCCCCCTCCTGACCCCCTGTGACTCCTTAGCTTCTCTCCCCCCTCGAGCGCGAAAAATAGCCGACGACAATGAATGCATGCCGGAAACAAGGTAATGAGGCGCGAATCATGCGTCGCCGCAACCGTAACATGCATGTTGCCACGTGGCGTCCATAGGGCGCGCCACCATCGTCGATGTACCCTTCCTATATTGAATCACGCTTAAACAAGCACGAGGAGTCGGCGAAGCGAGAACGACGTTGGACAAGGAACACTCGCTAATGTGCTCGCGTGGGCCCGCCGTACTGCTCGCCCTGACCGCCGTAATGCGGGGCTTCGCAAGTACTGTCCGCGCCGACGCGTTCCTCTTAGCGCGAATCACCCGCGGCCGGAAACGGCGCGCAAACTGGCCGCAACACAGGTACCATACATACGAATCACGTGGAGCTTCGAGAAGTGGGAACAACGTTCATATAGATGAAAGAATAGGCGTCAGCGAGACATGACTTTCCCGTTTCCGCGAAACACGCCGAAGCGTGACAGCGTAACCATAAAAGCATATACATGCGCCACAGACGAACGGTCGTGACGTAGGCAACAATCGACTCTTGTTTCTTTTCGCTTGTCTCCTTCGCCTAACTTGACGTACTAAGCGTTCGTACTTCGCCTACTACGGCACAATTACAGTGTTTCGGGGGAAGCCCCAACCAAGCAGCGGCGGTCCATCACAAGCTTTCCTTTTTATTCTTACTTATCCCCTACCTAGGCCAATGTGCGCACGTCGTATACGGCTTGTCCACACGAATGCAGCAGGCAGGCGGCCGCCGCCCCATCGAGCCAGCCAGCGTCACCGCCGCTGGCACGACGCCAGACGTCCTTGCGTCGGGTTGGCAGCAGCCGCGGTTAAATGCACAGGCGCTGCCGGCGCATCTCGCGCGCTAGGGGCAACCCCCGCGTCGCATACAGGGGTCGCCCGCGGATTCTCGCACGTACGCGCGCGACGCTCCGGCACATAACAACGCGCTCTGTCTGTCCGTCCCCACGTCGCGGGGACGACGAACAGTCGCCGCGAAGCAACAACGGAACGCTCATCAATCGGTTAACGCTACGGCGACGAGAGGAGATGACGTAGTAGTCCCGCCAACAGCAGAGTGGGTCGTGCTGTCTCGAGCGCGTGATGCGCGATTAACAAAAACACCCACACACCACGCCGCCGCAATCTCGCGTAACGCGCACTCGACGAGAGAGAGAGAGGTTTCCCCGAGCAACAGCGAGATCAAGCGCTCACGCCAGCAGCTCTCACGCGCTTCCTTCCATTAAGCTGTTTCCCGCGCGGTGCGTCTCTGTTTTCACACCTGTCACGACAGAGGCACAGTTGCTGTTGCCGCTCACGGGGAGGAAAGCCCAGGAAAGAGAGATGGAGGGAGTTGCGAGAGAGAGAGACCGCGCGAGAGACCGCGCACACACACAGCAAGCAGCAGCTCGGCGAAATGCCCGACAAGGCATGCCCTAATTGCGCGCGAGCGGCTTCACAGTGTCAACACCAACCGACAGCCCCCCTCCACGCAAGGTGAAACAAACGCGCACGCACGTAGTACATCCCGACAGCCTCGGGCGAGCGGATGGTAGTGCGTATATAGGGGCGAGTTTGAGCGGGAGGCCATTATCGTTTCCATTAGCACATATCGGAGGTCGCAATCCCCTCCCTCCTTTCACTCTTTGCTGCGAGTGATTACGAACAATTACAGGCGGACGCTGCGCCGGAGTGACAGATGGTCCGGGTTAGCATACATCCAATGCCGTATTTAAACAAGTGGTTGCTACTTAATCGATGTGCCGGTGAGCCCGTGGTGGCCAAGAATAAATGTCGAATTCGTTCTTTTGACAGGTTGTTGGGAACGATAAGAGACTTCTCAAAAACAACAATCAATGAGTACGTAAAATTATTCTTTTGTATGCTTCTACTCTTTGGCATAATAATTTTTATCGTGTCGCAACAAAACAGTGAGAACTGATGATGCACTAAACGTAACGCACACTAACCGTCGTAGAAACACCGCTTGTAAACTTTGTTTTATTTTCTTTGTAAACTTTGTCTTCTCTGCTCCTTCGCCTGTGGTATAGGCGAAGGAAGCAGGGAAAACAAAACAAAAAAAGGAAGAAGAAAAAGAAACAGGGAGAGAGAAGAGCATTATGGTTTACAAGTGCCGATGCCAAGTCTCGCGGCTTTCAATGTGCCGTGTAGCGTTAAAAGTAAATAGTCGAAAGTGTGGAAAAAAGACGCTCGCACAGCCATTAGGCAATGTTCCAGAAAGGTCTCAATGTATGTCGCCGCTTTATTATTTCTTTTTTCTTTCTCTCTTTTCCTTCCTGCATGAAAAGGTGCACTTGCTTCGCCATTAAAAAACAGAGGCGGAAATGAAGAGGTGGAGTGTGTACGGTGAAAGTGGCGGGCAAGCATCTTCTTTTTAAGAACCACGTAAGAACAAGGCGTTTACCACCATGCACGTCCAACAGGCAGTAACGTCAAACGTGCACCCGCTGGACTTGCAGGTACGTTCGCCAACACGGCCAATGCGAGCCGAGAACAACAGCGAGCCGAATGGTTTGGTTTTCAAGGATGATAGAATACTATTACTTAAATGAACTTTACACGCAGAGATTACAGAGGATAGACTATACAGTAAGTCTACAGTAAGTCCGGGCACGGCAGGCGGCCCAGGCCAGGAAATTCCTGGAATGAGGCAACCTTCCAGTCACAGATACAAGTCTCTGTCCCAATAAACGTTTTTTTTTTCACTCGCTCCTTGCTCAGATCAGCGCTCGTATCACAAAGTAAATCCATGTGAAAACTTGACACGCACCGCATTGTAACAAAACGCGCGAGCAAACGAACTCCAGGCGACAACACAAGGAGAGAAAGCGAAGAATGTACCGAACGCACTCGGCGTGTGGAGGGGCGCCACCGCAAGGAGTAGCTAGCCAGCCTACCGATATAAAAAATAATACTAAATGAAAAAAAAAAAAAGCCACTCAGCCAAGCCGACCCCGTCGAGGGCTTTTATCGCTCCCCAAACAACACGCCGGCGGGCGCTGCTTGCTGCCGCTGCAATGATCGTGCTCAGACCGTAGAGATAGGCTGATCGCCGTCCGCTTCCTTTCTCCGCATATCACACTTCTCGTGTGTGTGTGTGTGTGTGTATTATATATATATATATATATATATATATATATATATATATATATATATATATATATATATATATATATATATATATATACCGACGAAATTCGCAGGAGCCCTCGGGGGAAGGGTGGGGGGTCCCCGCGGCGGCGTCATTTCTCTTCGCCCCAATGTTATCCCACTGATGGAGGCGGTGATTACGGCGCCCTTGTGCACGGCTCGCATCGCGTTCTCCCTCGTTCGCTTTGGCGATTCCGCATACCGCTAACGCCGCTATTATTGGTCAACTAGACGGGCCATCTACGCATTCTTGCATTCCGGAGCAATATGCGAATAAATTGATTAGAGAGTGCCACTATAGGCTTTCAGCAGCGTATGGATTTGTCTTTCTGATTCTCCACGTTGTCGCGCCTTCTCTATGGCGGAGCACGGCTTCCCCTGAAATTTTTCTTTCCGTCTGATCTCTCTTAATCTAATTATTTAAGACGTGGCTATGTCAAGAAAGGCGTTCAAGAAGCCCCCAGTGAGACAGTCTCGTTGTACGCGAATCTAGACCTAATACGCGGAGCACGCGTAACAACGGATGGGCAGAAAAAACAAAAAAAAAAAAGCACCCGAAGCACGGTCGTTTCCAAGAGGTGGGCCGGTGACCGCGAAATCTATGCGAGTCATCTATCCATGGAGAGAACGCACTTCTGGATGATGCCAGCGTGAGCCAATAACCAGGACCACAACTTCCAAGCAACTTCCACCAACATCAAGACGCAAGTATCAGTAATGGAGACAGCCTGCCCTGCACGCATTTGCTTTGTAAGTCTTTCATTTGTCTCCCCGAGACGGAAATAAATAAACAAATAAATAAATAAATAAATAAATAAATAAATAAATAAATAAATAAAACGAAAATAAAATTGCGCATAATGATTGCACGCATTTACGCGAATATAACACCCTACAAGAACGCCTTAACAAGCGCAAAAAAGCAGCGCCCTGATCACAACCGAAAATAAAAAAAAAGGCCCACAAAGCTACGGATTCCCCACAAAGCTACCAAAGTTACCGCAACGGAACCTCACAGCGGACGCCGCGGACCATCCCTGACCCTCAAAACGCGAGCCTGCTACGACGACAAGGCAAACGAGCCAACCGCAACACGCGCGGTCGCCGGCCTGCAGCGCGCCCTTGGAGAATCCCCACGCACGCCCAAGCGAAGAGGAAAAAAACTGAAGAGCGCAATTTGCAGAGCAAATACCGAGCTCAGGAGAGAGCGGGGGGGGACAGGCTCGCTGATTCCGCGGCGGAGTCGGCTGGCAAGCGCCTGCGACAGCTGCGACTCGTTTCACGCGCGAGCGGAACCGACGGAGAAGGCATTCCCCCCCCCCCCCATGCGGACCCGGGCCACCCGACTTCGCCCAGAGAGGGGAAAAAGCTAGACAGTTACTGCGGCATCCAGTAACTCCTTTCCTCCCACATTTTGTATATGTTTCTTCTAACAAACAACCAACAGCAACAAGAAAAAAAAGCGTGCCGCTCCTAGGAAGACATTTTTCCCACCGTGCTAGAATGAGCTCACGCGGTCCACTAATATCTGCCACTTAAAGCATTACACCGGCGGGAACCGAAAAAAAAAAATGGTGGTCATATTTTGTTCGTCGCGCCCTCTGCAGTTAGCGAAGTGTAAACTGCACGCGCCACTCCCGTTAATCTCGGGCAAGGGTGTGCGAACTACTGCCCTCGAAATGGGAAACGACGAAGGAGTTGAGATCGTGAACAGCTAGTTCTCGGGAGTGTGAGCTCATGAGAGTGTGAGTGAGTGACTAACATAACTGCCGAGGGTTAACGGCGTTTAGTACTATCAGAATCCGCGGTGCCATGGAACTCTGCAAAGTTTTGACACTAACAGCAAACAGGCTAGCAACACAGTGAAAAATCCCCACTCCCACGCTCATCCATTCCAGGTTCCCGTTCTCTTCTATTAAATGTTTTAACTGGGATACCTTTTTACCACCTTTGGCATTCTTTCTTTTTCCTGCGTGTGTGTGTGTGTGTGTGTGTGCGTGTGTTGCACAATAGCACACATATTTTTGGTGGTACAAGCTCCAATAAATTGCACACTATGTATTTAAATCAAAACACATTAACACATTTCTGTTTAGCGAGTAGTGTAAAGTGAGACTTCAGCCACGATCCATACAGACGCTTCCAGTGCGCTTCTCCAACTAAAGTGCAGCGTGTGCTGTCGGGGGGCACGAATTTCGTCCGCAGAACGAGCGCTAACAAAGCATTCACATCGCGCCTGGCTGACAGGGTAAACGAATCTATCGAAAGGGGGGAGGAACACAAAGACACGACTACGTTCGCTGTCCCGTTAGCCCAACTAACCCAAGTGACAGACACGCCACAGAAAACGAACTCTTACGTACGGGAAACGAGATTAAGCGCAGTGGGCGGTTCCTACGGGGCCCGTCCGTCCACCAACGACCACGCTGCGAAAGAGGCGAAAGAGCAAATCCGATCGCGGAAGTAGGTCACATGATGCAGCGACCGGCTGTAAAAGCAGGGAAAGAAAGGAGGCGCGGAGGAGGCCGCGCAAACAGCGACCTCGATGCGTCGTCGACGCGGGTCGATCGTCGGTCCAACAACCGAAACCTGGCTTTCACAGGCTCTGCAGACGGTGCAGTCAAAACAAAGAAAATAAAATTTAAAGTCAGTTCCACGTTGTGAAAGCCGTGGGAACAGCGAAACTCTGTTTTTGTCGTTAAGCGCGACGTTGCTACAAGCGTGTCAAGTTCACTATCAGTGTCATGCATGACTCTCTCACTCTCGCTATCACTAGCATCTATAGCAGTGGCCCAATGGCAAGGATGTGGGCAGTAGGTTGATGGCAATGTTTGTTTTGTAGTGTGTGGCGTACTTTTCATTACTCTCGTTGTAATGCATCGTTTATTGCAGACTACTACGAGTTGTTCAAACTGCCCTGTGTAGCACCCCCCCCCCCCCCCTTTCCCCACTTCACCGCAATGCCTGAATGGCGCTACGAGCACGAGAGTAAATAAGTAAATAAATAAGTAAATAAATAAAAAGAGCAGGTCCTCTTCTTTCTCCTGTGAAACATGAGACAGGAGGGACGGACGGCGTGCCTCATTTCCTTTCTTTCTTTCTTTCTTTCTTTCTTTCTTTCTTTCTTTCTACACAGCCCTTCGCATAATCGCTACAAAGCAGCAGTAGGTTGAGACCAAGAGCGTGGGTAGTGGGTCAGCTTTTCCCTGCTGCGTCACAGCGGACGCCGGGGACTAACATGGCGAGCACAAAACAGCTAGCTCTTTAATAATAATAATAATAATAATAATAATAATAATAATGCATTGCTGTGACGTTTCGCTCAGTGAAGCCGCGTTACACGCAAGCGTGTGTCCCATTCTTGTGCAAAGCGCGTAGAACGCGTTAGGAATATTTTGACTATTGATTGATTTGTGGGGTTTAACGTCCCAAAACCAGCTCTGATTATGAGAGACGCCGTGGTGGAGGGCTCCGGAAATTTTCGACCACCTGGGGTTCTTTAACGTGCACTGACATCGCACAGCACACGGGCCTCAACATTTCGCCTCCATCGAAATGCAGCCGCCGCGGCCGGTATTCGATCCCGCGACCCTCGGATCAGCAGCCGATTACCTCAGCCACTAGACCACCGTGGCGGGGTGTTTTGACTATAGTGTATGTGTTTGTGTAACGGTACATTCCAGACAGAGAATCCCGAGGAACGTGCAGGGCGAGTTGATATCCCCCTTAGCACCAGGCGTAACCATCCACTCTAAGAACGCTCTCAATAAATTATATTGGAATTCGCAGCCGATTGCGTTATTTCCCCTTTAGTTAAAAATAATTCCCGTTAATGCATATTTTGTATAGGTTAATTCAGCACTTTGGCGCCTGTGGTATGCACCACACGATTTCCCTTGGGGACACCATACCTCGCCGGGAGGGGGAAGAAAGGGGGAGAGGGGGTACTTTTTCCCAGGCGTAAACAAAACAAAAGAGACTAGAAGAAGAAGAAGAAGGAAAAACTGACAAGGAGGATGGAGTGAACGCAGTACTCGCTCCAGAGCCTGAAAACCAATGCCACCATTAACAGTCTTAAGCTAGAGCTTACTGGAAAGACACCGGGTAACGACTATCTGCCATATAGAAGGAAAAGCAGAGCTCTCAGCTGAACACGCGCACACTTTCCGGCGATGCGCGGGATAACCGAGATTTCCACGGACCACTCCAAATGCGCGCCTAAATACTGCTTCCCATACAAGGTCACATTTTTTTTTTTTTTTCGTCGTTCATCAAACTATACTTGATGTACATCGACGCACCGATACCTTCAGATATAGCGCAGCGACTTTCAATAACGCCTTAATGCGCATTACACGGGAAACTGGGTACACGCATCGATAGCTCGTTCTAAACTGCTGGTAATAAATCTATCTGCATCGATAACTTCATTTGAACACACAGTACATACAGAACACAAGTTATCGCGCTCTGTTTGCCGTCCCTACAGAGGGACACCCCGGCCGGCCAGCGAGAGAGAAGAAATCGACTCGCGGTGTTCGTTCACAGGGGCGGCGAGCAAACTGATCGATCGCGCAGCTCCGCCAGCGCAGCCGGCGTGCCTCAATTTCGAAAACAAGGGACTCGCGCGTGAAACGAACTCGCATGCCTGCGCAACGGGAGACAGCAGCGCTGGGTGACGATGTCGCAACCGCCGGAACGGCGATCGTCTCAGAAAAACTCGAGAAGAAGAGCGCCGCTCACAGGGAGAGCGCATCATCGGGAGAAACAGCCGATCGACCAGACTCCATTAACGGGAGGACGTCGCCGGCATGCCGCCGGGGCCAAAGAAACAAATTTTGAATGCCGCGTTTCTGACGAAGAGTAGTAGTGGTTAGCTATAGTAAAGGAATGCAGTTAGCAAAAAAGAAAAAAAGTTAACGTATAGTCACCGGTTACCTTTTGCAACAAGTTGCCGAATTTCGTAGCAACGTAATTAGGCGCATTTGTTTTATAGAATACGCATAGAACGCACATACAGTACAGCGTTACGCCTGCAACACTAGTCCGCATCTCAGAAAAAGAAAGAAGAAGAAGGAGAGAGAGAGAGAAAGATGATGCAGAAATTTCTAGGAAGCGATGGCGTTTGTAAAACGTAAGCCTCGAAAAATGTGCGTGCATGCCTGAACGTCTATCTTGTGCGCACGTAATCCAATTTCCGAGAAAGGCGATCGATATTGTCTTTCACGGCACAGTCTCGGATCATAAGGAAGTTGCAATCGCATTGCGTACCTGCTTTTCCTTTTTTCTTTTTTCTTTTTCAGTATCGCTGCTGATATTATAGTTGCGCAATGATGCAGCGATGTTCTGCCGGAGGTGTATAAGGTAGCCTTAACTGTATATGTAAAACCGTTTTGGATAAAACGCAGCTCTTCGACGAAACGCCGAACGGGCATTCGTTTTGTGTCGTGTCCTTTTATTACTATGATTTAACGCGGCCCTGCTCGAATATATCCCTAGACGAAGGAGCAAAAAACATTATGGACTTCGAAAAAAACTTTACAAACAGCTAAGGATGGGCCTTGGGTTACAATACACTCCTCAACTTCTATTGACTCCTTGCTTATATAAGCAAGGAGTCATATATATATATAAGAGAGGCACTATAGGATAAGTTATCCTCCCGATTAAGAAGCAGCAGATAAGCGCTTCTCTCTTAGTGTCCGCGGATTACCACATGACTTACGGTCCTATTGTCCAGGTTTTTTAAAAGAAGTGGAACTCTTCGATAAACTGAGGACTCCCCAGAATGCAAGGTTCAATTACCATTTTAAGAACCTAAGCACAACAGAAGCACACTCTCTGTTATATCCGTGAACAACTTCAAAACTAGCATTTAAACTGTCCACGAAGTTTGCAGAGGGCCAAAACTACGGGAAGGCTAGACAGATGGCAATGTAGAATTATTTCGTATGTGCTGATCCACACAATACAACGTCTGCGCGGGATGATGAATGAGTGGGCACACTTGCACAAGTTAAGAAACCTGTATACTCAATCCACATCGCCGCACGCGTCTCAACGACTCTACAGAAGAGGCAAACACAGCCATAAGAGTATAGTGAATTTAAGTTGGAAATCGGAGCAAACGCCTGTGAATGTGCGCCCCCGACGTGAATATGAACACTGCTGAGTGCTTCTGACCACTTCAAAAACTGTATATGCACGAAGATAACCGGTCGGTCCAAAGGGCAAACTCCGGCTGTTTTTTCGCCATGTTCTGATATCGATGTTTTCCAATGGTACTGATAGTACTGTAGCAGCCAGGATGGTTCAGTCTGCTCAGAAACGCACGAATAATTTTAAGTAACCGACTGAAACGCGTGTTGAAACCGAAACCGAAACGGGTAGACGCTTCGTGCAACGTATGCGATGACGTCACAGCCTTCCCACCATCAGAAATATGGAGATGGTGCCAGAAAAAAGGACAGTGGTGAGGTCATCCACCGACGTACTGAGTTATGCCAGCTTTTCTGAGCTTGACAGCGACGATTTGAACGCTGAAGTATGGCCGTTTTGCTTTTGAAGGCTCCCAGGCTCGGGTAGACAGCGTTGAAGTTGATGACGTAGAAAACACAGCGTGGCCCGAGAGGGAACCCGCTAAAATTTTTAAAAATTAACTTCCAGGAAGACTGAATAACTTGCAACCGCCTGGCTTGGCATATATTACTGCAGTATCGAGGAGAATATATATTGAAAATTTCACTGAGATCTGTGGACACTGAAAAATCACCGGAGTTGCCCTTTAAGTCATTGCATATAAAACCTTGTCGATAGCTGGCATCGCCTCGCTTCGCCACCGGCAAGGGCGCTTCCCAGCATAAGTTACATACACTGATGCATCACTTCGACACGAACGAAGAAAATAATAAAAGAGTACCGCCCCGCCTACGCGCAACACATAAAGACGTGCAGAGCAATCCGGCACTCTCGGCCGGGACACACACACGCACAACAAGCGTAGTGGCCGTCCAACCGAGATTGGACGCCGTACACGTGCCAAATAGGGCAACCGGTACACACCCCAGGCAGCTGAGGTGAGAGGGACGAACGCAGAGGAGGGAGAAAGAAGGCATCAAGCCTCCCTGCTCTCTTAGCAACAATGACATCGCATCCCCCCCCCTTCCTCCCCTCCCAGCACAGACCCTCCCCTTTTCCTCTTTCCGATCCAGCGAGCCGCTGTCACCTGCTCCCATCATGTGGGGCGGCATCACTGTCACCCCGTTTCGTATAGCGGGGACCTCGAGGGATTGCGCCACTAGTACATACATTTTTTTTTTTCAACCTCACTCGCTGCCACACACCTTCTGTCTGTGCCTGCCTATATAGTCTGGGCCTACCAGACTACCCGCTCTATCGTTCACATCAAAATGGAGGGCAAGCGGAGAGCAAGGAGAAGAAGGTGGACGGGTGGGTCAATCACTGCGCGTAACGCCGCACCGACTAGGAGGCGTCCCGAGCTGCCGTCGGAGGGAAGCGGAACGGTCGATACGCGGTGTCGTCACTCGGGTCGAGTGCCGAGAGCACGGCTTCGTGTTCACTGCGTGCGCGCAGCCTTCGCCGTATTTATTTACTCGTAAAAATGACCGTCTTTCGTTATTCCGTTATATCCCCTTCCAGCCATTATTCCTGAATGAGGATATCATTCCCGAGCTGATCATAGTGCATTCTGCATTTGTCGCTGAGAAACAGCTTTGTTTCCATCCCTATCTTATATTTCTTCAATCGCTATAGTATTCCTCGTTTATTTATTGTGTATATTACTGTATATTCTGTACACTGTCCTGCAGTACCTGCCCGAAGTGCCTCACGAAGAGTGGGCCAAGTCAGGAGACACACTCTCCTTTTGCCCCCTTCATGGGCATTTTTAAATGAAATGAGTTCGATATGTGTAGCTGCATCGGTTAAATTTGTAAACGGATAAGTAGATGGAGAAATTTAACAAACCTTTCCTTATTTTCACTTCTGTTCGAGTAGACGTACCACAAGCAGGCACGAATATGCGTACAGTCAACACCAAATTCTGCGGAATCCAAAACTTCGGAGAGAGAGAGAGAGAGAACACTTTATTGATGAACCGGAGATGTTAGCCTGGTTAATGGCCTGGCTTGCTACTCCAGGTACTTTGCGGTGATTATGATATTTACAGTGATCACATCTAACATAACACGTACATACGGTCACACTTACTCACACACTCATATATACATATATACACTATAACTCAGTTTACAGCGTTTCATTGAGGCATGTTGCCCGTAGAAACGCTATCAGCGCCTTGGTGCTACGTAGTGCGCAGGCGCTGTCTTGCCACGGGCCTAGGAGATGCCGCAGCTCCAAGGTCGTACCGTGTGGCAAGTGAAGCGCTGCCTTCAGAGTCTTTCTATCCGACTCGTAGCGCTGGCAGTTGCACAGGACGTGTTCAATGTCCTCTCGTGTGTTGCATGTGGAGCACAATGGAGAATCAGACTGTTGTATTTTGTGCTTATAATCTCTCGTGTATGCTTCGGAAACTTCGGAAAAATCTATATTACCACTTAGCCTTTCAACATAGCCGCGAAATAAATGTTACAGCCTGTAACATCGCAAAAACGTCTACCCACTGAAACTTTTTTAAGTTTAAGCTACGTTGCGATGCTACGCGGTTCTTCCGAAGTTTCGGATCCCGTAAGCTTTTGCTGCGCGTGCACTACTAACACCAGCGTCAGGGTGTACAAGCAGTGACGATTACGGGTTTTGTGTATTCTCTTTCACGCAGTTGTGTCTTCGCCGGTACTTACATAATTCGACATGTACGCGACAACACTATCCTATATCAGACACTAGAACACTGAGCGTTACTGCATTCTGATCTAAAAAGGTAAACATGTGCCCTCGGACACAAGAGGCTACAGGTTTTTTTTTTTTTTTTCCGCGTAACATATTGATTCGAAACTTGCTCCACACGCATGGCACCTCGGGTCACGCAGAAAACATAGTCAAGGCTCCGTTGCCACCGAAGCAAAGCTCGTTCTCGGCTATCGTTGAAGCACTATGACACACACAAGCGTATCTCGCACTCCAAGCACCTTATCGTGCTTCTGCTGTGGTTGCTTTTCCGTATCGCGCCTTTTTTGGAGCGCGCCGCGATAGCGACGACGTAACGAAGGACGACGCGAGAGAAAAGACCGCGGAGAAGGAAGCAAAAGCAACGACCTCGCCTGTACATCCCGCAAGTTTGCAGCACAAAGAAGTGAAAATGCCAGAGGCCCGTGTACTGTGCGTTGTCAGTGCACGTTAAAGAACCCCAGGTGGTCTAAATTTCCGGAGCCCTCCACTACGGCCTTTATCTCCTCTCTATCTCTTTCACTCCCTTTCCCCCACCCCCACGGACGCTTAGCCGTGCTCCCTACATGGGCTGCAGAAATTAGCGTCCTTTCCTTACCGAACCGCAATCATCATCAGCACAAAGAAGTCGTCTTTCTGCGAATGGACACAGAAGGCCCCGCGGTCGCCTTTTGCGTCCTTTCCTAAACCGAACCACAAGCATCATCATCATCGGAAAGAACACGCACAACACCACGACGAGCGCCGACACAGCCAGTGGTTATTTTTCTGTAATCAAAGCACCAGCTACTTCAATAACACGAGCACGTGACCACATCTTCACTTTAATTTGCGGGGGTTTACGTCCCCAAACCACGATATGATTGTGACAGATGCCGTAGTGGGGGCCTGCGGAAATTTCTACTACCCGAGGTTCTTTAACGCGCACTGACATCGCACGAGCCTCAACATTTCGCCTCCATCTAAACGCAGCCGCCGCGGCCGAGATTCGATCCCGCGACCCTCGGATCATCAGCCGGGTACCATAGCCACTGGACCCCTGTGGCGGGGCACATCCGTCACTTTAAGATGTGCCGATAAATATAAGCATTCCATAGACTAATTGCGTGACAATGATTGCGACATGAGGGAAACGAACTAATCTGTACTACGCGTTCGAGCAATAACACACACGCACACACATCTAAATGCGCTGTTTTAAACTTCCTCGAGCACGAGCCAACTAGCCCGTAAGAACGTAATAAAGAAGTCGTACATTGCTGCTCAGAGCCGCTAACAACACAACCCTGCCGCCACCGCGAAGGCAGCCACATATCGTGATGAACAAATGCAAGAAGGAAGGAACGCCGGAGGCGTAAGAACGATCAGGAGAAAACAAAGCATGAAGATTAAGGTGAGCGCGAAGAACCTCAGGACGATTTCGCTGATGCGACTTATTAAAGGAGCAAACGATGTCATTCACCCGACGAGGGGGGGTGGGGGGGGGGACAGCAGTAATAACGGTTCTTCAAAGTATGGGGAAATGATGCATGGCTACACGATAGTGGACGACGAGGAAACACGCGACCGTCCGTTGCGGTTTTGCACGCGTTCGCTACAGCTTGGAGTCTTCTGCAACTGTGCAAAGTTCGAAGCAGGGAGAACATGTTCGGCTGACATCGAAGAAATTGGGAAGCAGTACTCAAAGCAGCCTGCGTTGTTAACTGATACATTTATAATTCCATGGGACAGTGAGGTAGTCGAGACCGTCGTAGGAAATACGCACCAAGCATACCGCCTACGCTTTTCCCACAGAATGCAAATGTTCCTATCTCTCCATCTCTCTCAGTAAACACTTCCTCGCTAAATGTACGTACAAACGCCGCCATTCGACCACTTCAAACAGAATCGAAATGCAAAGTCTCCAAATCATCTGCTTCGCTTACCACTGAACGAAATATGGATCGCAGATACATTGAGCAAAGTTGAGTTTATTTACCACATACTGTTTTACAGCAAGTGGTTGGGAACGGGAAAAAAAACTGTATTGAAACAGCTTCACAAGCCTGACATCGCCAGGTTCAATGTGGCAAAACGGCAAAATAAGAATGAATACCACAGAATGCTAAACACAAAAACATACATGCCATTAAACATCTGTAATACGAAGAGGAAAGTTCATTCATTCCCGCAGGAAGCGTTTTTGTAGAAACGAATAGGCGACCCATCGGTCACAACGTACTAGAGCCGAAGGCGCCGCAGATAGCTTGCCACCACTTGGCTTTTATTTCTCATTCCTACACCGCCTAACTGAAATGCGACCACTCATAAAATGATCTGCTCTAATAGCTGTAGACAACGTGTGTGAGATCGTACAAGAATGACTACAGGTTTGCTAGTACAGGCGAAAAAAAGCTGTTCGAAAATCGATCTCAGCGAATACAACAAATCAGCGTAAGCGAAACCGCAGGCACTAAACCCGCTACCTTCCGAACGGTCTACACAGAAACCACGCAGTAACCGAAGGCCAAACCTTCCATCCAAGAATCTAGGGGCTTCAGCTAGGGCGTTAGGCACCTTTCACAATGCGGACCTCTCACGTTGCTGCCACCGTCCGCCGCCGCCAAAACGGTCGTCGCAGGGAAGGGATGTAGAAGAGGCGCGGAGGGTGTGGGTGCGAAGGGTGACCGTGCGCCGCCGAGACGGCGTGCGTGTCGTCATCGGCGCTTTGTGTAGTTGCGACATCCGGCCAGGCGAGAAAGAGGAGAGGCACCCTCCACCCGAAACCCCCCCTCCCGCCGCTCAAAACCTGCAGCACGGTTCGGGCACGGTCGACAGCGGCGGCGGCAGCAGCAGCCATATGCCTGCTTCGCGCATGCACTGCCCCGCCGATCCGCCAGGCAGCGCGCGGGCAAACGCACACGCGCACATTTTCTGCCGACGCGAAGCGAACGAGCACGGACGCCAGTTCAATCCTCCCGGCGGCTGTTTACAAAACGGCTCTCCTCGCCTCCTCAACCTCTTCTCTATAGCTTGTCGCCCCTGCTGCCGCTTTCATAAACGCACACGCATATACTATATACACACACACGCTTGCCTCCTACGCAAAGTGGTCGTGCCATGCTGTCGCGCTTTCTTTTTATCGTGCATCGGACTTGCTCGATAACGCAGAAGAAACACGACGCCCGAGGCGCGGGGCAAGAAAAATCGAGAGAGTAAACGCGGCGAGGCCAACAGTAGCGACAGGTTTGGCGCGCGCGCTAAACGACAACACGACCTTATATCTTGCGTCTCCTGCTTAGTGATCTTTTATATGTTCGGATAACCATATATCGTTCTACCGGGCGTTACTGCAGTTGAAGTATAATGAACTACTCAATGTGCGTCACAATGTGAGGATATCAGCATTGCCAGTTGGCAAAGTTGTGAGGACAGGGTCTACCAGGGCACTGGGGCAAGCAAGAACGACAATGACCTTCACACAGCAGCCATGATACGCTGCGAATTTAACGAAGAATGAGCTTTCAAACTTTAACTCGACAGTCTACGATGATACTGGCTTTAGTGTCCTTGAAAGTCGTGTCGCGGAATGCAACGAGCTCTTCCTCCGTCACGGAGGTCGTGGGATCGAATACCGACCGCGGCGGCTGCATTTCGATGGAGGTGGCCCAGATTTCAGGAGCTCTCCACTACGGCGTCTCTCATAATGATAGCCCCAAAAGTCAATCGACCAACCAATCAAGCAACCAGCTCTTATAGCAACGTGTTTCATTTCCTAACATTTATCGCTGTCCTCAGCGCTTCTCTAATTTTTTTGGCACACACAGACACACTTATGAATGAGGCACGGGTTCACTGTTCGAGGCACGCAGAAGCCAAACACATGTCGCGCTCCCTCGCCAGGGAGTGAGGTTTCGCAACAAGTGTGCGTACGTCACTCGTCATGCAGCGCGACTGCCTGCGGCAGTGCAAGTTCCTGCAACATTTTGCAATATCTTGCGGCCGGGCTGCACTCTGCAAGCGCAAGTGCTCAATGCAACGGAGGAGCAGGAGCAGCCACGAGCACTACGGACAAATTAAAGGGCACGCGCTGTGTCCTTCTTATTCGTCCTTGACTCGTTACCGCGCTTAATATATGCTATCAGCGGACAAAATTGCGTTTCGATAACTCCGAGAGTCTACCACCGACTGCAGTACGCGCTTCTTATTTGGTGTTCTCCGCAAAAACGCTCGAAGGGACGCCTCCAGTTTATCGTTTCGATATCGGCTTCAGTTTATCAGTGGACGGGGTAATTAGGGGCCGGAGGTCCGGCAGCGTTAATCAGCCGTGTACACAACACCCCTCCTCTAAACCCTCGCTTACGATGTCCTAGTTGTCACTGCCACAAACAGTTCTGCGCCAACCCTTTGTATGCGACCAATTACAAGTTGCACGAATACGCTGAAACGCTCCTCTGCGTATGCGTCTCGACTCCACAGTGCGACGCATTTGGCAACCTCGCACTCCCTCAGCTCCCGCGCTCCGCACAGAGGCGAACTCCCTGCTGTTCCTTTATTTAACTTCCCTCTTTCTGTGGTCACACACAGCACCGAATTTACGAGGCGAACTCGCAACTCGGACCACACGCAGGATAATCGAAACGAAGTGTCGGCCAGCCGCTTCCGTGTACGACCTGTGAAGGAAACGTTCGCGAAGTAGTGCCCCACCAGGTGAAACGTTAATAGTTTCACGGGCGCGCAATCTGCCAGGTCTCATTACCTGTTCCCCCAACCAAAGTCCCCGGCATCAAACGCAGACACATACCACTGACGGAGGAGCAAATGGTCTCTCCTCCCTCCCCCTTCTCCTTCTCTCCTTAATAACTAGACGGTAAAAACGTCTGGCGCCCGCCAAGCGAGACGCTGGCCTGCTCCGCAGTTCCTTTGTGGCCGGCCCTCTTGTCCGAGGCGCCGGGTGAACGACGACCACGATGACGACAACGGCCGAGGACGTGCCTTATCTTTCTGCCAGCCTTGCGGTCTCCTCACGGTCAGAAGAGGAAGAGGAGTGGCCGATAACGGATTGGGGCGAACGGCCACCGCGCGGCTCGTCTGCCTCCTTCCTCCTCCTCTGCACACCGAACGGGGACGCGCGCCGAGAACGACGCGACACAGGAGACGAGCAACACATACACGTACAGCCAGCAAGCCCGACGACGGCTCAATCGACGGCGGCAACGGAAACGCGAGGCGGTGGAGGGAGTCACAAGGTCGCCCTGCCTGCCGGCGCGCACACACACACACGCGGCATCAATGCGAACCTTTTGACGACGGAGAGGCCGCTCGTGGTGTGAGGACAAACGGCGTTCATATTTATTTGGCGAGATGCCCGGCCGGCTCAGGTCACGAAAAACGCAGCATCATTGCTAAACACCTCGGAGAGTTGGAGAACAGCCTTGAGGAAACACCGCCTCCTGAGACACGACTTGACATCGCGTGCAGCGAACGTATCCCTCCGCCTTGAGTGTGCATACAATTATAAGCCGCCCGAGTGTGCATACATGCATACAAAGCTGCTTATATTGCCATGACAGCGGACTCGAGAGAGACAGTTTCGCGAAGGGATTATCTAACAGGATATCCAGTACCACTAACTCGTCCGCGATTAGAATATCTGGTGCGCATGCACCTTTAGATTAGTAGACATGAATAAACACCGCCTCGCTGCACGCTTTGGTAGGAGACGAACGTGCGTTATAATAGAAGGACGTGTCGGAACTCTTGACAACGTGGCACGCAGGCCCTAGATGAGAACTGCAATGACACATTTAGTTTTCCACGTTCGATGAAGGCGCGATACAAGGTTATACGAGTGCTTGTGCAGGGTGCAACAACTTGCACAGCTCGAAAACCATCCGCGCCGCCAACAATAGAACCAAAAACAAACAACATCGACGTTACGAAATCGGGGGAGGGAGGGGGGGGGGGAGTCGAGAGAGTTCTGCCAACGTTGCGCAACGCGCCTCGCAGAACCGTAAAGCATACAAGCTTACCGAGACCTACACAGCTGATAAAGGCGGCTTCTATAGCTGCTGCCGAATCCCTCGGGCAGGGGGGATATTGAGAGAACGTGCTTTCAGAGAGAGAGAGATCCACAGACAACATGCCAAGATCCCGGCCCGCGCACTTCGAGGTAACAAAAATAGAACGGCAAGACTTTAAAAAGGAACACCGCAAGACAACGGGCGTGGAGGGAAAAAAGAAGAAAAGAAGAAGAGGAAGGAAAGAGATCCCTGATGAGATGAGAGGCGCGACATGCGGAACCCCGCAACACGCGAAAAAACAAGACCGCATGTGCAGCCACCATCTGTTTACACAAATTGCTCTTACGAGACGGTGCACTGGAATGATTCATGCGCGCGGTAGTAGACGCGTCATTTCCAGCGAGACTTCACGGGAGAAAGACAATGCACGTAAATAAGGCAGAGACACTGTCTTGACAACGTCGTAGGCAACGAATAAACGGCGCACACGATGAAATGGCACCTATTATAGACGTGTTTTCAGGGCATAGCCCTAACAAATGAACAAACGACATACCATATGGCCACGTCGTAACACAAAAAGAAGCTTTCTGAAATTTCTAGGATCACGTGTTAATACCTTCGAAATGAGTGTCAGAAGCAACTTGACGAAAACTTAACCGATGCAAAGTATGGCACCTGTGCAATCTCTTCCCATAATGCACTATGACCAAATTAACAAACCCTTAGCCATTAAGAGCCACAGAGGCAGGTGGGTGGCAAAGCGACAGACATTCTTTGGGAATGAAATTCGTTTCGGAGTGCGCAGTAACTGCCTCTGGGAAGTATCTCTTCGATTACCGACAGCATTCGCTCACAATCGAAATCATTCAGAACCGTATACAAACCCCGCTACGGGACACGAAACCAACGTGCTCGAACAGACTCTATATTGGAAACCCAGACTAGCACCGTGCACATCCTCCCTGCAGACTGTAAAACCCACGACGAACCAACTGGACCACGCCGAGTAAACTCGGAGGTCACCGAAGCAAAGCTCCACAAGCAACAGGAAGACAGTGCAAACTTGCAGAGCGGGAAAGTGCGAAGGAAGGCTCCACGGTTATCCGAATAAATAAATCTCCGCGAGGAAGCGTGTCGAAGGAGAGCGCCCGCTTGCGCGGTCAGCCGACCGAGAAAGCGGCGGCAGCGCGGTTCGCCGCCGCTCGAAAAAGTTCGCGCTGTGGCGTGTGTGTCAACGGAGTCACGACGGTAGACTCACGCCGAACAGGTGGCGGGGGACCCCATGGCACGTCGTAAATAAAACACGGAGGCCCCCTCGAACAGCGCATAAACGATCGCTGCCGCCGCTATAGAAGCTTCGGAATCTCAGCTTTGGCACTCGCCGCGACCTGATGTTGCTGCTGCTGCTTCAGGACACCTCGCGTGCGTTCGATCAGGTGCCGCCTGTCACTCAGCGTGTTGTTCGAACCTGTTACGCCGCGCCGCGTAAGGCACGGAGTCACCTCGACAAGGACGAAGGCTTCTACCGCAGGTCGAGGAAGGAAGCTGGCGATGTCATCGCGCGTCCCCGCGTCGTTAGCAGGAAAAGGACGACGTTAGTGCGTGCTCTTAGAGATCGAGCCACGTCTTTCCTTCGGAAGCCTCGGGTAAGCGACGCTCAATCGCCAAACGCTCGCGTTGTTCTCGTTTTGCTGCCCTCGATGATAGCGCATATAACAGGCCGATGACGCCACTCTCAGCGAGTTGATAGCCTTCGCGAAGGGAGATAATGCAGGGTCTTGCCTTTGCTATCGTTCTCATCGCGCCAACACGGCCACCGTTGACCATTACATCTAACAGAGATTGGCGGCACATAGCGTTGTGCTGTCAAAGCGCGCATCGGCAGAAGGGTCCCTCTTCCTTTTGTAATATTTTATTAATCTTTCTCGCGGGGGGGAGACCGGCTGTTTCAAGCGTAACCTTCAAGTTTACTCCACACCGCGCTCATTTTTAGCCGCGAGTTCTATATTTAAACACGTTCAGGGACTGTTTCCATTGCGTCTAACGGCCCCTTAAACGCTCTCTCTGGCAAAGAACTGCATCAAGTGTACGCCACAACATCGAAATGCGCGCATTTAACGCGCTCAACCTCCGCGCGCTCCGCTGTTCCATGTTTATCCAGTATGTCTCCGTCTAGCAGCGCGCCCGTGGTTCTCTGCAGCTCACCGCAAGAGCGCTTTTATTTTAACCCGGCGATAAAGGCACGCCTTTGTCGTCAGCAATAACCACATGTATATATTACAAAATATATTTGTTGCATTTGCGTGCCTTCAGGCAACTCTGCAATTTATTTTCTTTCTGCTGTTTTTTTTTTTTTTTTTTTTTTTTGCAAAGGAGAGAGACGGTGGTCGCCTTTTTTACCCTACAGGAACGTCGTCTTCGTGTAGTTGGGTTATTTTGGAAGCACTTTGAACACACCGACATACAGGCAAACTTTATACAAGGTCCTAACATCCGCGTCCTGCTAAAGCTAACAACTTGATAATTGATAAAAGTAATTTACTCTCCAATAAACCTAGGATCCCCGTTAGCAATGCGAAAGCACTTATACGCTTCGAGCGGGCACCATGGAGCTAGCCCTGCTCCCTTTTAGAGAATGACTGCACAGCACGTTTCACCGCGGCTTCGCGAGTGAAGTTTTCAATGAACAGTTACAATGTCGCCAAGTGCCAGCTTCCTAAAATGTCATTGCAGGTCGATGCAAGCTCCTATTCGATACAACCTTCGAGGTCGCACGTGCTAAGCTAACTACAGCGCTGTTCAACAGCACGGTTTTGAAAAATAAAGTACAGTAAAGCGACGGCAACCGTGAAGCGAAGAATAAACTCATCGCAAAGCGGGTGCGTCCGCTTTATACCCCCGAGTCAGCTCTCGATGCACAAACGCTCCCCCGGCACTCGCGACACGCAAACATTCAAACAGAGCAAGCGCCGAGTGACACGGAAATGCACACAGAGTCCATATATGCCTGTCGAAACCGGTCAACTCGAGGACAGAAGTTATATTTAGCTCTGGTTAACGCTTTCTCGGGTCGCCGGCGCGAAGAAACGAAACAAAAGAAGGGAAAAAAAAAAGCTATTTCTATCGATATTCACCCTCAGTTCTTTTCCGCACGTTTGAAACAACAAACACCTGACTTTCAATAGAGCTGGGGCTATTAATGGTCTCAACGTGTTATCGGGGACTGAAATAACTGTAATAACAATGTGTTCTCTCAGCACCCGTAATCTAGTCCCAGTCACTTCCGCTAGCTCCGCGGCAGGTCCACTGAAAGCTGACGACAAAAGATGAAAGGTCAAACATTATACGCGCGAAAATGGACGCGACAGCGATGGGCGACGCAATGCGCGACAAAAAAAAAAAAAAAAGAAAATGGCCGCTCGCGCGACGTGTCGCGCAGTAAAAATCGCGCGATCGCACGGTTTTGGAAATCTAGAATCCTTCGCCCGACGCCCGGAAGTGTCACGGCCAGTTACCCAATAGCAAAAAGCAGGAGCGTGATGTAGCCCCACCACGGTGGTCTAGTGGGTATGGTACTCGGCTGCTGATCCGAAGGGTCGCGGGATCGAATCCCGGCCGCGGCGGCTGCATTTCGATGGAGGCGAAATGTTGAGGCCCGTGTGCTGTGCGATGTCAGTGCACGTTAAAGAACCCCAGATGGTCGAGATTTCCGGAGCCCTCCACTATGGCGTTTCTCATAATCACAGCTGGTTTTGGGACGTAAATCCCCAGAAATCAAATAAGGAGAGTGATGTAAGTGCGCGTCAACGACGTACTTCCGGTTGCCGCCCGTACTTGGTCTTCGTGCAAAAGGCAAATAAGAAAAAACACCAAAGACAATATAAAATACATTTCGTGTATTTTTGCGCAACAAAACAGATTAATTTGCGATGCATACCGCGGGCCAACTAGCCAGTTTTGCTATAAGGCCGACGCCCTCATGTCACGAACTCTGGATATCGCTCGCCGAACTTGTCGCGTGAATATGGTTTGCAAGCGAGAGCTCGCGCGACGGTAGCGTCGCGTCACCTATCGCTGTCACGAGCATCTTAGTGCGCATATGCGGTATGGCCTTAACGGTGATCAGATGCACTTTGTGCGGCCTGAAAATTCGATCGAGGGCGAATACGTGGCGTATATTTGTTGCTCCCATGACAACTTATACTATTATGCTCGAAAACTTTAAGCTCAGGAGCTCTGTGTATTGCACAAGGTCATGTAGTCAAGTGCGGTACTGTACTAGCCTGTTTTCCGATCGAACGGAACGCGAATGGGCCATGAAATCTATACTGACACATGCACGCCGGAACATGCTGGTGGCAAGACTTTCATGATTGCCTAAGTGCGTTTTGAAAGCTCAACCTCCACTGGATGCCGAGTCAATGCCCGATTAACCATCGAAACTGTTCAAGCGAACGAATGATCCCACTAGCACTCGCTGCTGGAAGAAAGTTGGTGCACGCCGACATCTGCTCGAATTTCAGAGCGAAAAAAAAAAAAAAAAAGAAACACACGACCACTATTTACAATCACTAAACACGCCTTCTTCGTAACCCCTCCCGCTAAACGCAGTTGCGGAGGCTTCTCGATCAGTATGTCGATAAAAAAAGAAAGAAGGGGGAGGTGATCAGAACAAGGAAGGCAAGTGCGGCGTTTGTACGGAAATTCCACTCGGGCCGATTTCGACGAACGAAGCCTTTTTTTATTTATACCCCCCCCCCCCCTCCTGGCCCCCTCTGCTGCGAGGCACATAATGGAGCGACGGGTAATAATAATTTCCCACGCACACGAGCAATCGTCATAACGGCTCGAAGAGGGAAAAGAAGAAAATAAGGAAAAAAAAAATAAGAAAAGAGAAAAGCGCCCGCCAACTGAGAAACGTTTCACAGCGCGCACAATGCAGCACACGCGGTAGATGCCCCTGCGCACACAATGGAACGTATACACCAAAAAAAGGAAAAAAAGAGCGCTTTTTCTTTTCTGCTCTCTTCTTGCGCAGAGCAAACAAGGACCAAAAAAAAAAAAAAAATGGGGAAGAAAAAGATGAGGGCAAATTTCCGAGTGTAATAAAGCGACACAATGAATCTTAACACAACTCTCGCCGCCGTTCATGAAACTCTCCCTCACGCCTGCATCAATAGACGCTTACATGCGTTCGCTTTGCTAGCAGCCGATGCACACCTGTGTCGATCGCTCGTTTGCGGTCATGTCGATACTACACACGCGCACGTGCGCCGACATGTAGCAGCTGGAACATGGCGCGCTCTTCACAAACCTACCTTATTCTTATCGCTTGTTTTCCTTATCTTCCCTGCGCCCTTATCACGCCTCACAGACAAGTTAAAGTTAGTCCAGAATACACGAACTAGCCGTATGATAGTCTTCCGCAGTGATTACGATGTTAGTCCTCTTAACGCGCGTTAATGTCACAGGGGCGATAAGGAAAATTAGCGACAAGAATAAGGTAAATTTATCAATACGGGCCTAAGTGCAGAGCATTTCAGGGTCCCTGGCTGTCGGCGTGTTATGTCATCTCGTGTCGTCGACACGCTGAGAAAGCAGCAATTAAAAAAACCAGGGCCAAAAACATGCTAATAACCGACTAAAAACCGGTTAAAATGGATCCAGATTAACCATGGTTAATGTGAACCGGATTAGTAGAATAAATGTACACGTTATGGGTAATTCATTGCGTAATGAGATCAAATTAAGCGAATATAATTCGAAAGTGTAGGCGATAAACACGACAGAAACAGAAGTAAAACGCGGACGCATCACCGCTCCGCACTTCGTCACAGCTCTCACTTCATTGGAACTGCCTCAGCTTTTTCTTTCACCCTTCGATCCAAAGCGGGTAGAGAGCGCGCGCGCGCTTCGCTTCAGTAGTACCTCCTCCTTCTCCGATGAAAGAAGTTGGTGGTGTTGTGTGATGGAAGCAACAATTCCGTCAGCGAGTGGGTTGGCGCAAGTACGCATCAGCATCAGCCCACACTCTTGGCAACGGTCACGCGATGCGTGGTAACGAACCAAGTTAACAACGTAATAACACGCAAGGTTCACCGCAAAGGTAGCACCGAAAATACTGCAAACCTGTAAACACCGCCTAAATGCACCGTTGAAACTCCTAGCGATGCTCCGCATCACCCCATGGTCCCCTTCGGGGAGATGGTGTAATTGTTTTTCCTTTATGTTCTAGTAGAACCACGAATGTGCTACGTTTCGACGCGCGCTTGCTGTTACAGATGCTTCTGTAGCATTTGCGGAAACCTGTCCTCCTAACCAGCCGCCTTCTTAACTCGGATCCAGGGTTCAGACACAGTTCTCGGAAAGTGCACGCAACCCGGCCCCATTATCAATGCCAGAACAAAACAAAAAACAAAAATCTACCGTTCTACACGAGGTTGTCAGGAAATGGTAACACATTCGATGCAGCGATCAACCCCAAAGCAACACCCCAGGAGGCAAGCATTCGGGGCGGAAGAGACCTTTGGAAAGAAAAACATAATATGCGAGAAAATTGGAAGTCGACCTGAGGCTCTGTCTCCCTGGCCCATTCCTCTCATGGAAGAGAGCAAAGTTAGCGTCGTTGGAGAGAACGGGAGTGGGAGGCAGATGAAACGGGAAAGGAGAGGTCACATTCTCGAGAAACACGAGTTTACTCACAGCACTGAGTGCCCCTCCCCCCCATGCTGAGATTACTCTCTATCGATTCAAAAAAAAAAAAAAAAAGATAGAAACCCCGTGGGTGACAGGTAGCGCAGGGAATCGCACCCACTGCTTCTTCTACTGGAATCGAACGCTCCAATCAGACGACCACCGCTGTTGCAGTGAGCCAGCCACGTGCGTGCATACGATACGCGCACACGTTCTCCGCATACACCTTCGCCTACTCAGACATGTTTGTTGAAGCCGGCCCCCAAGACCAATTCCATGAGCCTATGGCAACGGTTAATAGCTCAGAAAAACTTTTGTCATGAGCCTGCCCGATGCCCCTGGAGTTTCACTAGGAAAGGGGACGAAGCACTTGGAGTGGGGAAAAGCAGACTGCGAATTTCTTTTCTTTTTTTTAGGAAAAGCCTATTCAACGATATCTTGGAATGGGTCCATACCCGTGGATAGTGCAGCACCACGTGATAGCTAAAAGCGGCACAGGGGTCACCACTCATTTTTCCTCTTTCCAAACGCAACCGGAACGAGACGGCGAAATCACGCTCCGGCCGACTATGACAACAGTTCCCGGCGTCGGAAATTATTCCAACACGCGTGTCAACAGGACTCGCACCCAACGGGCGCCAATTGAAACAGAGTGACTGCAACACCCCTCCTCCCTCCGACGACACGTTGACCCGGCAATAAAACAACCTGTCGTGCTCCTGAACCACGCACGCACCAGTATGAAACGCACTCTCGCCCAACCTGTCCCCTCGCTACTCCCCTTTCTCAAAAGTGAGGCACCCGCTTCTTCCGGGGCTGGGAACGAAACCCGTCCCCCTTTCACACCGGCTTCCTTTTCGCGTCGACGTCGCAGCCGAAGCATTCCTCACCCCGCTACACAGGTCGACTGAAAACGCGAGAAATCACTTAGCCTAATTGAAGCCGAGAGAGTGTCGCCCAGCTGACCGAGGGCCCCGGAACGACGACACGCTGCGCCGGAGGACTACGGCATCCGCCTCGACTACTACGGAGGTATACGGACAGTTGTTGAAAAAAAAAAAAAAAGGCAATAATCATAAAAGCAGCAAGGCTCATCTCGGTTAACGAGCTTCGTTCGAGCGAGCGCTGTCCGTCGTTTGCGCCATCAGGAGCAGAAGCTCATCTCCGCCAAAGGGACGAGAGTGGTCTCCGATCCTCTTTCTTTCAACGCAGACATCAGCAGTGAGCACCTCTTTTACTTCCTACATGTTTCTTTCCTCTGCTTTTTGGTGTTATTTGTACCTAGATTACCTTACTGCTATTAAATTCACGTTTGCTTACATTTGAATTCGTCTATTTATTTTTGTAATCGTATTCATTTGTGTGTGTGTGCGTGTTTGCAAACATACTCTCAAGTTTATTATGTACAGGAGGTCAAAATGCAGTTTATATTACGGGACACCCTTCTGTATACTCCTCTGTATACTTCACTATGAATGAATTAAGATTAATCGATTGATTGATTCATCGATCCATCGACCGACCGACCGACCGACCGACCAACCACCGTTCGCTCTTTCCTTGCTTAATCTTCAAGTGTCGCTCAAATTCGCACAGCTCTCCTCTTTTTTTTCCACATGACGCAGCTACTTTTTTTTTTTTCTCTGGTACCTCCACGCCTTATAATTTCATTAGGCGGCGCGGGCGACTAAAAAAAAAAAAAATAGCGAAGCGGCTGCGTCGAGAAATGAGAAGGGGAAAAAAAAGAAGATGGGGGGGGGGGGGGGATGGCAGAGGAGCAGAGAAAAAAAGAAGGGAAAAACAGAGCGAATGAGGCGCGGTGGTCGTATGTGGCTTCGGCGGAACAGATGAAATGGAAATCAGCGTGCAAGATAACCGGTTAACAACTCGCGGCGACTGGCGACCTTCCATTTATAATAGGCGGCGCTCTCGACTTGCCGAGGTTTTGCATGCGTTTGTTCGTCGTAGAGAACAGCAGCGTCTGCGCGTGTGTGAGATGGGGGAGAAAGGTGGACTCGACAAACACGCATGGTGGCCACGAGTGGTACAGAGGCAGAGCGTCTTTTATCGTTCGCCGCGGTGGTGTAGGTGGTTAGGGTACTC
Source organism: Hyalomma asiaticum (assembly GCA_013339685.2). Classification (NCBI taxonomy): domain Eukaryota; kingdom Metazoa; phylum Arthropoda; class Arachnida; order Ixodida; family Ixodidae; genus Hyalomma; species Hyalomma asiaticum. Next base: position 58,801,969 of record CM023484.1, read on the forward strand.
GGCTTCCACCCAAAAAACGCGGGCTCGATCCCGGCCGCGGCGGTTGCATTTTCGGTGGAGGCGAAAATGCCAGAGGCCCGTGTGCTGTGCGTTGTCAGTGCACGTTAAAGAACCCCAAGTGGTCTAAATTTCCGGAGCCCTACACTACGGTCTTTTGCTCCTCTCTATCTCTTTCACTCCTTTTCCCCCACCCCCACGGACACTTAGCCATGCTCCCTACATGGGCTGCAGAAATGAGCGTCCTTTCCTAACCGAACCCCAATTATCATCACGAGTGGTAAAGCGGCAGAGCGTCTTTTACTTACTCCGTGGTCTTTTACCAAGCGGCCGTGGTGGGAGTCGGTACTAATATCAAAATGTGGTCCCTCCTTTCTATCTTTTAATCTCATCCAACTACATAAGAAAAAGGAAATGTTCTCCTTCGATCATCCACTACGCATTTGTGTTACACTCTCATCATAAGCATTTGCCAAAGGTCGCGCTAAAGTGCACGCCATTTTTACACGCGAATATGTCACGGAGACTACATACTGCCAGCACAAACAGCGACGAAAGAGCCGGGAAAGCTGGCGTTACATTTTCTTACTTTTTCTCCCTACCAGCGTTCAGTCAATTATGATAACGATGAAAGTGAGTGTGGTGTGCAGTTTGGAAAGACACTTATTCCGGCGACCAATGTTATACTGGTGTCACATGGACAATCCATAATGCCGCAGTGACACCATTATTATATTGACACACGGCCACATCGAAAATGGCAGTGTGCCAATACTGGTGGGCACCGTTAAATATATCGAACGTAATAGTGGAACGTTCCCGGTGACAAGTACAGAGCTGCAACAGCCAAGTATGCAAGTGTGCGTGGGGGCAGGGGGGCGGCATCTTACGACACACTGGCCAATCTGAAATTTGTATGAGCACTTTTTTTAATGTGCCATATAGTTCCCATACTTCTGCTTTATTTTTGATAGAAATATAAGCCACGTGATTGACCCTTTATAATTATAATTTAATCTATCTTTCAAACGAGAATTAAAAGCAAAGGTTGCTTTTGCACGAGCTCAGTAATCTATTTAAAGACACGGCTTCATATTGCACTCGTCACACAGAACAGCGGAAGGTGGTCACTGAGCCAGCAAATTATTCTACGCAGAGAATACCGCACACACTACCAGCCCTTTTGAATTTATTTTATATATTAGACATTGAATTAAGAATAACTTCTTCCCGAACACTGCGCGAACATTTCGTCAATGCATACGCATCGTAAATATGAGAAATGTCCTGCTTTCTTTTAATTTTTGTTACTGACGTGGTTGTTCTTTTTTTTTTTGTATGAAATTGTACTAATTTTTTTTGAACATTTTCTATACTGGGTATGTGTTCTGTACGATTTTTTTCTTTTCTTTTTTCGCGAACATGCGTGCTATCGCCGCCTGCATTGCAGAGGCGGCTGCGGCCCTCTGCCAAGTTGCTTGTGCATCAAGCGACTTTTACCCGCAGTCTCCTCCACCGTTGATTGAAATAAAGAAATTATTAGTCCTATTATTGATACGAGTCAATACCTTTGACATAATGCGCTTTCTACTACTGTTCACACCTAGCGGCAGCTAATGACACCACTGCGACACTTCGACCTTCCTACGGTTCAGGATTAATGACATTTAAGCAGCCCGCCAGGGCGCATGACACTCCATCTGCTGCGGCCCGACGAGAAATTGATACAAGTTATGTCAGACGGCAGGTGCGTTCGTCGCACGTTAAGCGCTAAGTAACGTCATTTATTCCCGAAGTTCGCTTCAATTCAAGCACGCCGGTAAGTGCGTCGATCTTCGCGGGCAGGATTTCACTTTTCACAATTGCGCGTTAGTTTGGAGCAACATAAAAAACGACCAGAATCTGTATTAGTTTTTGCAGCCGCCTCAGACGCGGAGGGTGAGGTGAAATTCCGCCATGGCATTTCTTGCGAACGAGGTCCGACGTAGGCGTTCAGTCGAAATTTAAAGAAATAGCAATAATAATAATCTAAGAACAAACTTCTTTTGCTCCGCACGAGATCCACATGACTCCTCAATCAAGGGTCATGATGAAGCCGCCACTAGAACAACATACACACAAAGGTAGAAACACTGGAACAGGGACAAGCTCCATCGTGACCTTAAGTAAATACCAACTAGGCCAGCAAGCTGTGTTGTTAAAATCAAGGGTCGCTCGCCCACAGTGCAAAGTCAATGAACGAGCACGAACGTCATTGCAGGGAAGACATGGACGGCGATAAATCAACACAATACTGCTCGTGAGAATAATCTAAGGTCGACTTTCGACGACTGCCAGGATACCAGGACGAACCCACCCGTAATAATTTCGCTGTGGCTCCACGCGGCAAAACCGCGATATGATTAAGCATGCCGTGGTGTGGAGGGCTTCGGGCTGTGGTTCCTTCAACCTGCGCTGATAACATGCAGTACGCGGACCCACTGTCGTGTCCGTTTAAAAACAAGACCGCCACGGCCTGACTGATAAGAAAAAAAGATAGGATCGTATCCCATTTTCTACTCTCAAATCGGGCCACGCGCGGATTGTGTGCTGGCATCACGTAAAAGGCAGCTGGTGGTGATGGTAATTAAAAGAACGAAAAATGGAAATAAACCAATTAGACATAACGTGCACCTAAAATTAAATCTTCTGGGATGTTCTATGCATTTCGGCCTCCACAGAAATGTGGACGGGACTCGATACCGCGTCCTCGAGCTTTTTAGCAAGCGGCAGCTTAGACGCTTAACAACTCTGCCGAAGAATTTAGCTTTTCAAATAGTTAACGCGCAGAAGCGAGCAAAGCATTTTACAAGTAACTACTACCACAGAACGGCAGAACGAAATACTTCGACACTCGCCCCAGCCTTTCTGTACACGGCAGCGTTTTCTGCGTGTCGGGGCATTATTTTGTTTTGAAGCTTTTAAAAGTGACTGCCCGGAAATTTGTAGTGCAGCTCGTGCACAGTCTGTGGATTGATTGATTTGTGGGGTTTAGCGTCCCAAAACCAGCTCTGATTACGAGAGACGCTGTAGTGGAGGTCTCCGGAAATTTCGACCACCTGGGGTTCTTTAACGCTGCACTGACATCGCACAGCACACGGGCCTCAACATTTGGCCTCCAATGAAATGCACCGTCTGTGGAAGGTGGAGGCACAAAAAAAAAACAAGCATTCCGCGGAGTTTCTTCTCTTCTTTTTCGGTTGGAAAATATCACTGCAGAAAAACCTGTTCACCAATGTTTGCAAACCGTCAGTTTTACATCTGGATGCCCCATAACTTGTTTGGACATGTGAGCAGTGGTAGACGACGAAGGAAATGAGTAGGGGGTAAGGGACTGGGAGGAGTGGAGAGGCTTTTTCACACGCACGTGATCACAAAGAGAGCGAGCGCTTCACCATTGTCATTTCGAGAGAGCGGAGCTCGACGGATGGCTGAAGGAAAGAGACAGCCAAGACGGCGATAAGGAACACTCGGTACCAATTTCTATTTTCCGAGAACTCGGCGAAAAAGTAGCCAAACGTGAATCCGCTTGGACATGTTCTCACGAGACAACAAAGAACAACCTCTTCACCGTCTGAAGCCATGCGTGCCCACAGCTCGCATCAATAAACTAGCAGAGTTCGCCGAAATTAGACACGGAGCTGTTTAACAAGGTTTTCAACATTCCAAACAAAACCAAATAAACGAAAACCGCGATGCTACGCATTCCGTCCGGGCAACAGCCATACGTAGGTTGTCCAACAGCTATCTCTGACAAGCTGTCAAGAGCATAAAAACGTGCAGGCACTACAGATAGATGAGCCAACCTGAACTCCAGGCAACGCGCAACTACAGTACGCACGCGGAATTAAGGGGGGGGGGGAATGAATCATGAACTACCGACGAGCACAAAGAAAGCGGTTGTGAATAAAGCACGCGAGGGAACACGTGAAGAGGAATAAAACGAAGCAAACTCGCACGTGTCCCACATTTTCATCAACAGACGAGCCGGCCTCCAAGAAAATGCACGCTGCCTTTCATATATGGAGGTCACTGGTCTCCTATACGACCGCGCGCGGGGGAAAGAAAATAACAAAATAAATGCATACGTCCACAAAAACGCGTAAATCACAGGCGTTATGTCGCAGTACGTTTCTTTCGCTCTCATCTTATATGTCGCTAGCTGCGTATCATCGATACAATATCTCTTAAACGACGGAGGAAAACGCAAACAGATGCAGTAAGTTCCAGCCAGTCGGCGTGGTGTGTGTAGTGAGTCATTCAAACTTATTTTGCAATTTCATAATCTGTCGTTGAATAGGTGACGCGCACTGAGAAAATTACAGCTGTATACTAACAAACAAATGCCCTGCTAGGTGGCCTGACCGCGTATGCGGTTCTTATCGTTCTAAGTGTGACTCGTACGGTTCTCGGAGCGCCAACACTCGTCACGCTTGCGCAATAATATTTGCGCACGCGTTTTTCCTCTTGTAAGCTCCGCCGATTCAAACAAAGCTGAAGTGGACGCAGCACAGAAGGTGCACGAACGGCTGGCACGGTTAAATCTAAACAAAATAGTGTCGCGAGCCGCTTAATCCGGCGCCGGTGATGATTGACGAGGAAAAGGCAGCGCTACCGATCCGCTGGCGACAGCGCACTCCGCCCGCGGCGCTAGCCTGCGAAGCGCCAAACAGCGCAAAAAAAATCACGGCCGTGGCCTAAGGCACTGCTGAGAACCTCGACCTGCGTAGACGGCGTGGACCGAGATCAACGGCGATTAGCCGGAATACTCGGCCGCTCTCGGGGTTAGGCCTAAGCGGACAGAAGCCACCGACCCTCGCGGACGACGTGAGCCGAACGGGTCTCCGTGTAACCCGCCGCGTCGAGATGCATCGATTTCGGGCGGGCCCGGACAGCGAGGCCGGGGCCGGCGGCCCCGTTCTCAACGGCTGCCCAAACTTCCCGAGCCTCGAGACCCGGCGGTTGACGGCCGGTCGTGACAAGCCCGCGCGGAGAGACGCGAGAGGTTAGGCCTACTTACCTCCAAATCCTCGTACGTCCTGAAGCTGAGAATGGCAAAGCCGTCTATGACATCCTCCTCAAAGATGGGCTCCTTATTCCTTTTCTTGCGGTTCGGAGGCCTCGGGGGCTTCGACGAGCGGCCGGGCGACTCGTCGCCTTCGTCGGCGCTCTGACCGCCGCGCAACGCCTGCTTTTGCATCCGGGCGGCCCGTTCGCGGCGCCGACAGCGGGAGCCCCGCACTTTGGCTTCGCCTTCCATGGCGACAGACAACGCGGCGGCGGCCGCGGCGGCCGAATCAACCGCCGCGCCTCCGGGAGCAGCACATCGCCAGGCACATCCACACGGGCGGTTAATCCGAGCACGGGGTAGGGTGAACACACTAGATCCTGGCACAGGGTCGACGACAATCCAACGATCACCGTCCGACGCTCGTCCGGAGACGCTTTTCTTCTCTGGAAACCGGTAAAAACGCCGTCCCAACACACGACACGAAACCCCAATTGTTCGCTTCAAATGGCGGAGGGAGATGGACAGACCTCGCACAGGGCCGCAGCGCGCCGCGGCTGGGCGCTTTGGGAGGAAGTGCCTCCGCGAGCCGGCTCGAAAAAATAGTGCGCCCGCACTCGCGCGCCGCACGCACGCTCTCCTCCGGCTGCTGCCGTGCACCCCCGCGGCGGAATGCGCGCCTCCGCCACCGCCGTGCGTGCAGCGCGCGGGTTCTTCGCCGTTGTTGCTTGTGCTGCCGATGCCAGCAGCCACGGGCGCGCTGCTGCTGCTGCTGCTGCCGCGGCCGCCGTAGCGGTGATGGAGGAGAGAGGACTCCTCCCGATACAATTAGGAGAGCGGCTCATTTGCGCGCGCGATCAATGCGAGACGCGCAACACGAGACCGAAATCACGCTCCCTTGGATCGTAGCAGGAGAGAAATGTGGAACCACACGGGGTAAGTCACGTGCGCTGTTCTTTACATTCCGCGAATTTCATTTGGAACGGCAGTTTTGTTTGTTGCGGGTGCTTTAGCTCTGCGAGGAGGTTGTCGCGTTTCTACTTCGTAAAATGGATGTTCTTTCGATATACGACAGTATTTTTTTTTCTCTCCTGGACTTCTGTATTTATTAATTTTTCGCCACATTTCCGCTTTTTTATTATTTCTGGAGCAACGTCTCTTCTTAATTTCTCCGATTGCCTCGATTATATAAATGTTTTTCTTTTCTTCTTGGAGTACCATCTGTCTAAAAATTGCAGTGAGGAAAAAAAAATTCCGCCCGCATACCGCCTTTGCACTTTCATTTGATCAAAATATTTTATCTACAACATCCACTGCAGTTCAAGACAACATTTGTTGTTGCCAGCTTCCACAACAGCGTGCAGTTAGCTAATTAAAGCATGCAAATTAACACATCTGTATGTAAACCTAGCAGTATGAAAATTATTCTAGTAACCACATATTCGGAATGATGACCAGAAGTGAATTGTACAATGTCGCCCTCAAGAAGAACAAAAAAATTTTAATGAATGATATAATGGTGCAAACTTTTGTGTTCGTATGTATGCCCGTCCCTGCTATGATCTGCTGTGAGATCGGCAATATTGTTGAATAAATAAGATAAATAACTTGTATAATAAGATAACTAGCTTGTATACGTCGCTTCTTCCTGTTTCGTCCTTGTCCCATTTTGCGCCACCGTCTTATATTTTAACTATGCACCAACTAGCCCAGCAACAAATTTTATTGAAATAACTTCTGTGCTCTCTGTTGGCATAGATATGAAAATAACAATGCATAATATTGTTCATGTAAATGATGACTAACTTGAAACCTGTTGCGATTCGTCATAAATGCGTCATATCTTGCGATTCGTCATAAATGAAAAATAACGACGGGTGAGTCACCGATGAATTTTTTGGTCTCGGACGCGGTTATGGCCAAGCTTCTGATCGTTTACATGTTCCGGTGTTCACGAAAAACATTCGACAATAAAAATGTTCGTAGCTGAAGATTTCAAGCAATCTTGTTGCACATATTAGTTAAGACGTTTGGCATATAGCACTTCCGAAAGAGAAATTTTGTGAATTCGACCCCTGCGCTTTTGATGGACATTTCCCTTCACAGCGTCAACAGCACTGGCTGGAGAAGTGAGCAAATGTAGTGTAATAAAAAATAAACACGCATTTCTTATACGTCCAGCCTGCTTTCAAGGCTATAATTAGCATACCATATGACGTCATTAGTTTGTGTGTGTTTCTGTCTTTTTAGAACGTTGTAACAAGCATGTTGAATCCGAGCTCAGGAGCAGCGTGGCGCTTGTCATGTCGAATCCGCTACAGTGATAAACCGAATTTCGCCAAGTGCTATACCGAAACGTGGCTAAGCTAAATTTCATTTATTTATTTATTTATTTATTTTGCATGTATGCTGCGAAGGTATTTCCCTCCCCAAGTGAAGTGTGCATGCATCCCTTCGCAGAACGCTAAACCACAGCCCGTTACACAGACATAAATGGGAACCACGGCTCGACACTGGCCGGTAGTTAACTCCAGATGATTTATTTCCCTGCCGTCGGATGACCCCAAAACACAATGGACTCGCCCCGCGCGGGTTGGACATTTGCCGGCGAACAAGCGTGTAAAGTTACGACCATTTAAATACGAACACATCGGGCCTTTCTAAAACACCTTCTTTATTTGTATGTCTTCAACGTGGGCATTATTTCAGCATGCGCCCCTGGTGTGGCGATCAAACAGTATTTTGCAACCGCGTGATTGCCGATGCGAAATGGTGTTCTCGAGTTATCGCTCGCAGAATCTTTCATTCGGTAATGCCTTGTTCGTGTTCTGTTCGTCTATGACTGTGCATGCAGCGCCTAAAAGTACCGCATGTGAGTCAGTGAGTGGACGTATACGGCGTGTCCGTTTTGATGAAGTGGTGCGTAGTAACGGCGCCGATGTAATCAATAACCGCCTCAATATGTTAACTTTGCTTGTCTGGCAGTCTGCGCACTGGCATTTCCCGTGCAATGTTTACGATGGGTCGGTCGCTCAAGTAGACAGACAGAAGTGGCAGAATGGCCTCAGTACGTATGATCGGTCATAACGCACCTACATGCATAGATAGTATCAACCATTTGTTTCCCACCCTGTTTAGACCGTGCGTTCGCAGTGTTCGATAAATAAATGCCCGAATGAAAAAACAAAACAGAGAAACATTTCATCGTTTCATGCTTCCTTTAAGCAATGCCTTCAACAGGACATCGGTATGTGCTAGCACACGAGAAACGGTACCTTCGGTTAGATTATGGATTGTGGTTAGGAAAGACGTTTCTTCCACCCCACACGGCGCTGCATTGTGTGAAGGAGGGAAATAGAAAAATAGAACAAAGCGCGTCGAGGAGCCTAAAGTGCCGATAGGCTTCCCTCTTTCTCATTATTTTATTATTTATTTGTTTCTTTCTTTTTAAGAAAAAACATCTAAGAACGTTAGAGGAGGCTACTTTCTCCAGATGAGTGCCTTATCGAGCACCACGTCGGAAAACCCATCTGCGATTTCAGAAAAAAAAAAAGAGAAGAAAAGAATGAAAAAAAAAAAAAACTGGTTGGTGTCCGGTCGCACTGGGGTCGAACCCAGTACCCACACGCCCCTCATTGTTTCGCCATCGTTGCGGCCATTTATTGTCGATGTTGGTTTCTTTGTTTTATTTTTTTTCCTTACATGCTTGCATAAATTAGTAAATTCAGCCGGCATTGCGTCAACTGAGCCACGCAATTCATCTCGAAAAACGAACGCCTCCGCATACTCAAAAATACCGAGTTTCACTGTATCCGTGCTGTACACATCGCGAGCCATTGACTCCTCGTTAAGTCCTGCTTTCGAAACATCTTTCTAGAATAAAGCTTGAGCACACACTTCCTTACTTTTTTTTCCCCCTTTTCTGTAAACAGTAATGACGCAAAGAATGGAAATTGCTAAACGTTTATTTTTGTCTCCGTTCTCGGGCGAAAAGCCACGATCAGTTCAGATCGCACAATGCCGAGGCGACGAGTTATACTGTCATTGCCTTCATTGTAATACGGCAGTCTGTTGTGAAACGCTACCTGGAGACGTATCCGACTTTCACAACAGGCAATTCTTGTATGTAGGGACGCGTAGTGTTTCTGCATATCCCTCGTTATAAAAGCTTGACGCTCAACGAAAGAATTTCTCTGGTGCAGGCTTGCGCAGGCGGTGCAAATTTCGTCTTGCGATGTATACCTACGACAGATATTGTTCGGCGAAATCACACATTATACATTCCTCCATTCGTGTTTTGTTCTAAACTTCGTTTCAGTATACGTTCCTTCTTTGACTATGTATGACAAAATGTCCATAGACGGATGTCGTATTTCGTGAGCGAAATTTAACAAAATAAGAAGCTTTTTCGAGGAACGGGAACGTCAATATTGAAATTTGCCCATCCTTCTTATATATACTGAGCAACTTATTTCCACGAAGTTATTGAGAACAAAATTTTGAGGAGCTGTCTTTTCTTTCTTTCTTTTTTTCCCACTGTAAGTACACACAGCGTTCCTATTTATATAGTCTCCTTTTTTATTGGTGCTTCACGTGAATTGTTTCGCCGTGCATCAATTGAAACTACGGTTGCACAAAATGAGTATTCTGTTACTGTGTGGTTGCTCCTTGAGTTCCATTGAACGCCTCTAATAAATAAGTCTGGGAACATATTCATGTTCGGAGACACGTGGTGTAGAAATGAAAGCATTTTTTTTTTTTGATAATAAAGATGTACAGAGTAATGTTTACAGGTGCGCAAGCAGGTATACGTTTCTTTAAGTTCAATTGCACTGAGGAATGGCACCCGTTTGCCTAAAGGTATGCATTAGTATCCGCCGTATCAAATCGCGGCCGTATCGCCGCATCGAGTAGAAGTATCGAATCCCGGCCGCTGCGGCTCCATTTCGATGGGGGCGAAATGTCGAGGCCTGTGTACTGTGCGATGTCAGTGCACGTTAAAGAACCCCAGGTGGTCGAAATTTCCGGAGCCCTTCACCATGGTGTGCGTCACAATATTACCATGCTTTGGCTCGTTAACCCCCCCCCCCCCCCCCCCGTTCCCCTTTTGTTATTAGCAGAGATGCTTAATATTGTGGATCGAGATCGGTGTAGTTCGACTTCGTCTTCACTGCTGACAATCCCTGAGGGCACGCGATAGACGCGATAAAAAATTGGCTTGCACGAAAGATGGGAACATTTGTAAGTGTTGATAATCCTTGCTTCCGCATTTAGAGGCAATATTATAGCGCTGCGAATCTCTGTGAACAAACACGACCGCGTCATTTCACTTCGTGCGTCGTTCGTATGCGCATGGCGTAAAATCCCAAGGCTGTCGTCTTGAGACAAGTGCAGCTTATGTATGACGTACAAGAACCCGCGAAGCGCACACCCGAGAGCACTGTAGACAAATATATCTCCGTTGCTTCGAAAATGAAAGTGCCTGACGTTATGGCCATGTATTTTTGCATATAGGCGCCACTGCGAATCAATCAATCAATCAAATGTTTATTATTTCACAAAAAAGCTTTTACAGATAGAGGTATACTGAAGGAGGTCCCATAGTAAAAACTGAATTGGGACCTCCTGTTCATGGTTAACATAAAAGTTACAGTGGTAGATGAACGGTAGCTGAATGAGTACAATAGAAAAAAAATGATAAATAATGATACAGGTATAGGTAAATAAGATATCAGTAGACAGCAAACGAAATCGGGTTATACAATACACTACGCCATATACATATCACTATAACAAATATTTTTTCAATTCGCGGCAAAACCAATGGGCTCTCTGGAGTTTAATGACAAATGGTAATGTGTTCCATGATGATATGGCTGCAAAGGTGAATGTAACACGCAAATGTAATTTCATGCTCGTCATGCAGAATAAACACATACCGCGGTGATCACTGAGAACGTACACAATAGCGTTACTTATCAGCATCAGCAGTACCTCCAGCTTGAGCTGATTAATTATCCATACAGAATTTTATTGTCCCTCCTTTCGAATTATGAAGTCCATTATTATTAAAAGTTTTAACTTCTTTTATTTGCACTTTAATTTCTTACCGGTACTGTAGAGCAGTGCCACAGAAGTCAGAGTTATTTGCCTGTCAAAGAGACTGCGAAGTTCATTGCTCGCTCTTGCTGATTATATTTTAAGCGATAGAAAAATGTCAAGGGCCCGAGATTAACGGTAAATTTTTATTTTGTCGACTTCCGAAGCCTCTTATCTCGGTAACACTTTTTTTTTCCCCCTTTCTAGTGATAGATCAATGACTTTACTGATAGAGCAATACTTGTTTTCTTTCTAGTCGTCCATCTTATACTTAAATTTCGGCTGTGACAGTAGTCCCCCATCAATTAGACACCGAAGCATACGTGCCATCTATATGGGCGTATGTATACATGCCCGACCGTGCGCGTCACGAGGAAAGACATCGCGAACAATGCGCACATAACCGATCGTTCCCGCTGGCAAAATCATTTGCGTCAGCAAGAAGACGTACCCTTGTGAAATTAATTACCAGGTGGTGCTTTGATTACAGATGCACCGGCTCCCCCCCTGTGCACCCTCTCTTTCATCATTCTGTGCGCAGTCTCCCGCGATGCGTTTTATTATGACGCAAGCGCAGAGGCCATGGCGAAACGTTTCGATTTGAAGTCGAGATCGCGTAACAAGCTCGTAAAGTTCATTATTCATGTGCGTGCACTTCTACTGTCCTTGGCTCTTTTTCCTTGTTACTCGTGTCAGAAAAAAAGGAACCGGTGCAGTCAAAGCACTTTGAACGACTCTTCCGGGCGTCTGGTCAGTTTCGAGATATTAATTCATTTCGCGATCGTTAATGTGATAACGATAATGTAATGTATTTTCAATCGTTCACTGGCCTTTTTTTTTTTTTTTTTGCTGTTGTTGCTGTTGCCCACGTGCCAATGATTACGTGAGTCCTGCGGACTAGTCAAGCCGCCTTTGGTAGCTTTTCCTCCGTTGTCCTCCATCTGTAAGACATGATGGCAAATGAAGATTTGATTAATTTGATTTGATTGATAAGAGGTGCTCAGAAGGGGGTTAACTTACTCGTAGGCCAGCTCTCGCACCGGCATTTCGTCGTAAATAGCAGGAGCAGCGCTTTTTGACCACGTGTATATGATGTCGCTTATCTCGAAATCCGCGTCGCCTTCAAGTTTAATTTCAAGCGGAAACGCCTCTCGACTCGCCGGCTGCAATTCATCACCATCAATATGCACTGTAAAGTAGTTGATTAAACTAATGAGTGAACCTTAGTTAAGCGATCATTGCTTAGCGTCGTTTTCTCATTTGGAGACGCGGAAGACCCAACTGACAGTTTACTCTCAAAGAAATTTCGTTCTCTCTCTCTCTCTCTCTCGCTGGTCTCTCTCACGCTCTTCTTTTTCTTTTCTCTTTCTTTCTTTTTTTTTTTCTGAGAAACCTGTCTATAAGGATTTTTTCAAGTGTTTGCCGGAACACGCGGTATAATGCGGCCAGCAAAATGTTTTCTGCACGGGCGTATGTGCGACCTTCTTGTAAAGCAGTGACCCGGCCGTGACCCATGATGCGATGGAAATCGCGGGTAAGAAAAGGTTAATCCGTTAATCCCATTCAGTAACACCAGAGGAGGGAGTTGCTGAAAGCTTCTTGTATAGCAAAGCCACGCCGAACGGGGTGGGTATGCAGCAACAGTGTCACCTACACGGCCAAGTTCAGCGAAATGAATTCGTCACGCTTGCGACGCGTGCACCCCGTGCGGTACCACGCGTGGACATTGTGAGCAAGCCACGCGGTCATTGCCCGCCTGTGTACCCCAAGATTCCTGCGCGTCGCTTGTCTCTATACTCCTCTCCGCTCGACTGCGACCCTCCTCTCCCGAGCTTTTGGCGGCCAGGGGTGTGGCGGTGACAGCGGCGGGCACCTTCCTATCTGTTCTATCTGTACAGGCCGGGAATCCGGAGCGTGATGGACGATTACATAAAGCGCAGATACTCTTATCTATGCGTAGCATGTGCAAAGGGCGTGGGCACGGCATACAATATTAAAAAGCAGCCGTTAATGTGCAGTCTTCCATCTTCATTACTTTCTGGGGGATCCGTGGAGATGCAATGATTTCATCTTTTTTTGTTTAATATCTTGCTTATTTGACCTCCTCGACCGCTATGCAAGGCACAACTATATTTTCATCTGCCACCAAGCCTGATCAGGATGTGACGGCGGACCTTCCCTGAAAGTTCCCATGATTAATTGATTGATTACTGGGGTTTAACGCCCCGAAACCACGATTTCATTATGAGAGACGCTGTAGTGGAGCGCTCCGGAAATATCGACTACCTGGGGCTCTTTAACGTACTCTGACATTGCACAGTACACGGGCCTCAACATTTCGCCTCTACGGAAATGCCGCCGCCGAGGCCGGGATTCGATCCCGCGACCCTCGAATAAGCAGCCGAATGCCATGGCCGTTAGACCACCGTGGCGGGGCGTTGCCATGATCCCGATATCCTTGACATGCTATACAGTTGGACTGGTTTCGGAACCCTTTTACATCCAACATGCCTGCACAGATCATTGCCTCATAGACGTAGAAACGGTTCACGAGGCTGCTATATAGTAGCTCTACGCAATTTTGCTATAGTACCACTACAGGCATTATCGCATTTCGGTCACTGCAAAAATGTGTTAAACCATTGTCAATTTTCTTCACTTTCTCATAGCGCGTGGTATGACGGATTCTTTCGTACGAGAGAAGAGTACATTTACTACAGCCTTCCTGTGTCGTCAAATTTGCTTTGACCTTGTTTGTTCGCCGCCGGATAATTGTTCATTTCACTGCGATATGCGTACCTTTTTACGGATGATATGCGTAAGGTCGTTTATCTTCACGTGATAAAGATAGCAACGCGCGCGTGGATTCTGTGACGCGTGGCGCTGCCAAGGGCGTGGGTTCAATTCTTGGCCTCGTTCCAACAGTTGATAAAATGCAAGAATGCCCACCACTACGAGGTATAATCCAGTTTCTCGAACTTAATTGTGAAACCTTAAACATCGCCAATCAGTTGATCCATTCATCTTGCGTTGATACAGCTCAGTATCGCTGAACGTGCCAACATGTACACTGCGAGGAAGCATGTGCAACCAGGAAGTGGTAACGGATTTATATGCTTATCGCTTCTTATCGTCCTGACGTCATCCCCTGCATTTGTCCTTCCCCTTGCCTTCACGCTTAGCGGCAGCCGTCTATAACACAGAGCCAACTCTTTCCTTACCCGAACCTATTGTTGAAGCATGGGCCAGTTCGTTCGTGGCTACAGGAGGGGAAAGCAGCGCTAAACTGCTCACGGGAGACAAGCTGACGAAAGCATGGCCGTTCTCACCATTTCTTCCTGGTCGCTGAACAGTGGACACCATGTTCGGTGTTGCGCTGCAGATTTTGTCTTAACGTCGACGTTCTGTTGGTTTGTACGTTAGTTAGTTAGTTAGTTAGTTAGTTAGTTAGTTAGTTAGTTAGTTAGTTAGTTAGTTAGTTAGTTAGTTAGTTAGTTAGTCAGTCAGTCAGTGTGTGTGTGTGTGTGTGTGTGTGTGTGCGTGCGTGCGCGCACGCACGCGCGCGCTCACGCCAGAATGTTATGGGCTGACAAGTTAGGCCTCATACGATGACACGCTCACTGTAAAATAAAATATGCTTGAACAAAAAGCTACCAATTCTGGCTCCCTTTTGTACGATGATATATGAGGGTATGTAAGCTTAATCTAGTTGGTTCCTTTGACTCGACGTCTGATTTGATACCTTTCTTCTTTTCCCCAATAAGTTCACTGTAGGGAACGGGGCATCTTCATACACTGCATCTCTCCTTATTTCACTGTAGCGTATGACCACTTTAAATCTCATACGAAGACACGGTTATTGTAAACTAAAACAAAACAAGAGAGACGTTGTCGCGCAATACCCGAGCTCTTCTAACTGAATCGTTTCGAAAGCGCGATACATGCACGAGTGAACTCGTGACTGGTGAAACACCTGCAGAATATCATCGCAGAAGGGCAACCAGAACATGTTGCAAGCATCGTCGAGCCTTCATAGCTGCAGCTGTCGTCTCTCCCACGTGTGTACCTGATATCTTGCACTGACGGCACGCTTTGATATTAATAATTGCTGAGGTTTAGCCAACATAAACCACAGTGTGAGCCTCCGGCTTCTTTTCACCATCAGTTCTATTTCATTTTTTTAAGTGCACCTAACTGTTAGAGGGTTTTTTTTTTTTTTTTTTGCATTTTGCCCACATCGAAATGCGGCCGCCACGCCCGGGAATCGCGCCCCCGTGCATAAGCTTAGCAAAGCAATAGCACACTTTGATGATTTTCAGAATTAGAAGAAGAGAGCGCCGTCAAAATACCGTGAGAAGAGTATACATCTAAACATTTGGAGAAAATTGACGGAACGGAATTTCTTATTACGTTGATAGTATTTGCTATGCGCTTGGCCCTAATGAGAGAAAGGTAATAACGCCACGCTGTTGCATAATAATCTCATGCACGCCACCTGTGGAATGGAAAGCAACGCACGTGTTCTTGTATTTCGCCTCAATCGAGATATGGCCGCTGTGGCCGGGCATCGAACCAATGCACGCAATGAGTTTTTGAGCTTAACGGCCAGAGAGAACGAGGGACGTATAGGAGATGGTTAAATGTATTGGCGAGGTTACAGGCAAGCTTCTAGGGGAACTCATAACTTTTATTGAATACGTGTATCGAATACAAGGTGCTTCGGTTAACTTGCCCCACCATATTAAAATATCCACGTGCGCATTACGGCGATGTAACCAACTTATTATAACTATTCACTATCGTCTAGACGACTTCGGACGACTTCTTAAAATGACCTCAGTTAACAAATATTGATTTGTTAGCCAGCGTTCAAACGGTTACCTTAAACGCAGTGCGCTAAATGGTGAAGTTCTGAAGCTTGCTATTTACTGCCCAAGTAATGTATCATCGTGCTAATAAGTTCAGTGGCTTTAATTACATTGTGCTTCTAAGAAAGTGTGAGGGACTTGAAAAAGCACCACGTGACTAGGCGCTTGCGTGCAGTTACAGTAGCACCCTACGAACCATCCACGATGGGCGCAGACAGACCGTATACTGAATAGATCACATTAGGAAACTGTGAGGGATGGCCGCACCTTTCGGCCTTTTCACGGCTGCGCTACATAGAACACACACTATGTACTTATCATCACAGAAGTGGATGCACATAATTGAGCATGCTTAAATTCGCCATGAGACATATTACGCTTTAAACAACATTTGAAAACATGGCAGATTGATTCGCGTTAATTGCCTGAGGTCATTAAATAACAGTCTCAGTTGGTTGCATCCCCATAACGCTCACGTTATAATAGTCCACAGTGCGTGTATTGCCTTTCTTTCTTTCTTACTTTATATTTATTTATTTATTTATTTATTTATTTCTCCTTCTTTCTTTCTCTCTCTCTTTCTTTCTCTCGCGTGGTTCATGCCCGTATATCCAAAGCAGGTATGAACCACACGCGACTGTAATTTGAGCTGGAAGTGCACTAAATAATTTTCCGTTAATTTTCGTGACCAAAAACCTCTTCACTATAAGCTACTTATGTTCTGATATCGTATCGATCGTATACAACACTTATATAACACGTCCTTTCGCTATGTTTTATTATTGGTAATTTTTTAAAAAATAGTTTCGTTCACGGTCGCTGAGGAAGTGAACTGGGAGTGCTGCCGCGACAAGAAACGAAAGCGTCACTCGGTACCCGTGGCACTCAAAAAGCTGTATGTATATTCGCTTGGTAATCGCTTCGCTGCCAGCTATGAAAGGTTTACACGAGCGAAAGAATGCCAGAACATAACGCGTTGAACGCAACCACTTACTTGCACCTCAATGATCGTCCGGCTGCGGAAGTGCGTCTAAAAAAAAAAAAGAAACATAATGAATATGTTGAGCGCCGCGTCGCTTGGCGGGTCTTCTGGAATGTTCTGAACGTCCCGCACAGGCACGCGTAACATCGGCCCTCTTTATTTTTATTTTTATTTTCGGTGGCAGCAGTTTTCACCTAGCGATAAAAACACCCCGCCGGTGCACCTCGCCAAAACTGCGATCGCGATAAGGATGCGTGCACGGCAGTGTTTGGCACCGTTTCAGACCTGCAGTTGTTTTTCTTTTTCTTTAATTTTCTCAGATTGCGGCTTTTATTGTCTCTCCCCTTTTTCACAGGCTTTGCTGCGGACATTGCTCCGTGCATTGTGGACATGGGTGCATTGTTTCCCTCCATGTGGCCGCTCTTGCTATATTGAATTGGCTGCTCTTGTGCACTGATTGCAGCTTTTTTTTTTTTTTTTTGCGTTGCTATAATGAGTTTCTCTTGCGGTGTAAGGCGAGCTATTTTTATGCGGGTACACTTTTTCCTGCATGCGTCCATCATCTCCCACATTCATTCATTCATTCATTCATTCATTCATTCATTCATTCATTCATTCACACAGTGCGGCTGCGGGGCTTGGGACCCCCTCCCGAGCCGAATCATATCCACGTGAGTATATCTTTTCCTGGCCCAGCAGTTCCCTTGGCCGCAGAGTGCGAAATAGCATGGTATGAGCTCTTTTGTTAAAATATAACTGCGTAAGACCATTAAGAAGGATAAGATTAATCTATAAGTGGGAGGCTGATGGAATAGGTGTAGTAAATGAATTCATAAAGTTCGTTGCTCCTTAAAAGCCTTCCACCGAAACATAGTCGGTGTCACCGTGGTTCCCGCAGAGTGCTCCGCCTACGCCACAGAGAGGTGGTTTCATTATTATTATTATTATTATTATTATTATTATTATTATTATTATTATTATTATTATTATTATTATTATTATTATTTTATTATTGTTGTTGTTGTTGTTGTCGTCGTCGTCGTCGTTGTTGTTGTTGTGTGACGTCATAGGAGGTCATCGATCAATCGCAGCTGGGGTTGCCGTCCCAATTCTTACTCCATTATGCCACTTTTTCCGCAATATGCATAGAATGAAAGCTCACCTGTACGAATTTGTCAGCGTGATGCAGCACCAGGCTATATGGGATGAGATTTCGGCCATTTCGCCTGTGGCTTGACCCGGTTTATGACAGTTGGTCTTTTAAACACTGTTACACTAACTTCTGCAGTGCGTTTAGCTTTAACTGCTCACGTGTTCATTCAGTCGCATTGAAAGTGTCTCGGAAACTACACACCCCCGAGGGGTGTGTCGGAGTTGGGTTTTATTTATTTATTTATTTATTTATTTTCTGGTGTTATATACGACCTAAAGAGAGAGGAAAGGACATTAAAGTTCGAAAGAATGAAATGCTGTATCGAAGTGAGCGCTGTCAGTGAACTGGAGATATGTCTTAAAATTATGCAAATGCGGAGAAACTGCACGAGAGGAAAAGATTAGAATCCACCCGCTTGTATGGCACAAATCTACAAGAAAAATCCATGCGAATTGCTCAGGAAGAAAAATCCGTATGTGCTGATTCTCGCTTTCGTAATCGTTACTCCACCTTGCGGTATACTGCAGAACTCATTTGCCAGAAATACCGTATATACATGAATCCACTATGAACAAGGTTTCCTTCTTTCTTTCTTTTCTTCTTTTTTTTTTTTTTTTCTTTTTGTCTTATACTGCTGGTCTCACCTTGAAAGACAGTCAAACGCCTTTTTCCTTCTCTTTGCCCCTGACTCCCTGCGACGAACGCGGCGCGCACTTCTCGAAAAAGTGCTATTACTCATCTCCGCATCGTGCGCGTATATCCTATATAGCACGGCGCGGCTGCAAGCAGCTCACGTATTGTTCCCATTCTGCGAAGGATTCTTCGAGTCACGTCGACGAGCGTTGCTGGCTTGTACGTTTCCGAAACGCCCAATGAAACATGGTATGCTTATAGATCGTTTCAACGAATAACCTTCCGGTAAAAAAATATATATTAATAAAAAATAGCGCGCGCTATACGATAACTCCGGTTTCACTGCGGGGGCTTGAATTACAATTCCCTTTCGTTTTCGAAACTCTGGCTTATCTCCGCGATGCGAAGGGATTCGCGTGCCTGTGGTTTGCGGGATGACTGCTGGAAGCTGCGTTTTAATGGACGGGTCTGCTGTATTTGGTATGGGCCCGTATACACGTGTGCTGGGTACGTTCGCTAATTGTTGGTGTATGCTCGTTTGCTTCTGATGTTTTTTTTTTGTTTTTTTTTTAGAACCAATGTGGGACACACCTATAGTTCCTCGTGCGTTCCTTCGGTATGCCTCCGCACTCTTTGAATGTACAACATAATGCTATATATAGCTTTATGTTGTACATTCAAAGAGTGCGGAGGCATATCCGCACACACCTATAGGTGTGCGCGGATATTCGAATGTTTCGAATATTCGTCGAATACTACATCTTTAATGTTCGCGATCGCCTCGAAAATGAGCTATTCGAACTTTCCGAATATTCGAATTCATTTCTGTAATCTCTATACATTCAAAAATATTATTCTTCACTTGTTTCATATTGTGCAGCATTTATGAATTGCCCTCACCCTGAAAAGAAAATTTTCATGCGTGCGCTATCAGTGCACGTGCGTTAAAGAAAGCCGGCCAGTCAAAATTTCCAGATCGCTCCACTACGGCGGGCCTCATAATCATGCTGGCTTTGGCAGTAACAACCCATCAGTTAAACAAAAGTAAAAAGGAATATGACCAGGCAAATTCAAGCTGAGCTCTTTTGCAATGTGTTCTGCATCAAATTTCCACACAGCCTGCCTGGCCTTGCCGCCTATACTTCTGCTGTAAAGATAACCGCCACCCCTGAATCCCAGCGGCGCTTTCCCAACATGGTTACAATGTGTGATATTCGTTTCCTGCGCATTATAAATTCCAATCACGTCGTGCAGTCGATGTGGCGTGAACGAGAAATGACAAAAGAAAAATGAAAAGATACTCTCCGCGAAACGAGATTGCGAAATATGAAAAAAAAAAAATTCTTTCGGTTTCTTCGTAGCGGTTGCAACAGGGCGCGCACTCTTTCTCTTTGATGCGCATCTCATTAAGGAAGCACAAAACGCCGTTTTATCGCCATTAACGTAACCAGCGTTAGTGTGAAGCTTCGCACAAGCGTTGCTTCTGTGAGTTGAAATGCAAGTTCTCGCCTTATATAGCTTCTCGGGGGGTTCTTCTCGAACAAACGAGTAATATTGTAACACGCCCGTATAGCGTGTTCAATGTTTTAAGATATGTAACAATAGGCGCTGTTCTATGGATCACGAAAAGCTTTACAGAGTGGAACGCGAAAGCTGTGTGAGAACTAAGCGTTCGTGAATCACTGCATTGCTCGCAGCATTTTCTATGGCGCATTTACTAATGTTCGAACGATATTTCGCTGTCGTTTCTATAAGGAGCGTGTCTGGCTATGGCGATATCTCCGGCCTTGGTACACGTCTGCCGAATGTTTACCCTCCACTTCATAACAGCGCATGAACCTGTATCAAGCGTCTAGAACTCTCTGACTTGCTGTATGAGCCAATGCAGTAATGCACTGCAGAATGTCGTCCTGCTGCTGTAAATATGTGCGTATCACTTCTTTCTATATGCGGATCCCCCCCTTCCTTGTTATCATCATTGTTAGTATCATCATGCAGGGTAACGAGTCGGGTGCCGATCCAGCGGTGCTAGTCGTTCGGTGCTAGTCGCTAGCGGTGAAAACTGCGTCGTCGCTTTCTGATGTAAAGATCGTACCTTCCGGCACATCAGGGTTGATTGCTCCGAAAGTGAAGACTCCTTGAGGCAAGCAAATACGACAGCGAAGGATTGTCTCCTTGAAGGACAACGTCAGCGGTTTCCCCGCTTCCGCAACTGTGGCAGGCAGCAGTGGGTTATTCTGGTGCTGCAAGCAAAGGTGTCTGGAAACAGAGAGGGACAGAGAGAAAGGGCAGGGAGGTTACCCAGGTGACATCTTAATTTACTCTCCCATGTTGGGGTGGCAGGCGCAGAGAAGACAGAAAAAACAATATAAAAGAATAAGAAAAGAAATAACAAGTGATGCACGCCCGCAGAGCAGCATTCATCGCACACGCGCAGACGGTTGCACCCGGGGACTGTTGCGTCTGGTTCTTCTGCGAATGCCGCAGAAAAAAAAAAATGGTCTAGAACCCAGGATGTTAATGAGGGCTTGCAAGGACCCCTACCAAGAACTTAATGTTACACTGAACCGTACTAAATGTTTTCCGCTGTGTAAGCTTATACACGCGCTCTTGTGTGCGGCAAATTGCGGAGTCTCTCTCTACTATGCAACTTTGCTTTCCTCTGCTCCTTCCAGTCCTGGCGTCGTGAGTGCATCGTATGCTACGCCGGGCGCGTCGTGATGGAGCTCTGGGACAGCGCATCGAGGAAGGACCAGTCACGACCCAGGAGTTGCAGATGCACGCACTCATTTCCTCCCCTCCTTCTCCCTTGCCAAGGATCCATTTGTATGCTTGGCCTGTGCTCCAATTCGGTAGGTGGTAGCCGTTCGTGCGGTGCACGCGTATTATACGATGGTGTTGTTATTAAGCGAATACGTAATCGCTGGCGAAATAAGGTACAAGTGCGCTTAAGCCTCCTTACGTGCTTTGAATGCGAAAGTACGGCGTGTCTTATAATGTGACTATATTCGTATCCACACTATTTCGAAGCCAATGCCGCACCTACCATTACTGCATGACGTCATCGCTGGCCGTATCATGACGCCATTTGCTGGCGTCATGACTGAAGTTTCACTCCACGTCTTGGGACTACATCATCGTGACATAGTCACATCTGTCTGTCTGTGTCTTTCTTTCTTGAGGCTCATGCCGGCATATCGATAGCGGATGTAAACCATACATTGTTATTAATTTTTTCATTAGTTATCCCGATGGCTAAACGCATATTTATTACGAGGTACCTGTGTTCTGATGTATCTGTCACATGCAGCGCTTAACATTTGTCTTATTTCGTAAATGTTATATCTTCAATGTTCTTTTTTTTTAATTTCACAACACTTTTCGAAGTCGCAGGCGAAGGTGAATTAATTTTCATTAATTATTCTGACAGTTAAATGCCTCTTTCGTATAACAGACCCATCACCTGGCATCATATCTATCGTATATAACTCTTTATACGTCCTCTTTCGTACAGTTTATATTATCATTTTGCGTTTTAATTTCGTAACTTATTTCGTAACGAGCGTGTTTAATTCGGAGACGAACGGGAGGTCATAGCCGCGCAAGAAATAAGAATTTCACTCGGCGCTGGTGTCACGAAGATAGCGCCTTTGGTTCCTCCATGTCACGTTAGAGGTCATCATTTATGACCTTGACACTGAGCGTACAGGTCTACAACGTAGCATGTGGGTTCACAATGTGTTTACGTTATAGCCTGTCGCCCATACGCACAACGTCGCTCTCGTGTATATACAAATAATGCGTTGTGTATGTTATAGTCCTCTCCCGCTGCAGGAAGCGCAGGGACCTCGCGGCTGCACGGTCGCTGACGCGTCACGCGATGAACGGCTGCGCGGCGGAGCGGTGTCGGCGGCTACGTGACAGCACAGAGCAAGTGGCAGCTGGCCGGAAAAGTCATCGACAGCCGCCGCGAACAATGGCTCTTCTAGGATACGCAGCACGCCGTTGAGTTTCCTGTGCCCGGAATAGGTGAGGTGCGTGAGCCCTGCGTAAGCATCGTAAAACCTGGAATAGTGGGGCCCCTCGCGATTCTTTCTTTCTCTCTTCTTTCTTTCTTTCTTTCTTTCTTTCTTTCTTTCTTTCTTTCTTTCTTTCTTTCTTTCTTTCTTTTCTTTTTCTTTTTTATTTTGTTGCTTGCTGTCGAAATTTCATCTATTGCTCAGTGAACGACGCTAATTTTATGTCCCGGAAATTTGCATCGATATTGCGGTCATGTGAAAGACACTATTACCACCCGCATTTCCAATTACAACTGCGCTATGTCAATATAAATGAAATAGAAAAAAAAAACTTCTTTAGCCCTATTTTGCGATTATTTTGCGACTGCGGCAAACATTATTAGGACTTATGGGCCCTTTTGGAGGCCAGATGTGGTGTAACTGTACAGTGCTTATAGGGCATATAGTTCAAAGGGGGCTGCGCGATAAAACCAGGCCTCCTTTTCTCTCCTCTGTCAGATGTACCACCCTGCACACTCATATAGTTTGCTTATATATATATATATGTGTGTGTGTGTGTGTGTGTGTGTGTGTGTGTGTGTGTGTGTGTGTGTGTGTGTGTGTGTGTGTGTGTGTGTGTGTGTGTGTGTGTGTGTGTGTGTGTGTGTGTGTGTGTACATCTGTTGCTTCCCCACACACCCACTCCCCCTTCCTTCCCTGATTTGAAGCCCTAATGAAAGAGAAGATATAATAATAATAATAATAATATGAAATGGGAAACGCTTTGTGTTCTCAAATGTGCGACGTGCTGGTAAAATCTTGCAAAAATTCTGCTTTGGCTTAGTTGTTTAGGTTCGTGCATGATCGAAGGAACGTGCACTCAGTTGTTTGGTGACTGCAGCGCACGCAGTCTTGATGGTTCGCACCAGAAGGCGGCTTATATAAAAAGTTTTATCGCAGAGCCGTTTCCCCCTATGTCAACAAACTTTTCTTTCAGCGGCCTTCCACTGTGTGCGTGTGCACTGCTTGGCGGGTTTACCTTCCACTCTTTTTTTCTTGTACTCCTTTTGCTTCTCTGTTTCTTCATCTCGTTAGTTTCTTTTTTGAAACCACAAGTACTGCCTCCTTATAATTTTCTTACCGTGTGAGACTGCTTTTGGTGAATCGGCTCCGCCAACTGTCGCACCTGCTGTGTTAGGCTTGTAGACTTTTCACGCAGCTGCCACTACACCTTACTCGACGCTCAGCTAATAAAGGAACGAATGAGGCAGCGGATCAATAATAGCAGCGAATATTCACACTGTTGGCGCTTTTTGAACGGACTTCCTGTGGCGATGTGTTGCACTGAATAGATCCCTCAATTCCTGCAGACGTGAAAAAAACGTGGCGGTGGCTGTCCTGAGATGAGAGCATGGTCTTGGGCATTGAACACTCTAAACCAGAATTGGGAAAAAGTGGACTAACTGCATACATTTAGACCACCGGTCGAACGGTTCATCCGAAAGGATGAACCGTTCGACCGGTGCGTGTCGTGCGCAAACGCCCGCCACGAAAAGTACCAATGGGGGGTCTAAAAGCACCCGTTGGTCTGCGCTCGTTCGTCTGCGTCCGCGCTGCCTGGCCGCGCCATGTAGTTTGAGTGGTTCAGGGAAAATTTAGACGCTTCTCGTCTGCTCCCCCGAGTCCGTCTGCCGATCGTCGTTCGCATGCTTCTGCCCCGCTGCGCCATTCTTTAGGCCCCCCTTCCTGTCCGAGGCTCAAGCACGTGAGTTGTCAAAAGAGCAACAAAATACAAAAGCAAGCAAACATGCATTCCTCAACAACTGGAGGACACCACTCGCTCGGATGCCGTCTCAGGCCTGCGGAGGCTCGCGCAGTGTTACGGCGAGTTTGCTGGCGTAGTGTGTGTGTGCCAGTGCGAGCTTCCAAGCCTACACGCTGTGGATACATTGCTTGAACGCGCCGAATTACAACGGATATTTACATCGCTAACAAAAGTAAGTTTTTTGATCGTCAGCGGTTGCTTGCCGAGTGCCCGAAGAGTAAATGGCTGCAATTTGTACGCGAAAAGAAACTTCGCATGCCGTCGGCATCGAGCCCGTCGGCGGCCGTCGTGAGCTATCGCCGGCGCAAGGAAAAGAAAAGTACTTTTTGTTTTCCGGGAAATACTGTCTGTATATGTTCTTAATGAGTGTAATTAAAATTGAATAAAGTGTAATTAAATAGAATAAAATAAATAGAATAGAATAAAATAAATTAAATAGAATAAAGTGTAATTAAAATTGTGTATTTCGCCTCGTGCGACGACCACTGTGAAGCAGCTATCGCGAAGGCGAGCGCTGATACGTGGCTGACCGAACCAACGTGCTGCCGCCGGCGCGCTGCGACTACGCTGCATATCGTGACTGCGAGCCGTCTCGTTCGTTGTGAGTAGGGTAAGTACATCACATCTCAGCCGCGACAGTGACGATGAGACTTGTTCTTCAGTTGTGTGCGGAATAACGACCGTAGAAATAGCACAGGACTGGGTATTTTGTGAGCGCCGGTGATCGTTTGTTCTACAGCCGTGCTCTACGGAAAAGGCCTACGGACGACTTCGGCAAGAAGGTACACCGGCGGGGCAACTGTGCCTCGCGTTTCTTCGCCGCCGTGGGAGAATGCTTGCCGTTACTGTGTTTGTGCGTGCTCAGGGGTGTTTTATGAGCTCGCGCACGGCATTGCGAACGCTCGTTCGCTTCAATCGACGAGGTGCTAGCTACTAATTGGAATTCGTTAATTAAAAACGCGCTCACGATATGGCGGGTTTAGATTAACAGATCTGTGCGGTGATGGGTTATCTAAGAGCCGACGCTAACCGCACGGCTCTTCTGTGAATATATATTTTGTAACTGCGCTGAACAGCAACTTGCCACCGGCACTACATGTGGGGCAATATATGTGAGTATATATACCCGACCGTCGGTGTGCGGTTTGAGTGGTCTATGTGGTGCATTACTTTGATATGCTTGCGTGTAAGCTTGAGTGTCTATGTGTGTGTGATGTTCCTTTGAATGCATTGGAGTCTGTATATGGGATATTAAATGCTGATAAAGTATGCAAGTGTGATATAAATGCTGATAGATCGAGTGAAAATGTGATCGCAATCGGAAGCCTCCATTTTTCTTTTTTGCGTTTGGTCTGAACTGGTCCAACAGTTCGTCTGCCTAGAATGGTCCACCGAGGGCAACCGTTAAGCCATCGAGTGGTAACTGCAGGGGACGAAAAACTTGAACCGCTGCTGTTAGTCTTGCAGTTACTCCAAAATTGGTTCAAAATCTGTGGCAGCCCACTTAGTCCCCGAAAGGACGAACAGCATACCCCATTTTCGTCCATTTTGGCTTAGAGTGAAGAAGATCAAGACCAGGGACGCTGCTTGACCGCCGGAGTTGCACGTGCCGACGGTGACCATCCTATCGTGCAACGATCAAGTGCATGGCAGGGTTGGGTAACAGAATCACCACACATGGATTACAGGAAGATGACATGAACAGGATGATGCAACAGTCGTTCAGAACAACAACGGTTTCAACAGTGATGGACAACACAGCAATACACAAATACACCGAGCACCATGTGTTTCGACATTGCTTATTTCGTATAATCTATTTGTTCATAGCCCGTTTGACGTCTGACCCGCATGAACGTAAACATCGTGGCTCAGCGCAAATTCCATTAGCCTTAAATTCACACTGTGCATTGCAGCGGCCTTGTGACGACCATCATCTAGTGATCGTCCATCGGGGTTATCTAACCATGATGGTTAGATAACAAGGCTTGTTATCTTACCACGATGCGTTCTTCCATGCAACGTGCAAGAAGTAAACGACACGTGGCGATGTTGATTCCTTCCTATAGTTCAATGAAAACTGCCAGGTGTGGGAACTGAGATATCGATCTTCGCTCTACGAAGAAACAGATGAAAAACGCGATAATTGAGCTTGCCCGGATCGCGATCGCCGTTAAGTTTTCATGCTATAAGATGTCTGTAAGTGAAGATGCAACAATATTGAATGAATTTTACGTTCTACGTCTTAATTACAACACAGAATGTGTTGCAGCGCAATTACAATAATGGGGTGTTTAACGTTTACTTATTTACCTATCTCATAGTTCCTCGTGCGCCTTTGTTTGTTTATACATTTGCTCATTTCGGAGTTCATCGTTCATTACAGTTGCGTGCCATGGTGTTTACAGTTCTCACATGCGGTGCTTTTATTATGTTCCATTAATTCAGCTTCGTTGTGGCGCAGTCTACCTGGCGTTTTGTTTTGCTCTACAAGATTTTCGGGGCTTAAGCAGGCTTGGCAAACACTTGATGGGAAATCATTTCATCGTATGCTTGTTAAAAATGCCCAACAAATAATTTTAATGACAGCTTCAATTTGCGCATACGATTCACCGTGAAGCCCTCGCACTCTGACTGTCAAAAGTCCACAGATGAAATTTTGCTTGGCACATATTTCGTACAAGTCCCTTCACCTACACTTCCTTTCTGAATTTTTTTCTCACAGGGCCACTGGGTAATAACTGCATAATTTGTGTTGAATCCGGCTGATGAACGCTAATTGCCCAAAGCAAGTCCGAGGTGAAAAATTACAGGAAGTTCATCAGCTGCACATTCTCTTTCTTTTCTTTTTCAGAGAAGCACCTAGCGCTATGTATGCAACTCTTTTTTTAAAACAATCAAATGGATATTTATTACAATGATAATGGACCTAATGAGATAATTGTGGGAAGTTTCATTAAATCACAGCTCAAGCACTTATGTAACTCCAGTCGAATAAAACAATACACTCATCGCAGAAGGATCTCTTCCTTTCCCTCTTTTTTCTTAATTTATTGGTTCTGTAAACGCCATTGTTAACATAAGGTTGAAGAAGCAAGGGATAGATGGAGGAGTGTGTATTCACTCACAGCAGCGCTAGTAGAAAGTTATGCATTAAACAACACTAAGGAAACGAACAAAGATCGACTGGAAAAGATGTACATGAGGTTTAAATAGTGGCCACCGACGATTTAAAAACATAGTACCTAATGTGATTTAGAGTACAGAATTTATAAACAAATTGCATACAGGCTCTAACCTATAACGTTACCTGTTCAAGCGTCAGTGGCCTGCTTTGCTGCCTATTGTTCTCACAAGAGAAATAGCAAGCTCGGATGATCGATAACGACGCGCTAAATGGTGGCCATTGCGCTGCTTATTAAGACTGCACCGATTCTCGCTTTTGCAAAACAAAAGAAGACGTATGGGCTGATATTCTGAATAGCCTAAACAAATGAAGTGCGTCAGGCAATTCATAAAAGGATGGCTGGGGTGCAAAACGACCATCTGCAACTGTCAAATGCCTTCTCTGAAAAAGTAGGCGGCCATATCTGCGGTGAATACGAGATAATTATCATTATGTGGCTTAGTTTTCGTACTCGTAATGCATTTGAAGAATGGTCATCTGTGGCTTTTTTCTCGGAGAGAGAGAAAGAGAGAGAATATTTTATCGATGACTCCGTAGATGTTAGCCTGGTTAATGGCCTGGCTCGCTACTCCAGGTGTTTAGCTGTGATTATGATATTTACAATGATCACGTGCAACACAGCACGTGATCAGAATATTGTTTTCCATGAATTGTGTTTACCTGGACACTGGTACCTTCCTTTACGAATAAAGAATTGTTTGTTGCAGCATTAATCAGCTGTTCAAATGGTTAATGTGTCCAAGGGTAGTGAATAGAGCTGCTACCTTGGGCTCACATTAACGAGTTGCCGAGTAAGAAGAGTAATTCTTCTTTTCTTTTGTTATAAGCTTCCTTTTCATGACGCATTCCACGGTTGTTACTTGGAAAACATCCTAATTTGCTGTGCTGCAGGTTAATCTACCTCGTTATGGCACGTAAAACACCAGGAATTAATCTTATCTACCTGCAGCCAGTTGCAGGCACATAAATGGGCTTAACTCATTCAGACTCACTCGCAATTCTCCTCTTTTCTTGCTTTCCTTATTATTTTTTTTCTTGGGTCTGACTAGGTTTTGGACGAACTAAGAGTCAGCACACCCACGTGCATTAGAACTCGGAACTCACTGAAATTCAACAAATCCTGGCTTACTTGGGCTCAGATTCACGAAATATTTTATTAGTCAGACCTTATATGCTTATCTTTATAAGTAAGTCCAAAATATTTGACACTATTTGAACAGGAGCTCTCTCTCTTTTTTTTCTTTCTCTGCTATTTTGGACTCACTATCTATATATAGAGAATGAACATCTTATTTTTATTTATTATATTAATCAGTATTTTAACAGAAGCAGCAAAAACCGTTGATGATGGCAGCAACAGCAAGAATGAATTAGGAATTACGGCTATTAATTATTAGCGGAACGAGCAAACGAGGGACATGACAAATGATTGATGGTAATAAACGAAAAACTGGCTGTATGATTAGAGAAAAAAAAAACGCAAGTTCAGGGCGCACGAGTACCGTTCGTTAGTCAAGGAAATTATATATAGCCGTGCGCACGTGTTCTTTCTCTACCATATGGTACCCCAATTTTCTTTGCACTTAGCATTTGCAACGACACTAAATTTTCGCATCGGCGAAATGCACCCGTATCGTGCGCAGTGCAGTGGGAAAGTTTTACTTGCTTGCGTATAAATTTACGTATTTAAATTGTATTTCTTCTCAGGGTTACCCAAGGTAACTTAAATATAATCAGTTACCATATATAATGAAAGCGTTTAATAATTTGCAAATAGCAACAGTTATAATGATCAAACATTTTTTTTATAATACAACTATACAAAGCATTTGTAAAGGCGCATTTGAAAATTACCATATAAAACTCATAACTAACGAAGGAAAAGAAAAAAAATCAGATGGTTGAGAAATTTATGCAATATAAACAAACAATAAGAAAAAGCCAGGAGGCACCCCAAAGGGAAACCAAATGAGGCTATACATGCACGATTATATGCATTTCTGCGGAACGCAGGAAATGTGCACTCAAATATGACAATACATACTACGCACCTAATAAAAATTTCTTTCTTTATTGAGTCGAGACGTATGTGTAAAACACCCGTATACTTATATCTAAATGAACAGTGGTTGCTTTTCACCAAGCGTCAGATTTCCTGCGAGTGCGGCTTGAACCCGCCGTGGTGATGGTTAATACGCACTCGCCGCTAGAGTGTGCTTCATAAGATATAGAAAATGCCATTTCTGGACTATTTCTGCAGGCGCTGCACGTTGTAACATATATTTATTCGTTGGTGAAGAATCGTCAAGCGAGCCTTCGTTGCCTGTGGGCACCGAAGGCTCGCTTGAGAGGGGGCACATGTATGCTCTTTGTAAACAGCCGCTCTTGTCGCGACCGGGATAGCGTTCGCCGAAGGGAACAAACAGTATTTAAGAAAAAAAAAAAAACAAGCGAGAAAGATAAGAACGCGTTTTCTTCGAAGAGCGCTCATTCCTTGTTTCCATTTTATCCTTCATAAATTTAGTATTTTTCCTGCTTGACTATCGACACTTGCTTTTCTGTCCTCTAATCTTTCCTCATGTTTCCTGATAACCGCCTCTTGGTTCTGGCACGTTAAGACCTCAGGGTCTGTACACGCATATTCGGGATGAATCTTCTCGGGCGAAGCATCGGAGTAACTTCACAATATCGTTGACAAAGTGCATCAGGCGGTACGTACCACCGCACGCACGTCACATGGGCAGTTTAGTTGATGCGAAGGCCGCTGACTACATGCGCGAGTATGCGGTGCGCCAGGCTCTTTTCACTCCAACAGTATGAAAACTGCTTTAAATTTATTCTGTGTGTTTGTGTACACACTGATGTCGCGACGGGCGCCGCGTTTGTTGAGACATCTGCCGATCGATTAAGTCCGCCCTTTGCTCTCTGGTATAGCTCGACATGCTATAGCAATTTCGCAAGCTTGTACACGAAGCCGCTTCTGAAGAAATGCATAATCTGTGTGCGTTTGAGCTCCTACGATAAATAACGCCGATGCCTTGGCAAGTGCATGCAAATGTCAGGGTACCGCTAAAAAGCACCGTCACAGTGAAGCCTACACTTCCCGTGACCGACGGTCACGATGCGTTGCGATATTCTGCAGCTGCTTCGATGGTTGGGTCGATGTATGCGTTCTCTCCCCATGTGTTCTCTCCAGACTTTGTAGACACGACACGAGTCCACTGCAGAACAGATAACTTTTTTTTTTTCCTTATTCAGACTGAGATACGTTTAAGCTTCCTTCAGGCGTGGTTGTGAAAACGAGCGTTGGTCTTCTGCAGAGGGGCAGCACTTAAGTACTAACGTCCTCCCACACACATTCCTCCCTTATTCCTTTTGTTATTTAAATCTGCATATGGAAATACATGCAATGCCATTGACTTGCAACGTTAATGGCGTTGGGAAGGCTTACTGCACCATAAACAAGATATTCAAGCCAGTTCTACGCCATAAAAACCGTCCGAACGGCGAGGCTGCCTCTTTTATCGGTAATCGTGGCGTAATAACTGGCGAGGAGGTGTGAAGTGATTAATGTTATATAACAGTATCAGTTAAGTTAGTCATACCACCCTTCATTATACGCGATGAAGAGTGGCATGACTTCACCGCACGTGGTCGTTCATAATGCACTTGCTGCAGTTCTTTCTTTCTCTCTTTCTTTCATTCGTTCGTTCGTTCGTTCTTTGCGTTTCGGGATACGCAAATGCAGCCGCGGCTGGGGAGAGGGATCGAACCAGTCACTTCGAGGTAAGCCTTTTCTACGCTTTATCGCACATTGGGCTTCGCATAATCTTATCACGCATAGCATAGGCTGAGGGCAAGAGCGGATCACCTCTTCCCTACTGGCTGATAACGAGATCACCGTTGTACGGCACAGCCTCAACTTTGGACAGTTCCGCGCTGTTAACATTTACATCGTTGTCAATTAGTGTGTAAAACATCCTTAGTATCTCGTTGGTCTCTATAAAGACGGATACACGCTCCATTTTTCTGTCCGACCCATTCCCGAAAATCTTATCCAGTCGCGCTAGTCGACAGACTTATGATCGATATGAAATCATCGTGCTCTTGCAGAGCCTTTTGGCTCGGCATGGGGCTCGTTTATTTATCTGCATATTGTGAAGTCTCAGCGACAGATTTTGCGACATAATAGAGAGCTCTGGCTCCCCCAAACGGCTTTTATGCATCCAAATACCGACACGTCCTTTATATTTGGTTCGCATGTTTCTAAAGCTCTACCTAGTTTAGTTATTAGTGCTCGCCGTCTTCTGCATGACTTGTCCGAGGCTTATTTCTAACATACTGGTTGTGAAGGAATATGACCTCTTGATTTTCACATTTCGACAAACAGAAATCTTAGCGTATAAAGTTAGGTTTAAGGTGACTTGGTGGTTGGTGCACTGCACATTATATAGCGCTATTAATTCTTTTTTAACTCTTACGAGCTCCTGCCTTGGGCGATATAGAAAATGACATTTATGGACTATTTCTGCAGGCGCTGCACGTTGCAGCGTATATATTTATTCGTCGGTGAAGTGCCGTTGCCTATGGGCACCGAAGGCTCGCTTGAGAGGGGGTACTTTTATGCTCTTTGCAAACAGCCGCGCTTGTCGCGACCGGGATAGCGTTCGCCGAAGGGAACAAACAGTATTTAAAAAAAAAAGCGAAAAAGATAAGAGCCCGTCTTCTTCGAAGAGCGCTCATTCCTTGTTTCCATTTCATCCTTCATAACTTTATTATTTTTCCTGTTTGACTATCGACACTTCCTTTTCTGTCCTCCTTCTGTAATCTTTCCTGATGTTCTCCACCCCACTTGTAGGACGCGGCTTTCATGATCCCAAACGGGGGCGCGGAATTTCGCTTTCATCTCCTAAATTATCTTCTGACTTACGCAACAGATACTGCTACCGCTACGCAACGAACTGGGCTGAGACGGACGTGGCGTGTAGCATTTACTGCACGGAACTTCGATTCTGTTCAAGCAGTTCCTTACACAACAAGTCGTCCATAATGCGATAAATGAAAAGAGACTGCGTACAATGCTGCGCGCTTCTTTTCATACGTAGACCTTTTCAAATACAGTGTTTTCATACGGCTCCGTCTAGTTTGATTTCGCAAACCGGTTCTCAAGAAGACGTCGACGCACAGGCGCAAGAAGGAAGCCACTTGTGTGCACAGTGGATCGGGTTCTCAGTGTGTGGCACTCGGTGTATGTAATAATACACGCTCCTGAAGCGTCGAGTGGGGCTTGACACGAAGGACTCCCCAGCTGAACGGCGCGTATAAATGGCCTATCGTGGTCAACACGAGACGGAGATTCAAGAACTAGAGAGTGTATAGAGACACGCAAGAAAAGTCAACGATCTGTATTTGCTATAGCAAATACAGCGCGCAACGGAGTGCCGAAGGCGTTTATACCGCTTCGAATCCCTGCGTGGGAGCCCTGTCGTGTGAGCATCGTGCGTATATCTTTGACATTTTGTCTCACACACCCAATGCCGCTACCGTCTTCCGTCTCTTAAAGGCCCTTTGCGAGGGAGTGTTTTGCCAACGGTGACATTTCGACAGATATATATATATATATATATATATATATATATATATATATATATATATATATATATATATATATATATATATATATATGTGTGTGTGTGTGTGTGTGTGTGTGTGTGTGTGTGTGTGTGTGTGTGTGTGTGTGTGTGTGCAGCATCTGTCGTGTGAACCGTATTTTATTCGCTGTGGCATTACATGCAGGAAGGGGTGCGTGCGGAGCAGAAAGAGATTGTATAGAAGGATACATTTTTTTTTTCTGCGTGCTGCGCTGTTGCGTTGGTTTGTTTATGGAGAGACTCAGGAAGAGGGTTAGAGCGTTGCAGATGCGAGAGTGACAAAAAAAAATTAAAGGGAAAGGAAAGACGTACGTGAGTTATCTTGATGATGGTATCAGCTGGCGAGAAATATGGTGATGATATCATGAAACTGTCAATCATTTAATATAGGCGTGCGCAAGTTCTTCTTTAGGGGGGGGGGCCCGGGTTTCACAACAGCGCCCCCCCCCCCCTTTTTTTTTTCCCTCACGTTCATTTTGCGAAGATGACCATTATAAAGGTATAAGCCCACGCCATTAAAAGCTAATTATGATAATAGCAAGCTTAAGGGCCTTGTATTTTCTTATTTACCATTCATTATTTTCTAAACGGAAGCGTCGAAGTTATTAAAATACAGCCTACAAGCACGTCACTGTAAGACACCATATTTATATAGGCGGTCCGACATAATCCTTCTTCGTGACGAACAGAAAATGAAAGCGTTTGTATATGCCACCTTTACTCACTGCAGAGACTTGTGATGACGGCGAGTCACATTGTCCATTGTTAGCGTCAGATACCCTTGTTGCATTTTAAAAGATACGTCGTCACCCTTCTTTACTATCCTGTCCCCCCCCCCCTTTTTTTTTCTTTTTTTTTTCTTTTTGGTCCGTCGTGGTTTTCTTCTGTTTTCGAAGTCTTAGTGGCGCTTTTTTTCTTTCAAAATCGTATATACAAACTGGCCCAGCAAGCAGCTCTCGTGTCTCCAGATGCTTTGGCTAACACGAATTCGCCGGTAACCTCCAGGCAGACCACACATGCGGACGGACGACGTCAACAGCGCTTGCGCTCTCGTCTTCAGCGGCCCTTCGTCATCCTGCAGGCGCTTGACAATCACATTCCACCCTCATGCTATTTGTCATCTCCGCAACTTGAACAGACGCTCCTACAAACAATGTAATCTCTCCGGCTTGTGTTCGAGCAACTCGATGAGTATCGCGTAATATGAAAGAAATGTGTATTCCTATATATAAGAGGAAGCAAGTAAGCTTCCTGCATTCACTTGCAGGACGCTGAGCATACATGCTGGGCGAGCTGCGCACTTAATGCCATTCGACGTGGCATCGTGACGCTCATTTAATATAGCGTTATTGGATATTTAAAGCTCATTGTCGCATGTCGCGGTGACGGGCACAGTTTCACTTCTTTCTTCACTTTTACTGCACGTTATTTTGCGCGCTACGGCACGTAAAGATGCAACGCTGGTTATACCCGTAGCCATGGGATTACAGGGGTTCAACAGAACCGACAAATCGGATGTCCTTTCCCTATTCTTTTTATTTCTCTTTATAACGTGCACAAGTGTCGCGATTTAGCAAACGATTTTCAGGAGCGGCGCCGCAGGCGCCGGCTGATTTCCACGTTCTACGTACAGGGGAAAAATAATAATAATAATAAAAAGGTTGTCCTCAAAAACTTGGTGCTGCCCTGAGTGGCATGCCCAGCGTGGCAGTCATCGGGGAGGGCGTGCAATGAAGTCACGCTGAGGATGGATGGTCGTAGATGGTTGGGAAGGGGAGGGGGGCACAGCGGGCACAGGGAGGGGACGGGCAAAGCACCAGCACTTTTCTCTTAGCCACATCCGATCCGACGGCGTATATATGCCCACCCCCTCGTTTCCTTCCTTCGTCCTCGAGTAAATGCGGTGGGCGCATTGCTGCCACCCGGCCGGTCGGGGGCCCTACGAGGACGTGACTCGAATATCCCGACGCGTGGAGTGAACCCGCACTCCACGGAGGACGAAGGGAACGAGCATGCATGGCTCGGAAGGCGTCGAGAGCGCGCGAGCCTCCGAGATATAGGACTATATAAGACATGTCCCGGAAATACCAGAAAAATAAAAAAGAAAAGGGGGGTAGGGGAAGAAAGAAGCGAATACGAAGAACTTTTAAATGTACGACGGGAGACAGGTGGATAAATTGGCTGCAAGTGGGTGAAAAAAATATTCTTTCCTCACTTCATGCAAATTGAAAAAGATACCCAGCACGTTTAAGAGGATGATATCGGACACAGTCCCCGGAGGAAAGATAGATGAAGGGTACGAAGAGGCGACACATTTACAGCTTTAGTGACATGTGGACACACGCGCGCACGCACACACACACGGCTTAATGTATGGACGCGTACAAGTGCACGCTCACATAAATATAAAATGTCACCTCCCCCCTCCGTGTTTTAAATATATACCAAGTGTGAGGAGAGGTCTTTAGCCGTGTATAGAGCGAAGCATTTTTAACAACAGCATCAATCTTTCTTTTAGTATTTGCTGGTTTTAAAACAGTATTAGCTCTATTCATTTAGTGGTTGTAATCAGTTTCCCTGCATTAATTAAGTCAGAAGTTTTTATGCGTGCTGATGCAGGGCGACAAAAGAAAAGCGTGGACCGGCACATCTGTGTGTGCCAAATATAGCGGCCCCATCGCGGCGTGCCCTTAGGTGCATCATACAAGGACGCTCGCACGCGGTGCTTGTTTGGCGTGGCGCGAGCCCAGCGTTGTCAACTCCATCTCTATCGCCCCTCGGCCACAAGCATTTGTGGACAAAGATCCACATGCCCAGTAGGGGAACCCCCACCAAGGCGTGCTTCCGGTTGCGGAAAAAGGCGATGATAGTGCGCACTTCTCAGGAGAAGTCGCTCACACGACCTCCCCTCCTCGCATCCTTTACAATGATGCTATCTATGACGCGAACCGATCCCGCGGAGGCAGCATTGTGAAAGGCGCAGCG
Source organism: Hyalomma asiaticum (assembly GCA_013339685.2). Classification (NCBI taxonomy): domain Eukaryota; kingdom Metazoa; phylum Arthropoda; class Arachnida; order Ixodida; family Ixodidae; genus Hyalomma; species Hyalomma asiaticum. The sequence continues at coordinate 58,838,394 of CM023484.1, forward strand.
TTGATTGATTTCCGGGGTTTTGCGTCCCAAAGCCAGCTATGATCACGAGAGACGTTGCACTGGAGGGCTCCGAAAACCACCTGGGGTTCTTTAACGTGCACTGACATCGCACAGCATACACGGGCCTCAGCATTTCGCGCCTCCATCGAAACGCAGCCGCCGCGGCCGGGATTCGATCCCGCGACATTCGGATCAACCGCGCCGAGTGCCATAAAAGAGGCGCTGCGTGGATCGATTGTTATAATGCTATCGCATCACTGTCGTTCCGGTGTCCTTTCACTGTTTCAGTGCCTATACAATCGTTTCCCCCTTATCGTATATACGCTGTTAAATATACACCGTATCCAAACATTTCCCTTCTAAATGTGGCAGACGCCACTCTTCCTTAGCGTCGATGAGGGAATTCGTTTCACCTGTCCGACCGAACGACCCGCTGAGTATGACTTAACATTCGTTAAGCGGACGACGGAACTGAGAGTCCTCGATCCTTAATAAGAGGTGATCTGGCGGCCGGACTAAGCAATGGGGCCCCCATGGTCCACCTCGCTGCCGAGGGCCCGCGGCTTCCTAACGCCAGGAGTCTCGGAAGCGTTGCTGAGAGGGGGGATGGGAGAGCGGTAATTTATAGGTGCTCGTCGGCGCGGCAACGGAGAGCGTATCGATTTAACGGCCCTCGCGCCGCTCTAATTGCATTCTTCGCAGCGGTGGGAGCTGTCCACTCGCGCGCTGCTCGGCGACCCGCTCCCGCAGCGGCCACTCGCTTTAGCTGTGCGGCTCTCGACGGCTCTTTTCTTTCCCCAGGGACCGCGTGCGGCCGGATACCATGGACTGAGTGTGTGTGTGTGTGCCGCTTATATCTGGCTCACCGCTAGGATGGAATCGCGGGAAGCCGCGGAGCTTGCGAGCAGGGAATGCCAGTGGCGAATCGCTTTTGTATGATGTCCTGTAAGGATGTTTCCGGCGAGAGCTGCGCGTGTGCATATATACCGGGTGTTCAAAGTTAAGCTTTATGATTTTTTTAAAATTAGGCGCTCGAAGGCACGTGAGAACCACTTGTGCAAATAAGTTAAGCGGCCAGGGGGACAGAAAGTTAGATGATAATTATCGCTGTCAGCAGCCCAATTAACTAAAATTTAATAATTAACTTTTTACTGGCTGCGGTAAGTTGGCATGTTTATATTGAAAAAATGTAGGCAGTGGTGTTTGTTCACAGTTTCAGTTGGAAGATTTTTTCTGACACGCCTGTGCTCCGAGATATCCGGCTCCAAAGTTTAATTGTCTTTCGCATGATTACGCATGCAAGAGGGTGAGGGTCCGCGCAAAGCTCCTCCCTAAAGTGACGCATCTGTTGTGTGCGCTGTTTAGTGTGCGAAGAGGGTGGAAGCGTAGGCATAGGTGATAACAGTTACCCTTGCCCTCTCGGCCTGCGAAATCAAAATGTGACAGCGCGGTGCGCCATGAGCCTTACGCATGATCCTGATGAACGCGATAACAGGAGACCATTTTTCGCGACGTTTTCGACGGCCGAGAGGGCAAGGCTAACTGTTATCACCTATGCCTACGCTTCCACCCTCTTCACACACTAAACAGCGCACACAATAGATGCGTCACTTTAGGGAGGAGCTTTGCGCGGACCCTCACCCTCTTGCATGCGTAATCATGCGAAAGACAATTAAACTTTGGAGCCGGATATCTCAGAGCACAGGCGTGCTAGAAAAAATCTTCCAACTGAAACTGTGTACAAACACCACTGCCTACATTTTTTAAATATAAGCATGCCAACTTACCGCAGCCAGTAAAAAGTTAATTATTAAATTTTAGTTAATTGGGCTGCTGACAGCGATAATTATCATCTAACTTTCTGTCCCCCTGGCCGCTTAACTTATTTGCACAAGTGGTTCTCACGTGCCTTCGAGCGCCTAATTTTAAAAAAATCATAAAGCTTAGCTTTGAACACCCGGTATAGCGCCACACCGGAATCGGCCAGCGCGCGCAAGAAAGCAGCTGCTGCAGCAGCTGCATTCTTCACCGGCTTTGCGAAGATGAAGAAGCATTTATGCTCCGTCTGGACGTATACTTATATTTTATGTGAGGTGTCTCGGTGAAGTTCGGCAAATACCTTGGTAAATATCAAAATTTGTTCGTAAGATGAACGCCGTAACTGCTTCAAACGGGTGCCCCTAACGAACGTAGTACTTAATTGCTGCGTGTAAAGCGGATTGTCACTGCTCCTGTGCCTTTTAGTCGTTTCGCCATGCACACGCAACCGTGTGCCCACAAAGTTCTGCGCCGCGCATTCATGAATGTATACACGCATGCTCTTTTCCATTGACATGGCCAAATACGGAAGTAATAAGTACGCTCAATGGCACAGCTAACGTCAAACGAGACAGAGATTAGCTGAAAGATAAAAGGCTTGCGAAGTGATCATCGGTAGTCTAACAAATAATATCGCGAATTCGCGATCTCCGACGTGTAGCAGATGCGGACGAAATGTCCTATCGGCTGATGTAAATGTTAGATCGGGATGATATCCGTTTTCCCCACGCTCTCATTATCGGCACTGCGTTTCGCCTTTTTCCGGGGACGCTGGCACATGCGCAGGCGTCAGCGACAGCGGTAATGCCCCACCGAATGAATAAAAAAAAAAAAAATCCTAGTCCAGCTGCTCTTTCACGCCAATACGCTTCAAGACGAAAGCGGCGGCATTGTTCTCCTTTTTCCCGCAGCGCGTCGTTTCCAGTCCGCGAGAACGGCTCTCCCTGCGAGGAGTGAATGGCGGCTCTTAGATTACACCATTGTGAGTGCCCGACTGCGAGTGCTCAGTACAGCTATAGACATTTCCAAACGACCATTACCCAAGGGGAGGATCGCAACGTTGTCCGAGCTGCGCAGATGGCCGTATATGTCGTTTCCTTGTTTCTTCTTGTGATTTCTTACTTTACTTCTATTTTCTTTTTCTTTTCTTTTTTCAGAGCTTGACGTCTTTTAGCTGATCGGATCCATTTCGCAAATACTCGAGGCTGTAAGGTTAATCTCCCGACTCGCGAGCGGGGTTCATCTGATTTTCGATTGTTTTTCAAAGACCGCCAAACTGCCAGTTCTGCCGAGACCGGCAACTTTTACTGTTCGATAAGGCGGCGCTTCGTCTAACCTCGAGAGAGATAAGAATGTAATCATTCCCAAACGGTCACTTTAGCTTTGCTAACAACTTAAAGCGATGCTTAAGGGGAGAAATGACTTGTCATACCGTTAAATTTTCCTTCTACAGTGCCAAAAAGCAGAGCCCTTGCCTCGAAGAGACGATTCGTATAAGCGAGAAAACGTGCAAAGGGGAAACGTGAGTGGCGATGTAACCTTGAAGTTGTCGCGCCAAGTCGCTGTGATGTCAGAGATTATGATGGTGTCTAGACCGTCCTCCGTTGGGTCCAGAGACTTACAACGTACCAAGTTTCTGAAAATTTTCGATTCAGTCAGTGGGGCCAAAATAAAAATGTAAGGCCACTTCCACGCCTGTGGAACCCGAGTAAACAGCCGAGCAGGTGCATGGGTGTCAAGTTCACTATCACTATCATGTATCACTATCATTATCAGTAGTGCTATCACCATCATGTACAGTTGTGGGCTGAGGAGCAAGGATGTGGGTATGTGGGTCAAGGGCAACAACATTTTGTCCTGCGTGACTTCTCCGCTGTAACTATCAACGACGTTCCTCACAGATCAACCTCGACTTTCAACAGGTCAGATGTTAAAAAAAAAAAGGCATTAAAGTGTGCGATGTCACGCTGATGTTCAATTAATTATGGTGTGAAATTTAAAGCAAGACTTTTGCCTTAATTTTCCCTTCTGTTGTTAAACATATGACGCTGACAATATGACAGGAGAGTCTCCAAAGGATAATTTATCCATCTATATTGATACATTATTCCACTTTAGTGTCCCTTTAATGAGGTTGGTATAGTCCGTACTTTAGGACTGAGAAGGATGAAACAGGGCTTCGAGGAAACATCGTGACTGGGACAAGGACTGTTGTATTTTTAGCACGCTCCTTTCCGAGCGGAAGCTGCACGCTCTCAATATATGGAGCCATGACTTCTTCTGTACGTTTATGGTATTTTCTATCATCTATGTTCGTCGCGTTGTTGGGGCCAGGTCTTCTTTTCGATACCTCTAATACGGTTGACTGAAGCCGTGAAGTGTGATTTCGCGAGCTGACAGGGGCAGAAGACGCCAAAGGGGCGGTGCATTACGCATAGGGGTGTTTCACTAGTTCCGTGCAGCAGAGACAAGGCTGCACGAGCATCGAGGGCACATTTTTGCGAAGGGCTCATCTCACGTTCGATTTTGATCTCTGGTTTGTAGCATTACATCTCACTGCTGTCATTATTTTTTTTTTTCATTAAGTCAGTTACGCTGCGGCGTTCTTTGGGTAACTGTTGGCATTGCGTACAGGAACAGGCCCCATATTTACGAAATCGTCTTACGTCAACAATGTCCGTAAGTGAATATTGCATCCAATCGTGATGCTGGACATTTCATCATGGGAGCCAGCTGGCCAATGGCAAAAAAAAAAAAAAAAAAGAAGAAAAATCTTGCGACGGAGAAGTTTTGTGAATCTGGTCCCAGAACTTGAGGTGAAGATGAATGTTTGAATTCGTGAACACATCGTTGAAAACGTGGAAGAACATGCACTGTCGCTATAGAGCCAACGTTTCGACAAGTGGACATGCTGAAACGTCGGTTGACGTAGACAAGTCCATCCTATCGAAACGTTGCATCGCTCTACCGGCATTCCCGATGTCTTTATCGTTCGAATCGCATTGCTTATCGTAGGAGATTTATCTGGTATCTGCGATTACACAACTCATCTTTTGTTGTTGTAATTATTGTTGACTGCACACTCCATAACTCTACGTACGACAACTAAGGTAACCTGAATTAAACTTCAAAACAACAAAGTATACGCATCTCTGCTACGTAGTCTGTCGAGATAGTACAGCTAATTCACCCTAATGTACAGCCGTAGCACGCAATAGAAACGGCGTTCTCTCATTGCCGGAAGTGTACGCTCCACTGGAGAGTTTAGGAAACAGACGGCCCAAAGTTAGGGAAAGCACTTAGGAGCCCAGCGTACAAATCACGAATAGAGCACGAGAGGAAGCCACGCTCGCGACGTGCACCCAGCCGCAGTCGCAATTTTCGGCTACACCGAGTTGCTTGAGTATATATATACGCTACGCTTATAAAAGCGTCTATATAGTCAGTACAATGCACGTTGCTTGTGGTGTACAGTTAGCGACTCGACGTATACACACAGCGCTATCATACGCAGACAGCCGAAGCGTGGCACAGAAAGACGACACTGTCTGCGTGAGCTGGCTCCCTTTTTAAATATTTACCCCCGTCGCCGCTGGCGAGCGGACGGCTTTTAGCTCGCCCGCCTCGCCTGTTCGTGTGTGGTCTCTCACGAAGAGAGCGGAGGAAATGGCGGCCGCCCACCCGAACGGGGTGCTACAAGTATAGTAGTTCTCGACCACGGATCTAGGCGGAGGTAGAGAAACACGCCGAGCGAGCAGGGTTGAACGGGTGTTGAAGGCACGTATGGTATACGCCTACGGTGTACAAGCGACGAGTGTGGTGCGGCATGATTCTCTCCGCGTTGCGTGCGCCCTCGCATAGGGAAGGGGGGTCGCGGATGACATCCGCAATTACACACGACACATGCACTGCGCGAACCGCGAGCCGGATCAGAGCGGAGTCTCTAACGCGTACCATTTGTACGGCGTGTGTCATTTTGAGCAGGGCCGCGAGGAGAGTGTGAGAGAGAGAGAGAGAGAGAAGAGGAAGAGGAGGTGGGGGGACAAAATGCGTCCTTGTCGCGTCGTCGTCGTTGTGCTCTCGCGGTTTCGCAACCTCTCAGGCGCGCTGACAGAGTGTATAACGAAAGCAGTCGATACGCGTGCCAGCGTGGCTGCTGCGGCTGCCGCCGCTGGCAACAAGCCGTGATGAGCTAGCTGCTCTTCTCATCACGCGAGCGTGTGTGTGTGTGTGTGTGTGTGTGTGTGTGTGTGTGTGTGTGTGTGTGTGTGTGTGTGTGTGTGTGTGTGTGTGTGTGTTTCAGGAGAACGGGAACTGTAAGTTAGAACTGAACAACATGTCTACGTACCTTGCGAGGGAATGCGGAAGCTTGCTCACCTCCTTTCACCCTCCTTCCCCACCACATACTATAAGTCCCCCTCTTTTGCAGGCGCAGTTACAGATGGTCCGCGACGCCCGAAAAAGCGTAAATGATACCATCTTTACGCCTGCTGGAGTTGCGGGCCAGCACCCTTTCGAGTGGTCGCCACATGCGGTCGAAAATGTGCGTGCAGACAAGAAGGCGAGAATGAAGAAAGTAAACAGGAAATAAGAAACACAAAATGAGGCCGTTATACAATTTTATTCTTCCGCACTTATATGTGGCAACGACGCGGAACGAGATAGACGAGAGGTGCGGCAGCCTTTGTCCGCCCTTTGCTGATTTGTCTTTCTTCTGTTGTTCCTTTGTTTTCGCCAGCTGCCGCTTTGTGCACCTGCCGCCTATGCTCTCTTCCCGCCAGATTGAGGCGATTCGTGGAACACCGCAGATGCTGCGAGCGATGTGACATCTGTGCCGTGTAAAAGAGAGGCAGAATAAAAATGATTACAGGCGCAAACGCGATACAAACGTCGCACGCTGGTTTTGCGGGTTAATATGAAAGGGCGTAACAAGGTGAATAATGCCGCACTGATTCCGCGCAACTCCGACTGCATGAAACAGTATTAAAAGGGCAATAACCGACGACTTGTTGCCTGTTTTCGGGATACTCGTTGTATGGTTGTCACACACTTCCGGAACATGAATCGTTGAACAGGTCGTTAAAAGCGATTGAGAACAGGGAATGCAGCTGGAGCCAACGTTTCGACAAGGGGATTTGTCGAAACGGAGCGACATTCCTTGTTCTCTTTATCGATTCAGGCTTTTATCTTCCCCCAAGCCTCTCTTCTAGTTTGGATTTCAAACTTCCAGAACATGCAACATATGAGCGCGAACCGAACGACAATCATCATCATCAACAACGTGAAGTCCAATTATGAAATATTTGCGCTTTGGTGAATACCTTCGATATTTGAGGAAAGCATATTTTTTTCAGTAATCTTTTGGCCGGTAAAGGTTGCAGCATATACGTTATGTTAGTTTTTAAGTGTTAGAACTTTATTATTACCTTTATATTTTTAGTTTTGAGATGAATCTTTTTAAAAGTATTAGTAATAGTAACCGAAATTTCGGGTTCCTACTCCCTCTCCTGGCTACGGCCCTGATATCTACATATGCCTCTGCGAAAACGCCCTCTGAGAACAACTCATCCCCTCATTGTGCAACCAAAATACGAACCCGTGCTGATTTGTTTCGTTTTTAATTTTTCCTGATGCCATTAACTTTTGGAACAGTTTGCCAGAGGAAGCTGCAAAAAGGAATGTTGTATCCGATTTCAAAGTATTCTTACATAGATGTTTGAGATAACTATGACGTTGCTTGTTGATTGGCCGTTGTTAAATTTGTATGTGTGAGAGTTATTCATTGTCCCCTTCCTGTAACAACCCTCAACAGAGGGTTAACAGTATGACTGAATAAATATGTGTGCTATATGCCTAGGTAAAAACTCTAAGAATATCTGGTGGGGGAGGGAGGGGCGGGGTGAGGGGAGTTTGAACCTCAGCATCCTACCTGGCTACCCCTGTGACCGAAGGCCGCCACGAAGGATTCAATAATATACTTTATGGTGATTCAATGATGAAATTGATTATTTCCTTCGAACTTTTGTGCTTACAAAAGCTGGAAGGAAATCAGCAATTTAATGGCCCTTTAAGGATAGCGGTGAAAGATGACACAGGAGAAAGAACTACTTTTTTTTTTTTAACATTCCAAGCTGTACTCGTTCTAAGCACAGCCCCGCCACGGTGGTCTAGTGGTTATGGCACTCGGCTGCAGATCCGAAGGGCGCGGGATCGAATCCCGGCAGCGGCGGCTGCATTTCGATAGAGGCGAAATGTTGAGGCCCGTGTGCTGTGCGATGTCAGTGCACGTTAAAGAACCCCAGGTGGTCGAAATTTCCGGAGCCCTCCACTACGGCGTCTCTCATAATCAGAACTGGTTTTGGGACGTTAAACCCCACAAATCAAATCAATCGTTCTAAGCACAGTCCTGCTTGATTGCCAGCACAATATTTCTCCCGTAGATCAGATTACCATGTCAAATGTTATTCCCAACAAGCGTGTACTGTGCGAAAGTTCAGCAGCAGCAAATGGAGTTACTTTATAGTTGCGCCGCACATAAAATAGAAAATTTATTTCTTCTTTTTTTCTTTTTTTTTTCAACAGTTCATATCAACAGTTCTACAAGCTTTGCATGCCGGACGCGCACATTTGAGGGTCTTCTCGAACATCAGTGATGATACCAGACAGCGCTGTGACGAATGCATAAAAGCTGTCACGTTGAACTGCTCGTCAGTTTTTACCGTTGACCGATCGACGACTGTTCGCGCCGCTATTGTCTTGCAGTGCGACTTGTTTTGCTTTGCTTGTCACAGGTTTGCAAAAGAAACAGTTCGTCTAACAGCGCCTTGAGTTCCGCTGCGTCCTTCATCATCGTGGCCTCGTGACAGTATGTCGTTAACAGTTAAACCCACACCTCTTTGAAAAGCGCTCCTCTAGCGAACCTGTGTAGAACGCATTGTAGATTACTTTTTAGATGCGAAGCAGCTCTTTGACTAGCCTGTGTAACGCTGTCCCTCCGTCCGTACGAACGCGCTCCCCTCGCCGCAGGTGTTGGAGCGGTGCCAAGTAGGTCACGCCGCAGCTGCGCGTTGACGTCACTCTCCCCTCGCAGTGCGCGCTGACGTCACTCTCTCCCTCGCCCGCAGCTGCCGCCTGGTGGAAATCTTCGATGAGCGCTTTCCCAGCTCGCAAGGAACGAGAACGCGCCCTCGCCCTCGAGAGACAACGCTGACGCAGGCAGCGTCTGCTAGCGTCAAACCGATGCAAACGCGACACCTAGTCAAACCGATGCAAACGCGTTGTGCACCCCCCGTGCTGCTTCGCATCGCCTCATGGTCGCCTTTAGCGGGAGATGGTGTAATTTTTTAGGGGCGAAGCTCCTTAAAGCGGCACCCGTTCGTCCCTCGTCGTAGTCGTAGTAGTGCGTAACCAGTCTTACGCTTTGACCTCCAAGGTGGTGCCGGTGGGATATTTCTCCTGTGCGTTGTTGAACAATAAAAAATTCGCAGCGTGCGCGTTAACTAAAAGCCGAAATCTTCTGTCTCTCATTCCCCATTAGCAGCCATTTCGTGCGTCCCCGATGCATGTAGTAGTAGTAGTAGTAGTAGTTAGTAGTAGGTAGCCACCGGCGCGTGCCTGCTGGAGCGCACGCACGCGCCGAGGGCGAGCGCGTGGCACCTGGCGCTCGCCCTCGCCGCGAGCGCCGGGAGCCACGCGCTCCCCGGCAAACTCGACACTGCCCCGGCAAACGCGAGAGACAACGTTGGCGCAGGCAGCGTCTCCTAGCGAGTTTCTTGATTGAGAAATACCGACTGCTCGCGTTGGAGAAGCGTTCACCGGCACAACCCATATATATATATATATATATATATATATATATATATATATATATATATATATATATATATATATATATATATATACACTGGATCTTGACTTATTTCACTTGTGCATTGTGCATAGTTGAACCGTGAGGATTCGTAGCATGCGCGTTAACTAAATTAATCCGGAACTCGGCACGATCTACGATGCACATCCCGAGCTTCGCCCACTCATCATCATTCACTCCGTGGATATGCTGTAATTTTTTTTTGTTAAAACAACCATTGCATTGGTTCGCATTTTAGAGTGAGAGAGAGAGAGAGCTCTTTATTGAAAGGCAGAGAATTTATAGCCGGCGTTGAAATATCGCTGGCATGCTACTCTGCGTGGGGAGGGAGTTTGGGGAGAGAAATACGAGTAGAAAGAAGTGCGAGAGACAGTAAAAAAGAAAAAGAAAGAAAAGTTGGGCGTTGTGCTTCTGACTATGATGACTAATTGCGTCCGAAGATATTTCACGTTTGCATCAACCCGCAGTGAGGTGATAGGATGTGTTGCGTGATGGGTGAGTGATGGTGACGACGGAGATAAAGTCTATCGTAAACAAAAAGTCCATCGCCCGTCTCTGTTTTGTGGGGCAAGCTAGAGGGCCTAAAACACACTGAGGTGATAGAGGGATCTATGGGAGTGACCGCATGCAATGTTCATGGAGCGCACGCTCATCGTTGTACGCTCGGCACTCAAACAAAATATGCTCTAGGGTTTCAGTAGAGCCACAATTGCTGCAGTGTGCGCTTGTCTCCTGATGGAAACGGTACCTTAAGTCGTTTGAATATGGAATGTTCAGCCGAAGTCGATGGTACATTTTATCCTTGCGAATAAAACAAAGAATCCAATAGAATCAAAATGAATGCAAGACCCCCCCCCCCCCTTTGTGTAGTGAATGCCAAACTCGGGCTTTGGCACGAGAAACCGATCAGTCATACTGCTACGTACGGATAACTAACTACATGTGGTGTAGCCAACCACGCTAAGAACACGCTTTCGGTTTAGCGGTGGCCAAGCAGTTCCGCCTAACTCGCGTATTAGATTACTCGATAAAATGCACGTCAATCAGACTACTGCTTCCCCGCTTATTTGGTTTTCCGCCTCACTACTTGCAGCGCTTAGATTACTAATTGGACGGGCATCGTGATTCAGGTCACCGTGTCGTTATCTTGGCAAGTTTGAATGCACTGAAACGGACGCAGAATGGAAGAAATTGGCGCACTGTATCAAGATACCTCCCTGATCCCATGGCATGTCGGCTTGCGATGGTATACTCCTTATATACAGTGTCGCAAATTACGACGGTTTTGATATTGTCGCTACTTGCCTCTCGGTTCTCACATTTTTAGTTATTTATTTTTTCGCTCGATACACGTCATCAACCCAGCATTGTCGTTGTATTTAGAGGTGCGTTTTCTTATTATTGTCCAATGCGTCCAGGAAACTATAGCTAGTTCTCTAACAAAGACCATCAGGAATTTGGTCATGGTCCCTCATGGTCCCGCATGAGGTACCATAAGGAATGGTTCGCTCTTTCCAGCACAGCCTCGGACTACAGAGCGAAGACTTATTGACCAGACTTGCCGGATTGGTGCAAGTGGGTACGATGCACCCTCGAGAACAAAGTAACTAAAGATAGGAAATAATGTCTCCTACTACTATTACAATCAATCAATCAATCAATCAATCAATCAATCAATCAATCAATCAATCAATCAATCAACCATTGAATGGAACGGACGCACAGTTGCAAAGAAGTATCTTGTTGTAGTTAGACTGGCATATACTACGTGCGGGTCCAATTACAACAAGATTTAGTGTCAATTTCGGGCGCGCACTCACGTCTAAAGTTTTAATGACCTTTTAAGTGCGCTTCCGATTGAAAGTGTAGCGAACGCCGCTCCGCATTGGAAACAGTTACCACCAGACCAGTCGTCATGCCAGAGCGAGCGTATCTAAATCGCCTCGCGCGTTTCGCATTCAGGAGCGAACGCGCCGGCGTCCGTTCGTGACGTCATTCGGTGGAAGCGATTCGCGCGCCGGAACGTGCGCGGCGTGCCCTTCGTTACGGACTAGTTGGCCGGCGCCCCGGCATTCTCCTTGCTCGCGCCGCGTCCTTCCATGTATAAGTGCGTGCACACCCCAAGGAGCGCGATGCTGGGGCGTCGTTACTCCCGCGGCTTTCCAGTACGCCACGAACCGAATAACAATGGGGTTCACTCTCTCTCTGCGTGGTTGGGCCGGCTTTTGTTATGCACCTGTAGAGAACAAACCCGGTCAGCTAGTTAGTCCCGTTAGGTAAGCGCGTCGGGTCCTCTGGAAGCAGTGTTGCAGGCATGCCCCGTTAGCGTTCGGTTAAACTGTGGCGTTATATGGTAAAGAGAGAGAGCGAGACAGAGAGAAAAGTACAAGAGAAAAAAAAACAAACATGGAGGCAGTGAACGTAGGAAAAACAAGCAATCGGAGGGAGAGAACAAAGGAGCTCAAACACTCGGAATAATGAGCGTCCGGGAACAAAAAGTGAAATTTCCTTTATGCTTTAGTTGTGCAGCGGATAACAAACAAAGTAAAAAGCGAAGACCTAGACACATTTAACATAACGACTCCCGAAACAGGTTCGCATCAACAGCATATGTAACATGAAGCGAATTTGTCGATAGAGAACTTCATTCTCATTCAGTGAAGCTGATAGGTTCTCCATGGCAGGATTCTCATTTTCCTGGCGAATCTCATAAACCTGTAATATCGCTGATAGCCGGCTCTCACGTAGCCTACATTCCCAGGTTCTCACATTTAAATAAAAGAAATATCGCTGTTGATTAAACCGTAGTTGAGAGTATCTAGGCTCTCGTGTACACATTGTGTGCCTCAATTCTTCTCGTCTGCATGTCATATACGCGTTAACATGACACTAGAAACTGAGACATATCAGCAAGTCCAATTTTGCTTATGTCTCGGGTGTTTTGTACGCAGTGAAACACAAAATGATAAAAATGGTTCTCAGCCAAACGAGTTCTCACACGGTCTCTGAACGAGGAACTGCACCCGTTCTCACTCACTCACTCACTCACTCACTCACTCACTCACTCACTCACTCACTCACTCACTCACTCACTCACTCACTCACTCACTCACTCACTCACTCAAACTTCACTTTCGCGCCTTCACACAAAACACGGAAACAAAGAACAAGCCCACGAAAACATTTCACGCAAATGCAAGAGCATGAAACATCACCGAAACTGAACAAGCATAGACGTGATTCATTAAGTCGTCATACCTTCCTCCACATCCTCATTTGTGTTAATTCTGTGCACTCTTCTCACTTCGCTGCTCAGTAGTTGTGCCCAAGTTCTCAGGCTCCTCTGTGTTTGACGCATGCTACCCCCAACCATGCACTTCCTGGTCTCTTTTTTCCCAACGACGTATGTTCTCCCGGATTCTTCGTAATCTCTCCACTTTATTAGGCAAGGCCCTTCTCTTGGCCTGCCTGCTTCCACAACCATTAGTGCTTATTCCTTTGTTTTTATTTTTTCCCTAGCAACTATCTTCATCACTGCACCTTTAAATATTCGCGACCTTCGCTTTTGCTTTGACAGTGCATTGCTATGGCCTTGACATTTTTCCTGGCTTCCATTTCATTGTCCGTCGTTTCGGGGTCCCTCTTTCGCCGCCCGCAAAGCGGCGTGAGGGTATATGCTGTGAGGGTAAAATCTTTACCTAGTTGAGGAAAGCCATCGATGGTCCTACCGCTGTATCCATACTGCGGGCTCTGACCTTTATCGCCGCCGGCAGTGTAATTAGGTTGGCATAAGATGTCAGTGACGACTTCACCCACATGGCCCTGGCTATCATTTGGTGGATTCCTTTTTGTTGGCACTACCTGTTCCTCTATCGGAAGAGATAGCTTATTTGTAATGTGTTGATGGGCTGGGCAACTTGGTCACAAAAGAACTTGGACCGACTGCAATGGAAAATGTCGCATAATTTGGGCAGCCCCTATATATCGATTCAGACACTTCGATTTGTGTCATTTCCATATACAATTCTCTGTTCCAGTTCCGTAGTTTGTATATGTACTTACCTAGTGGCAGTAATCTGTGTTTACCATGTTTGAGAGTTTGATAATGCGCCTTAATAATCGGTAATATACATTCGACAACAGCGTGTGGTATAAAATAGCTGCAATATCTTACTAATATGCTGCAAAGGAAAACCAAGAACTGCAGTCAGAGACGAACGCTTCGTTCCAGCTACAAGTGGTGCTCGCTTCGAATGACACGATAGGCAATTCCAAGCAACACTGAGTTTCAATTTCCAGTGCACGATCGGCAAAACCTTTTAGAAATGCAGGTTACTGGACTGAAAATACCCACTTTTCTTCCACCTATAATTCAATAACCTCTCTCCATGTTGCTTATTTTTGGCATGAATTTACTATATGGGAACCATGGCAATAATGTGGATGCATATGCCCTTTTGGGGCCCTAACTTACCAGCATTCTGATTTAACAGGATGACAGAAAGTTGAGCTATAGGTGGCAAGAGTTCAACATGAAAGACGAGAAGGCGTCCAGGACACGAGAGAAGAGAAGCAGGAAGCTGCTGCAGCATGGTTACAACTTACAAGGCAATGGCATAGAAGTCTGGTTCTCTTGTGTCCGTGTTTGCGGGCCTCGCCTTCTTTCATGGCGAATATTATTTCATAATCACGCAAGTGGACATGAGATACGCGCATTTCTGTAACCTTCCACGACGTCCATTCATTCACAAAATGGACGTTACGTGATGTGACGTTATCCCGTGGTCCGCCGCACCATGAAGACATCTTGAGGTGACGCAGCATATTCCAAGCCTTGCTCCCGGTCACACCGAGGAGGGGCGAAAGCGAATCGCTCGCACGTCACGCCGGCATCTGGTGGCCGTGAAAGGCTTCATGGCTGTGGAGCACACACGTGTCGATTCACTTCATCAATAGCTTGCACAGTCCAGATACTGCGTTGGCAAGGTAAACTAAGTTCTATGTCATTAACACACAATATCAATTTAAACCGTGGACATTGCGGAAAACACTGTACACAGATCTTATTTCTTTACCTGCTTGCGCAACATAACTGCACAGTACTGCAGCGCCGAACGCTGAGAACTGCAGCACCTTCAACTGAATGTTACGCTAACTGTGTTGCCCGTTGCTAACGTGGACAGGAAAAGCAGCGTTCGCACCTACAAGTCCTGCGGTTCCCACGTCCAGGCATGCATCGTCGAGAGGCGCTGTTTTCCTTCGCAAACGGCGCGCAGCAGCCATGGCACACACACGCACAACACCCCTCGGAGCTCTCGGCGAACGAGTTTCCAATGCTTCCAGAAATCACGGATCCCGAAAGACAAGAGCCGGCGAAAGCGCGAGGCGTGAGGTACTTATACTCTCGCCGTTGCAGGCGACAGCGGCGCGGTTCCGAAAAGAGCCACTCGATATCTCTGCCACCAAATGGAGCAACGCGCTACGCCGGGGAGAAAATCGACGTAATCTCTATCGCCGACGGACATTTCGGGCGGACGCGCGCTCGAGACGCTGGAATAGACTGGGCGCGGCGGCTCCCGTTTACGGCTCGGACTTGGCGTAGAGGCACAGTAACAAAAATAAACAAACAAATAAGCCAAGAACAAATGCGACAGAAGAAGCAAACGAAACACGAAGCGCCCGTTCTCGTCCATCCGTCCGCGCCCGATTTACCCTCCTTTCCGTCCGTAAACTAGTTTGTCAAAGTACGGGCGGCCCGGCCCGCTCCAGGGCCGAGAGTGGCCCGACGCTTTTTGGCGCGAGACGGCCTCCGCCCGGTAGTTTTTTCTGTCCGCTCGTAGATAACAACGCAAATTTCATTCCCTCTCGTGTTTCTTTCTTTTTTTTTTTTTTTCTCTTCTTTATCTCCCCGTTCTGCATCTCGTCGTCGACGAAGCTTTCGCAGAGATCGCCCATTCTGACCGGTCTAAGCTCGAGCTCGAATAGTTAGCGTAGTCGTAGCGGTGGTCTCCACTTTCCGGAGGCTGGTTCCCCTGTCGGCACAGCGTCCGGTCTCCCATCTGCACTGCGAGAGAAAGAGAGGGAAATAACGAAGACAGTCGCTTTGGTTGGGCGGGGGCGAAAACCGTCGAGCAGTTTTTCGCGGACGCCAGCGCAGGAAGGACGGAACCAGTTGCGTTATCACGTTATTTCGGCAAGTATATAAGAAGAGAAAGGGCCACCACGGCTGTTTGCAGCTGGCCTCTCATGATTGCTGCATTTCCTCCGCAATCTACCCCCTTCCCCCTCCCTTTCACGAGGTACTCAGTCCGTGTCCATATCTAGAGGAAGAAATAAGAGAAAAATGAACGAAGAAAAGAATATGCGAGAGGAAGTGACAGGAATTAGAGCAGAATTCAGTCCACTCCCGGAGAGAAACGGAAGAAAAAGGGGTGTGAGAGAGGCGCGTATGCGAGCCTCATTATTAAGTGCATCCAACCTTCCGGTATCCCAGTGCCGGAGCGGGTATAAAAGGCGTGTCCAGTGGACGCCCAAGCATCACAACTCAGCTTGACTCCTCTCGGGTAAGCCCACTGGTCTCAGCTCCGAGCAGCTCCGCAGCAACCCAAAGCCGACATCATGAGGACCATGGTAAGCGAACGCAGCCGCTTGGACGGAGTCTGTACGACCAACGCCTGTAACACGGCAGACCCGGTCCTCTGGATACATGGGACCTCTGCCTGAAGCTTCCTAGCGGTTTCTTAAGCGAAAAAGAAAAAAAATGCAGTGTAGCATGCAAATTAAGCAGTGACGAAGGTGCAGGTAACCTTAAAACTTTAAGGGGAAGAAATTTTGAGAGGATCTCAAAAGATCTTCCAGCTGTCCTGAAAGCTTAGGAACGTGGCAGCCCACGTCGACGCATAACTTCCACCAAGTCAATCTCTGCACTTCCTCACACGAGTGTTCGTTAGCGTGATGTTCAGTTCAGCTTAACAAATTCTGAAGGTGTATGGACCATGTATTCTAGGGCACTTCGAAGTTGAGAATGACAGCACCAGCTTTGTCAAAAACTAAAATCAGGACTGTTTGCTTGAATGATTAATCGTATGACAGTGGAAGCGTTAGGAACTGTTCTCGTCGAACACTCGAAAGATATACCTGAACTACTCGGTATATGTTTCTCGACTGAGGACTGAGTGCTGTTCAAGTGACGAAGCAGGTGGGAACAAGGAGTATACAACAAATGAGATCGACGTGTATCTTTCTTTCATGAAACAAACTAGTCATACGATCCATTTTCCATGCAGGTTGTTGCCGTTGCCCTTGCCGCCCTTGTCGGCGTTTGCTACGCTGGCGTCGTCTCCTACGGTGGCCACGGCGGCGGTGGCTACGGCGGCGGCGGCTACGGCTACGGCAAGTCCCTGCCCGGACCCTCCTTCCTCATCAAGAGCCTTCACCACGTGAGCAAGGTCAGCCACGGAGGACCCATCCTGGACAACTACGACCTGGGCGTCTCGTACGGAGGTTACGGCGGCGGCTACGGCGGTGGATACGGAGGATTCGGCGGCTACGGCGGCTACGGATACAAGGGCTAGAGCAGTGAGCGGAGGAGTCAAGCTACACGTCAAGAGAAAGAGAGCATGCGCAACCGAGTGTGAGGAAATTCGAGATCAACAACTCCCGGTTCCCCCTACCCTGCTTCCCTTCATGTACAGTCGCGGTAATGGAAAACAAAAGAAGGGTAACTTCGGGGTTATGTAGCGTGCGTGACATCTATGAGGGATCGCAAGGGCTGGACGCCTGTCGACAGCTTGAAACACAACGGGTGTAACGACACACCACGTCACGGCAGATGACGTCAGTGGTGGGTGACAACGGTAGGCAGGACCTGAGAGTGCCCCTGGCGACTGTAGTGTAGTCACGGATGCGAAGGCGGGCGCCCCCGTCCTTGCGATCGAATGTCCACGCTTCATGCCCCGTTGCGGATCCCTTGCTGCTTTTCGACAGCAATGTATATTTTGTACAGATGCCTGTGGTCGCGCTGCAAATAAAGCAAAGAGTGAGTCGGATGTTTGGCTATGTGTGGTTTGTACTGCTCTGTTTCCTGGATGCGGCATTTCGGAACGACCTGTTCATCCTTCTCTGTGTCTTTGTATCTGAGCAACATTGTCACGACCAACAATACAAGAATCTCGACCAACTTAGCGATAGCTTGGATTGAAAACTGAATATCGGCGCTCAACAAAACAATGCAGTAGAGTGCAGTACTGCTCACGAAGCCCTTGTCTGGGGAACATGGTGTCCTATACTTGATTCTGTATTGTACACCTTCCATGGTGAATGCGTAGGGGCCCTTCAACGCGCCCGAAAAACAATGATTGTAACTGACCGTCAGCACAATAGGCGTTAAAATGACACTTGTCATTTCAGCGCACATTGTGCTTGCGCCTATTAAGTGAACTAGAAGATGTCCCCTTTCCTATAATCTACCAGTGTCACAAGCGTTGAGACTGATCCTTCCCATCTTTATATACAATCATCTCTCTCCTGCAAGCTACATATTCTATACAGCTGAACATATTTTCTGGCTGTCGACGATGTTGTTGTTTTATGGGGTTTAACGTCCCAAAACCAGCTCTGATTATGAGAGACGCCGTAGTGGAGGTCTCCGGAAATTTCGACCACCTGGGGTTCTTTAACGTGTGCACTGGCATCGCACAGCACACGGTCCTCAACATTTCGCCTCCATCGAAATGCAGTCGCCGCAGCCGGGATTCGATCCCGCGACCCTCGGATCAGCAGCCGAGTACCATAGCTACTAGACCACCGTGGCGGGGCGGCTGTCGACGAGGAAGCTACGTGCAATTCATGAAACCGAACGACGCACGGGAACTTGAGGCCACTGCATGGTGTGCAACGCCTTTTTAAACCTTAACTGCTTTGTTTGGGCATGGCCTCCGTGATCCCGCGCGCCCACGCGCGCAACCTCGGAGGCTGTGGCCTGGGGTACAAGTACGCTGGCGTAAACGGGATGGTTAACACTTTTCGCCCGTACAGGAATGTCCACATATTTTACAAGAGCAATGCAATGGTACAGTGTCTTTAGATTTCTGTGCTGCATAATTATTTCTCTGGAAACCTACTGCGCTGCACGAAAACATATATAGAACTAACAAAGAAACGCCCGGAAATCTGTTGCAAAAGGACGCCCTTTTCTCGTTCGTGTTGGCCTTCGCAGCGTCCTTGTTTCTTGTGTTACCTCCAGCCTGCAAAATTTGCCGGAGATCGCACAAAAGAGAGACGTGTCTGTATACACAAAATTAAAGATGAATATCTACGAGCACCCTTTTATGCTATCGAGAAAAGCGCTATGTCGGGCTTCTTCTATCATAACCGCTGCTCTCGCAGTAAATATTCCGTCGCATTATCTGCGACTCGCATAATTCAGTAGCCCGCAGATTTGTCGATCAACTGCATCACCGCCTTCATTAGCTCTCTCGCATACACAACGTATTCTACATATACGAAATGGATATACTACTACATATACGAAGTGGACAGCACGCGCAAACACTCCTTTTCCTCCTTCCACGGTGCTTGCTCACGTGTCACAAGCAGGCGCGGCTGTAGCTTGCAGCAATATACCATCGAAAAGAGGTCGAAATCGACCCCTTTCTCCTGCTCGCCTTTCGTCCTATGCGGAGAAAAATCAATCTTCCGCCCCTACTTCCTCGTAGCTCGAGCTGAGCGAACGTCGGCAGCCGTTAGCGCGCCGAGTATTTTGTTTCTCGCGCTACATAAGAGTCAGTCGATATCGACTGCATGGCGCGACAAGGGGCGTTCCTTCGAGAGAGCGGCAGTCGGAGAAATTTACGGCCGCCGAATAAATACCGCGCCGTCACGAACGAGAATCTCCGGTATATACGTCGATGTGTCCGTTCCCGCGCCGCAAGATGCGAACTTGATTCTTCTTATCATTTTCTTTTATCGCTTTGCAAACGTGAGTGGAGCAGGAAAAGGCTTGAATAGATGAGAAGATTAGTGGCGATAAAGATAGTTCTGGCATAAAAGAAAAGAAGAAGAAGAAGAAGATCCCGATCTCAAAGCGTCGCTATATCTGTACCGCCGCAATACACTGTTCAGGACTGATTCTATACTTTCCCTACATTATAATTAATGACGTGCTAAACCGCACACCTATGGTAGGTACTGAGATTGTAGATGTCTGTGTGTTTTAAAGAACAACTACATTCTTCATGAACGACAGACTAGAAATGTATCGAGGGCTCGTTTCTTTGTTGGGCACAATAACCTAATGAATCCAACAGACAACGAAGCCAAAGGAGACGTGACATATTTTTACATCATTTTTAGCTGCATTGAAGTAGATGGTGGCATAAATGGAAAAGAATTAAAGTGCCACGCAAACACAACTGGCCGTTGGTATATAGGTGATCAGGAAATGAACCTACATCTTGAGTCCACCTGAAACGTCTAATTGTGTGCAATGCAACGAAATGCGATGCTTAAAATGCTCTTTATTTTCATCCGATGCAACAGCAAATCCTTTGCAATGCGCCCCGCCACGGTGGTGGCAGTCGGCTGCTGAACCGAAGGTCGCGGGATCGAATCCTGGCCGCGGCGGCTGCATTTCAGCGGAGGCGAAATGTTGTGGCCCGTGTACTGTGTGATGTCAGTGCGCGTTAAAAAGCGCGAGGTGGTAGAAATTGCCGTAGCCCTCCACTACGGCGTCTCATAATCATACCGTTGTTTTGGGACGTAAAACACCGGAAATTTATATTTTGTAGTACGTCGATACATTGCACTGCTGACAACTTCAATTTCGTGCGATGTTGATGTTTATAAACGCGAACGCCAATGCAAAAGAACGCGAGCTGTGATATGACAACTTCAGGAATGTCACAGGTACGAAGCCTATAACGATGTGTTTGGTGATTAACTGCTATGAAAAGAAATGGCAATGATGTGTCCTTGCAAATGGAAGTGCGGCATGTATCCACACCTAAGTGTCTCCTGTGATGGGCTGTCTCCGCTTAAACTTTCATTCTTTTGCAGTGAAAGCGGGAACATATACCCTCGTTTGCTGTTTCTATACTGTGCTGTATGTACGTTATTATTCGTAACGCAACTTCACCTCTTTTACGCTTTCATTACCGGTCAGTAGTTTTGTACTTCGCTTCTAAAGCGTACTTACAAACGTTTCCTTCAGCACCATATATTTTCTGTCCTTCAGATATTCTCAGGAAAAGCGTCATTTTGCAGAGCGGTTCTTGCACTGAAATTGCATTTAGTGGGCAGTACGCATATTGCGTGATACATACCGAAATAAATACATGAATAACTTAAAGAATCAAATAAACAAAACCTAGAAGGAACGAGAATAAAAGGCGGTGGCGCGGACTACCTATATCTCTGCACAATGGAAATTATCGTTTTCTTGCTGCTCCACAGTACATTGCCTTTGCAAGTTCCTGTACAACATATAGAAATGGAGAAATGGAGCAAGTGATTCAGTAAATCGCCGAGGAGGGGTCTATGTAAAGAGAAGCACAGTCATACACGCTCTCTGCACAGAAACTCGTGCATAGTAGAACAGAACTTTTATGTAAGTTTATTGTGTCATTCGTTTGTTATGTGAAAATATGCATGCTGGTGGCAATGAAGGCAGAGATGTCTCCATATGCCACGCAAAAGAACAGAAGAAAAAAAGACAGCGCAAAATAGGACGCACTATAGGCGCTGTCAGGATAGAGCAGCTGGAAAGAATATCTATCTATCTATCTATCTATCTATCTATCTATCTATCTATCTATCTATCTATCTATCTATCTATCTATCTATCTATCTATCTATCTATCTATCTATCTTTTATTTCGCCAACCTTGAATCTCTGTGAAGTGCCTCGCCACGAGTGTATACATAATCTGAACTTCAGCCACCGCTATGCATACAACTTCGCGAATGCCCGTCTCCACTGCAGGGCCTGAGGGAAAGTGAACAAGCGAGAAATGTACGGACGGCCTCTCATTCCACATCGCAACGCCTCTCCGCGACAGCCAGCAGCTTTCCATTGGGGCACCGCCGCCGAAACATTACCATTTTGATTTCTCTCAGCGCTCTTGTCTGCAGCCACTAAAACGATGTGCATAAACCTTGTTATTATTATTTCTTTTATTTTTTAAAACTTTTTTTCATTAGGCGGTGCGCAGCCCGGCTCCGCGTTTCTATAGCGCGCGACCGCTCGTTTTCGGCCTCGGAACACCTGCAGCCCCGAGCGCCTATTGCAGTTCCCCTCCGAGCCCTCCAACATCACTCCCTCTACGAATCTAGCAACAATACGCCATCGCCACTGGCTTTTTCACCCTCTGTTGATTCGTTGTTGATCTGTTCTTTCCCTGCCACTCTCTTTTGAGTGGCGCGCGATGAGAGCTGCTGCGCGCTTTTCGCGTGCGTTCTCAGCGCTACTTCCCGGCTCGGCGCAGATAACGCGGGCAGATGCAAGCGCTGCTCTTCGCGCACGCTCCATTACAAGTGGCGGCTTTAGTGTTGCGCGGCCTCGGGTTTTCATGCGTGCGTATGTGTGCATGTGTGTGTCCGCGCGGCCATGAGAGGGAGGCCTCTCCGCGCTGTAGAATGCGTGACCGAAAACAGGCGGGATTTGACCCGTTGAGCGAAGCTTATTCACCTCTCGGCCTGTTATCCGTCGCGCTGAGCGGACGCTATACGCTCGATCAGTCTTGGAGAAGGTGGAGAGAATGAGAAAGAACGCTTATGAAAATGCATTTAGAGTTCCTTTAGAACTCTTAATGGATTTCTGTGGAGTCTAAAGCGACCCAGCAGGAACTCGCAGTCTACAGTGTTTTCCATATATTGTCTATCCAAAGTATAAAAGCCTGCCTATAGAATCCCATCAGATCAAATACAATAGAAGGTGTATTGATGTCATATACACTGAACCCATAATAAATTAACCTTTGCCGAACGCCTTTAGAACTTGTAACGCTAGAGACTGGCTCTCTATACGCACTGTATAGGGGATGTATTGACATTATACCTGCTAAATTCTATTCAATGATGTTTATAGAAAGCCTTTGAACTTCTAACGCTACCTTTCTATATACCAAATTCTATAGAATAATTTGTATATAACGTCTTTAGAACGTCTAGTGCTACCTGTCTACTATAGAGTGCTTTTTTATACGCCCTCTATAAGCTTACTATAGAGGGCGTATCGTCACTTGCACAAAATTCTATAGAAGAATGTTTCATCACGGATCTGTTTACGCCCACTGCAGGGAAAGGCTTTCTTCATGCGTTTCTCCAATTAATCTGGGCATGTGGTGGCCGCGGCCATGTTTTTGCCACAAACATCTTGATATAATATGCACCCCTAGCATTATAGCGCCTCCCGCAATGCTTGCCTCCCCTTGGAATCCAATCTGTCGCCCTTAATAACGATCGGTTTACTTTGCCTTCGCACTACATGTCCTGCCCATGGTCATTTCGTAATCTTGACTTCGACTAGGATATCACTAAGATTCCCACAATGAGAAGCAACCGCAACGGCGGCGATGTTTATTATATGATCATTAAGCAAAGCGAAGAAAACTAGCCAACGAGGCCTCAGTAAGCGTACAACAAACTTCACAAGTCCAAACAAATCCAATACACTTCACGAACATTGCATACCAATACGGCTGGAATTTTATCTGGTACAAATGTCATAAAAGAAAAACGGTGGCTATGTGGTGCGGTATCAGCGTCCAGTGCGAGAGACGCTGAGTTTGAATCCCAGTGCCTTGCTAAGGACCACTCTTCCTTCTTGTGAAGGGCAGAGGAGCGCCCAGATAGAAAACATTTTTCCAAACTTTCTTTTATAATCGTACAGATAAATAATTTCAATTGAGAATTTATACAGAGGAGAGCCACGACCTTGCGTTCCTCCGTATAAATTCTCTATTGAAATTATCTGTCTGTACGATCGTAAAAGGAAGTTTAGAAAAATTTTTCTGTATAAATTGGTGTCTGGAAGCTCAACAGGCAACTCGATGGATATGTTCTATAGGATAACGTCTTTAGAGTTTCTGTACGAATGCGGTGGCCGAATAAGTTTTGGGACACAAAAGAAAACCTCTATCGGTTTTCTTTTGTGTCCGATAGAGGTCTATCGAGCAAGTTCAGAAGATTTTCTGAAAAAAAAAATAAGACACATTAAGTTTTTTAAGGGAAAGGAAAGGCGAGTAGATAACCAGGCGTGTTTTCGGTCTGATACCTCGCGCTCCGTGAAATGGTTGAGATAAAATGTGAAAGAGAGAGCGCGCGAGTCACGTGCGCACTTGCAGGAACACAGGCGGCCGGGCAGACCTGTCGACTTCAGGTACGTTAGTAGCGGCTTCTTGCTATCAGCCCTAAGTTCTCCTTTTACTTTGGACGACATACATACATACATACATACATACATACATACATATATACATACATACATACGTACATACATACATACATACATACATACATACATACATACATACATACATACATACATACATACATACATACATACATCGATTTTTCGGTTTGCTTCGAGTTCCCCCGCCGTGCGATGCTGATCCTTACGCATATATGTATTGTGCACTCTGTGGCCTCTTCCTGTTCCTGCGCAAGTTTGCAAACTGTCACACGCTCCCACCACGCGACCTAACGCAGTGTGAGGGATCGGCTCAAGAAAGCAAGCACTGAGCATTCATATGCCAGAGGACAGGGAGGCAGGAAAAAACATAGATAAAATACATTGTCACCAAACCCGTGCTGTGAGGTACGGGACGCAATCGCCGGAAAAGATCCCAAGGACTAACGTGTTAATCCCCAGGAAATAATCCCACGAAAGCTTGGACAATAATGTTTTTGGTTCCCTTCAGCACACTAGCAAAACGCCAGCAGTGGTTCAAAGACCGAGTCAGAGCCAAGGGTTATCAAACAAAACAAATATATTCTCATCAAATAGGCAGTTACCAAAACGTACACAAACATGGCTCTTCCAGACTCAAACACAGATGGGTTACAACGTTACACAAAGCCAACAAACACGAACAAGCTCATGCACTGCAACAAAGAACAAAACACAGAAGAGTCCTTTTCACCAAGTCACTCGGGCGTCTTCTCAGTTCGAAGCTTGCAGGTGGCTTGTCAGCTGGCTCGTGGAACGGTGTCTGAGTCACGCACGACTTCTTGCTTCTTCTTTTTACTTGCAACTCTTATATTCTCTCCCTTGCGGCCCGTGTCCGACTGCTTATATAGCCCTGGGAAGCTGTGCTAGAAAGTTCGGCGCGGCCCACGTGACCCAAGCACACACAAAATTGGGAACCTTCTCGCCCATTCTAGGTCCTTCTTCGTTGGGGCGGCGCCTCTTTCTCTCACTGCGCGAGGAGCGTTGGTGTGTACTCTCTGCCTCCTCTCTCTCCTTACGTCCGTCCCGCGCGCTCGCTCGCAGCGATAAGAAAGCTCCCACAATATTCTCCCCTTTTGGAGACGCGGCGTGACCTTCGGCGCCTCTTCCGTGCGCGCCGCTTTTCTTGTTTTTGTTTTGGACCTTTCCTCTAGTTCGACGCCGGGTTTATCGTCGAAATAGGCGCTATTTTGTGGCATACATGAGAAACTCAATTTCCGACGTAGTGCGTAAGCATTCTTTAAAATGCTACTATTTAACTAGCAGATGGCGACACTGCCTAACGTTGTCCAACACTAGCCGATATTAGCCAACATTCAGCTAACGCCAGGCAGTATTAGCCATAATTCGGCAACATCCGCCAGCACCACGGCCTGTACGGTACGGTTATTTGTTGTGACAACAGTAGTGGGTACCTTTCTTCGGCGCCGACATTGTAATATGGCACTTGCTGATATAGATGCTGTAGTATGCTTCATTTCTTTAGTAATCCGGCATTGTCATATACACCAGTATATTACCCCACGTAGTCCCATGCGCGTCGTTGACAATGCACTACCCGAAAAACGCAGTGGTTTGCGAGTGAGAAGGCCCTGGAAAGATTTGCGCGAAAGAAAGAAAGAGAAAAAGACAGAAAGAAAGACAGAATACATCGTTGCCTGCCGTAGTCAGGCAAGGACGTACCATCAGGGGGTGTTACCATAACATAGTACGCACCATGCAGCATTTATATCCTCTCGTATCAATATTAAAGCTACTATGCGCAGGGGTGAGATGAGATAAATAAATAAATAAATAAATAAATAAATAAATAAATAAATAAATAAATAAATGATACTGTACTACTCCTGTACCGTTCCTAATACCCTTAGGTATCAACATTCGAGCTACTGTACGCAGCATTGAGATAATAGACAATGAATGAATGAATGAATGAATGAATGAATGAATGAATGAATGAATGAATGAATGAATGAATGAATGACTTAGAGGAAGTCGTATACCACTAACCTCCGCACAACCTTGCCGCCCTTCAGACAGGGAACCTTCCGACTGGCCACCTCCTAGCGACATCGTTACATGCAAGAGCAATCAGTGTCGCTCGTTACACTGCCGCTACAACTTATTGCCCAATAACTTCACATTACGACGAGGCGTTCGCGTCAAACGCAAAACTGCTCGCGGGAGAAGCCGCTGAGAGTTACAAGCGCTTATATGCAAAGGACGCAACACGCCTCTCGCGTTCCACGCCGCCAATTTGGCACTTAGCCCGCTAATGCATTGCAACATTATCGCCCCGTAGTGTGCATTCACCACCATATTTCTCTCTTTCTTTTTTTCTCCTCCCGCCTTTCTCTCTTCTCTCTCAACGCCTTGCCGAGCAACTGTAGAAGCAGTCGTGCAAGCTCGTTAACCATGCTAGCCCGCGTATACCCATCACCACTTAACAACGTTCGCGACAGTGTCTCCCTAACCACGTTAACCTTTCCAGTGTGAGAGAGAAAAGAAAATTGGACGCTATGACAAGGGGCTCCCTTTACTCTGAAGCTTCGCCACTGTGCACAAACGCTACATTGTTCTTTTTTTTTTTTCAAACCTTGTAGACAGAATAAGAAAAAAAAGAAGAAGCAATGCAGACGGTGACGACAAGGAGCGTTTAAACGAAACACGGCAAACGTCAAAATAACGCCACCCTTTATTTTAAACACGCGCGTTCATTACCGCTTGATTAAGCACTGTAGCATCTGACTTCTCATTTACATGTATAATTAAACACTTGCTTTTTAAACGCTTGGCCTCAACATTGGCGCTGGAAGAAACAAAACAGAAAGTAATAAAAGCTTGAAAGGCAGCGCCTGTAAAATCCGATTATGTCACTTTTATTTTATTTTACTTTATTTTAATTTAGTTTAGGTGCGCAACGTTTTCAATGGGTCATTTACAACGATGTTATTGTTACCTTTCTATAGTCTTCAGTCTCGCGGTAGGTTCAAAAACGAGCAGTTTGTACGTAATAAAGAAAGTTACATTAAGGGATTTAATGACTGATTTTACGTGGCTAAAGCAAACCAGTAACCCGGAGTTACTCCAGATCGGCGATGGAATCTTCATTAAGTAAGCTGCTGTGAGAGCTGCGCGATCGGATGTTTCGTATTGGGGGCCCTTTCTCGTCCGTTATACACCTGTAAATCCCTCGCACAATCCTCGAGGCGACCCACATGAAGCTAGCATATCTTACCACTTATTACACTACAACCAAAACACCGACCTTTTTAAAGGCCGTATGTACCGTCCTTCCTTGATTTCCTATATTTTTTTATCGCAATATGAAGCATACCAGTCGAAGTGTGCAATGCCTTTCAGCAGAGTCAGTAAAAATTCTTAAAACAGAATTTTTCGATCTTCTTAGTCACCTCGGACGCTGGCAACGCTGGTTACTGGTTTTCTCTGAATATTAATTTAAAAATGAAAATTACTTTCCATTGTGACGGAGTGCTACGATATGGGTATAAAATACAAGTGTAAGTAACAGAATTCTCATTTTAAACAAAATAAGTGAAAATGCATGGATATTTCTTGGTTTTTCGTTACACTTGGAGTTTGTCACACATCACTGGTTGTCACAAAACCGCTGCTTTGAGCCAGCGGTTATTTTCTCGCGTCCTTCGGGGCCAAGTTAAAAATGTGATTCCTTTTTACGGGGCATGCTCATTTCCGTCAACGCAAAAAAAAATAATAATGCCTTCTCATATTCCCACCTACACACAAAAAAACGAAGGAAGAAAAAAGAAAAACCCAAGCAGTAGACAGTTCGAGAGCCCCTTTAATGTCAACTGTAACATATTCTTCTGTGCACTATAGGAACGAAACTAACTGCAAGAGCCCCGCAAAAGGAATGCGGTATGCAAAAATAAAATAATAAATTAGCGGAGAAGGAGGAGGACAGTGTCACAAAATAGTGCCTATTTCGAAGTGAAACCCGGCGTCGAAAGGCCAAAACAACAAGAAAAGCGGCGCCCGGAGGAGGTGCTCAAGGTCACGCCGCGTCTACAAAATGCGAGAATATTGTGGAAGCTTTCTTATCGCGGCGAGCGCGTGCGCGGCGCAGACGTAAGGAGAGAGAGGAGGCGGAGAGTACACACCGACGCTCCTCGCGCAATGGGAGAGAGAAAGAGGCGCCCCCCAGCAAAGAAGGTCCGAGAACCGGCGAGAAGGTTCCCAACTGTGCGTGTGCTTTGAGTCACGTGGCCCCGCGGAACTTCCTAGCACTGCTTCCCAGGGCTATAAAAGCAGTCGGACACGGGCCGCAGAAGGGAGAGTAGAAGAGTTGCAAGTACAAAGAAGTAAGAAGTCGTGCGTGGCTCAGTCGCCAGCTGACAGGCCACCTGCAAGCTTCGAACTGAGAAGACGCCGAGTGTCTTGGTGAATAGGACTCTTTTTTGTTTTGTTTTTTGTTGCAGTGCATGAGCTTGTTCGTGTTCGTTGGCCTGGTGTAACTTTGCGACCCATCTGTGTTTGAGTTTGTAAAAGCCGTGTTTGTGTACGTTTTGTGCGACTGCCTCTTTGATGAGAATATATTTGTTTTGTTTGATCACCCTTGGCTCTGACGCGGTCTTTGAACCACTGCTGGCGTTTTGCTAGTGCGCTGAAGGGGACCAAAAATCCTTATTGTCCATGCTTTCGTGGGATTATTTCCGGGGGATTAATACGTTAGTCCTTGGGATCTTTTCCGGCGATTGCGTCCCGTACATCATAGCACGGGTTTGGTGACAGACAGCATGTGACCGTTAACACAGTGACGTCAATAGTATAGAAAACGCTGTTGTACACGAAAAGGCCAAGCGCGCGCTGTGCTGTTATGCGGTAACCGCTTTAAGCAACGTTCCGGGCAGCTTGATGCCGACAGCGCACATCCACTGCTTTCTATGTATATATCTGTGCGCGCACTCCACCCATAATTCGTTCTCTGCCGCGACGCCAACGATCCACAGCGCGGCGCTCAAGTCAATTTTCGCGTCACGGTCAGTGCTGCCAGCAGGCGGGGCGTGACCATATTTGCGTATATCAGACACAGCGGTCGGCGCGCATTACTATGCGCATGCGCAAACTGGGACTTTTCTATTGCGAGTCTGACAGGGGTAGCTCGCTGAAAGGCGGACCCCTGCAAACCACGTCGGCGTCAGATGCACAAGTGGTCCGTTGCGCAGGCGTGAGTATGCATGTCGAGAACAAGGCTGCCCTGCCTGCCTGCATGCATGGTTCTGGGCGCATAATTGATTCGTACTGCTTATTTGTACGAAGTTCAAAGTTAATGTATGGAGGGCTGTCCGCCGAGTCTGCTTCTTTCTTACTCTATTTCCCCCTTTTGCATTTTCTCGCGTATGGTGTATCTATACCGTCGATACGATGGTGAACCTTGAGACCTGTTTGCCTGCTGGGCCAGTTGTGATGTGATTTTGAAAGAAAATAGCAGTTAGGACTGTCCTGTTTTCTTCTGTTTTCCAAGTCATCAAAAAGAAATAAAGGAATCCTGAAATTTCCTGCCTTTGGCTTTGATTTTCACTGCACGAAGTTGACGAATTTTCTACACCATTCTGTGAAGCTCCTTTGACAAGAGCGAAGTCCACTCTTGTCAGTTTGGTCCGCCGCGGTGGTTTTGGTGCTCGGTCGCTGACGTCAAGCACGCGGGCCCAGTCCCAGCTGCGGCGGTCGCATTTTCGATGGACGCGAAAACGCTAGCTAGAGGCCCAAGCACCCCATTGAGAGGTCAAAATTTCCGGAGCCCTCTACTACGGTGCGCCTCACAACTACATCGCGGTTCATTTGGCACGTAAAGCCCCGGAAATTGTTAATTAAGAGCGAAATCCCTTTGTTCGTTTGTTATGGTTAAGGGCTGAGGGAAAAACAGCAAGAAGATCTAATGAAACATACGTGAATAAGTATGGCGTCACCTAAACCTATGCTTGCGCCTAAGAAAAGAAATGCTAATTAGCACATTAGAAGTAATTACACATTCGGTACCCGAAGACAACACATGAATGATATAGCATATTTCTATATCGGAGTGCACACCTACGCTGCACGTGATAATATAGATGTTGCTGCGGATAAGGCAACACCACAGAGCACAATCGGCTGGGACTTATCATTACGTGCAAAAAAAAAAAAAAGGAGAAGAATTATGAACGAGAAGATGCAAATGAAGAAGCGGCACACTCCGACATACGATCACTAGTTACATCAGACTTGGCAGTAGTGAAATTATGTGGTGATGCCACACTAATTAATTACTTCTTGCTGTAATGTGTAATTGAAGTAATTACTTTTCTAGGCTGGCAGTTTAGTTGTGTAATGGGTTACTTCAGGCGAGCAGTTTAGAGAAAATTGCCTATTACTTCCTCAATCAGTTTTGGCTAAAGGATCGCATGTCCGCTTCTCTTACGGCGTACAAAATTGAACAATAAAGAAGGAAAGGAAAATAACACACCCTAACTTGGCTAACTCGAGCCCCACATAATTTCGGATGACCCGCGTCTGAACTTGAAGCCTGGGATAACGTTGTTAGAAAGTCGCTATACCCTCGAAACTCCAGACGAAGAGTCGCTTCTACCCGAAGAAAGAAGGGCCCTAAAGATGAAGCGGTAAACCCAATGAGAAGCGGTAGATCCAGCGGTAAAGCACTTAAAATGAACGTGAAAGCTGCAGGAAGTACGGAGCAGTGGCTCGCCTTTGTTTCTCTTGTGCTGCTTATGTTATACTGCGGTTGTGTTGTGTTGTGCTTATGTTATGGTGCGGTTCTTTCTTGATTGGGTCGAGAGCAGGAGTGGGTCGGCTTTTCCCTCTTGGATGACAAGCGACGCGACTGTCTAACTGCAGCTAAGAAGCATCATGCATATGTTTCATACGCGCAACCGTGTCCCAAGCAAGAAGGAGGGCTTCTCCTCACACAAAACTACAATAGGTTCTGCGGTGTCAGGCCCCCTGCCACCGCATCATTCTTTAGACAAGCAAAGTCACGCAAGCGTCTAGACAGGTTAGAGAGACGCGTCGTTAACACAGGGACAAGTTGTCGCTATGGCTTACGTGCTAACTCTAATGTGCTGCAAATAAAGTGTGAATGGGTTACTGGGGCACGGATGACGACCTTTGTTAAAGTAATTTGAAGGTAATTTCATTGCCTTGCAATGTGATGTGACTGATATCATTACGTTCGCCCAACTATGATTTGTAATGTAGTTTAATCACATTTGATAAAATTCTAGGGCAATAATTAGCAATGTAATTACTATTTAGAAGTAATGCTGCCATCACTGAGTTGCGTGATACACCTTCATAATACACGCGCTGCAACGTAAGACACAGAAAGCCCACAATCATCTGCACACATGCGCTCGCAGAAACCCGAGCGAAAAAAAAAAAATGTAGAATACATGCTGCAACGTTTCCGCGACAGCAGCTGCAAACTACAGGAAGAATAATCATCACGATAGCGGTCGACGCACCTCGGGAACACGGGCCACTGCTTCACTTTCCATATTCAACCCGCCTACAAGAAATGGAATGGAAGAACGAAGCCGAACAAAAACGGTGAGCCCGTTTCTCCCCACGCCACTGAATTTCTGTTTTCTGCTAAAACCGGAAAAAAGAAAATGAAGAAGATACTTCGCGAGTATTCATTTCGACAGCCCTAGGCTTTAGCCTATATAACTCGATACTGGCGATCCTCCCTCGTTCGAGGCTTCATCGCCGTACACACCAGGCACCAGCCATACAACAATGTTTTTAACGTCATCTTCAATTCCCCGCGTGAAGCGACGTGGTTTTTCCAGCAAAAAGAAAAAAAAAAGAAAAAAAGAAAATCTCGTTTTATGCTTGTTCAAAGCGTCTCTCGCGTATACTGCCTTTGCTATATCTACCTTCTGTTTACAACCCAAAAATGCGTGCAGCTACGTCCTAACCTGTTTCATCCCTTCGTTCTTCCTTGTATTGGATTTCTCAGTTTCGCTTTCCTTTCAATTCCTCGCCGCGCACTTCCCGCGAGATCGCGCCATATTTCTCTCTAAAGAGGATAATAATAAAATAAACGATAGAAAAACGCAAACGCCGGGATCTATAGAGAAAGCGATATGACCCCCCACGCGTATCGCGTTATAGGGTCGCGTATGCCACAGGCTTCGCAATCCTGCCGACAACCTTGAATCCCCCGCGGCAACGCGGCCGTGAACGATGGATGAGTGAAGGCTCCCCTTTCCACTGGCTATCGTCCAAGGCCTGCGCTGCCCCGTTGTTGCCGCATGCACCGGCCCCTGCGCGCTTGCTCGCCAGGAAACTCGGTGCACCGCGAATGAGAAAATGGAGGAGGGCAGATGAAATCGTGTAGCGGTGAGAGTTGCAGCGCTTCCGTGCCGCCACGCGGCTGGCGCAAGCTTCTCCGAACGCCGTGTGCCGCTTGTCTTTGACACCTGCGGCGTTGTATCCGTATTACCGGAAACCGATCGAACGGCCTGATCCCGCGACGTTCGTGGAACACGCTCACGTGGTACTGCTGACGCCGTTATGCCCCGGACGAGCCGTTCCCGGACGTCTGCAACGGTATATATGGCATTGTGATGCATTGGGCGTGCGAGTAAGAAAGCATAAGCCACAATGTAAGTTTGGGTTGACAAACGTCTCTTGTAAAGAAAAGAAAAAGAGGTTGGGGAATCAGATGGGTGGGGCCCCTACTACAGGGCTCCACTGGCCTCAGCAGCCCGCCGTGCCTGGTCGAGGAGTGCCACTTAATAGGGCCTCCTTTTCCTGGATGGCAAGCCAGGCCTCCCACTGCTCCGTTCGGAATTTTCGCGCTGGAATATGAGGCGTGTTAATTTTAGATGGCCTGAGCTCGCATTCCCACGTGATGTGAGCGAGAGTTGGCTGTCCTCCACACCACGGGCAATTGGCGGCGTATGCGATTTGGTGTATGGCATGTTTTAAACGCAGGTGCGGGTATGTATTTGTCTGCAGAATTACTGAACCGTACGGCAGGAGTACGTATCAGATGTGGTTAGGTCGGGTGGAAAATAATTACCTGCATTTCGCGGCTTGACTGACGCATAGAGATAAAAAAGCACGTGTACGAAAATATTATTATTTTTGAGCTCCCTGTTTCCTTTTTTTTTTTTTTTTTATAATAAGACCACTCTGGAAGCCAGGGTCCTAAGCCTGCATATCCGCCTATGGTGACCCCGGTTTCCTGTCGGCGAAGTTCACGTCGCGCGTGCAGAGCAAGATATTCTCGAAACTGTCGTTCATCAACAGTGGCATCTAGGGATATTTGTTGAAACTGTCATGCATCAACAGTGACATCAACAGGTATGTTAAGGAACAACGCTTTCATACTGCTTCAGTGACAGTGATAGCGATATGTGCCTCAACTCTCTTCTTTCCCTCTATCATTCCCCTTCCCCAGAACAGGATAGCCAACCGGATATCTCCTCTGGTTAACGTCCCTGTCTTTCCTTTCCCTCTCTCTCATTCTGCTATAACAGTGTTCGCGTCAGCGCGGCTTCGTTCCCCTCGAGCCCAGACGTGAACAGTGTTAAGTTTCATGGCAGGGTGCGCCGCACACTGACACGCATACAAGTAAATTAATTTCGCGGTGGCCATCTTTCACTACCTAAAACCGTCGCGCATTCTATCGCTGGGTGGAAGCCGCGACATCAGTTACTTGAACGTTCTCGAATGTCGTTGACACTTGTAATCGGATTGCATGCAAGCGCAGTGGGAATAACCATGCACATTCTAGAATCGACGCGAGAATGAGCGATCACGCTGAAGCATACGATGATGCATGTATACGCATATGCGCATGCGTTTCACCTTAGATAAGGGCCTGTAGCTCATATCGATGACTCATATATGTTGCCAATCATGAAATACAGCTTTATCTTTTACCGCACACGGCCCGCTGATCCTGTTGGTAACGTTGAGCGGGACTATGGTGGCCAAACGCAAAAAGGCACAGCATTAGCGTCGTTAGAAGCCTCTCCGCACTACGCCTGACCAGATTTCAACGATTTGTGTTCGCCTGGATCGGGACGTGTCACTTGCTTTGCTAGACACAATTTTGGACAATGAAAAGCTCACTCCTGATTTGACTGCTTCACTGCTGAAGCCTTCGCCGCTACAGCCGAGACATATTTGAGCGACGACGTGACAGACGTGACAGTATGTTTCTGATGTAACACGGACATGAAAAAAAAAATAGAAGAGGGGGGGGGGGGGTTCCCCCACGCGCGTACCGACAGATTCTACATCCGGAAGATGCACTAATGGTGTACAAGGAGGTGTCTGCCCTTAGCATTTCTGCAAGAAACAGGCTTCAGTGACACATGGTGACTGATGACTATACGACATGCACAGAGGTGCTCGGGCCGGAGCAATTGTCGTCCACGTCTGCCACACCACCTGTATAGCGACAACACTGCCACCACCACCACCTAAAGCGCGAAGCTGCTTTTCTGACATCGCATAGTACGTTGCCATGGGGACAATTTCTCGCACTGCATTGTCTTGGAACTCGCTGTGAATCGCTCCGTCTCATGTCAATGGAGGGCGAGACTCTCAGTGTAAACAAAGGTCACCCGCGGCCGCAGCGGACAGACTGCATAAATTAAGCGACCCCACCCCGAGGCGCGAGTTCGATGACCCCGTTGCCAGCAGCAAACCGCAGTGTTCGTGTACTGCTTGGTCGTACGCGCAACGGTGCGCCTTCGCTGTTAAGCTCCATGCATACGCCGGTCGGTGCTTGCTAAGGGCAAAGTGGAGGCCAATATATTTCGATCTGTAGAAATCTGTCACCTTGTGGGAAAGAAGGAACAGTTGGCTTCAGGCAACCTCGATCAAGGTCCGGTACATTGGAGATTTTGTCAGCAACTCAGCAGGTGATCAAGTTCCTGAATTGTATTCAAACTTATCCTCCCTTTGTACATGGCCTTGACTAAGGTGCTTTTCAAGCAAGCAAGCAAGCGAACACATAAATAAATAAATAAATAAATAAATAAATAAATAAATAAATAAATAAATAAATAAATATGCTCCCACTTAAGCAGAGTTGCATTCGAGGGCACTGTCAGAACGGTACTCGGCAGTCGCTGCACCTGAAGATTCCCGTATCGCCGAGTCTGCGTCACGTTGACTCCTGCGTCAACAACTAGTTGCTTCCTTTTCCTTGGCGCCATACTTAGGCGACAATTAATAATGGCCACCGTCTGCGAAAGGCTGCCTTAAATTCATTCATTCATACATTCATTCATTATCACTGCCTATGTATATATACCAGAACGGTTCCCTCGGTTTTCGGCTGAACGCGTTAATCCTCTTTCGATCGAGTAGGCATGGATACAGACAATGGGGAATGACGTGCACTGCACTGCAGCGGT
Organism: Hyalomma asiaticum; assembly: GCA_013339685.2. Taxonomy (NCBI): domain Eukaryota; kingdom Metazoa; phylum Arthropoda; class Arachnida; order Ixodida; family Ixodidae; genus Hyalomma; species Hyalomma asiaticum. The sequence continues at coordinate 58,873,945 of CM023484.1, forward strand.
ATACTGCAACTATATTTCGTTTTCTTACTTGTCCTTATTTTTGGTAGCGCCTTCCTTTAACACCCTCTCCCACGCACAGGGTAGTCAGCCGTTTTGAGAAATGGTTAACCTCCCCGCTTGTATCATCTTTCTCCTGAATTCTCCCTCAGATATCACTATAGGAACCGCGTATCTTCGTTCTTTTCGTGAGCAGTGGACTCATGTATAGGAGTCTCGAATGATCCGTGCTTGTTTTTCAATTTCTTACGTTTGTGCTTCACTCGGAGGCAGTAGTTGCCAGCCTGCTTCTTCCTTCTTCCCTTCGTGTCCTGTGTGTTTTATGTCCTAATAATAATAATAATAATAATAATAATAATAATAATAATAATAATAATAATAATAATAATAATAATAATAATAATAATAATAATAATAATAATTTCTAGGCGCAAAGCACATTTATGCGCTGCTGGGGCAGCCAGTGTTTCCTGTCCTCCGTAAAGGTAAAGAGAAGTCAGAAGCGCGCGCGCGAAATTCGTGTCACGGCCACGCATTCGTGGCCGCACATTGGGCATTGTATGTGAGGTGCGGGTTCGATCCCGGCCGTGGCAGTCGCATTTCGATGGAGGCGGAAATGCCAGAAGCCCGTGTACTGTGCGTTGTCAGTGCACGTTAAAGAACCCCAGGTGGTCTAAATTTCCGGAGCCCTCCACTGCGGCATTTCTCTCCTCTCTATCGCTTTCACTCCCTTTCCCCTACCCCCACGGACGCTTAGCCGTGCTCCCTACGTGGGCTGCCGAAATTAGCGTCCTTTCCTAACCGAAACACTATCATCATCATGATCATAATCATCATCAGATGTGCACGCGCACTCTCGGGGACCACAACTAATGATGATAATTTTACGTGCGAGCTCGGGCTGTCAGCGTCCCCGTCGGCGTCTCCGGTCGGCGTCGCCGTCACCCTAAGACAAGCGGTCAAACTAGGTCAAATAAACGGAAGAATACATTAACTCGCACTATTTACGCGATGACTGATTGTATAACAAATGTACATATGTATATAGTTGAAACAAATCCAGTCTTTCGCCTCTCATTAACGGCGACTGACCGGTGCATCACATGAATGCTTCGCACCTCCTCAAGTTTCACGTTAATTAGGCTGCATTACCGCGGAATTTGAAAACAAAGAAAGAATTTTTTTTCGTTCTTGTTTTGGTAGCTGTTATTTCTTTTTCGTATCGTCCTTCGATGCATTTGAACTCCCGACTCCGTACCGGCTCGCTGTATCCGATTAACTACAGACGTGATACATGTGTTCCCACGCCTATCGTCCAATATAATAACGCAAAGCTCTTTAACCCCCTCTTGCTTTACAGATTTATTTTTCTCTGAAGCAGTCACGCGACGACGCGTCGTGGCACGCGCGCGGATAGCTTCTCGTGTAACCATATCGTTAAGCCTCTTTCGGCGCGTGCCGTTGTGAAAGCGGCCTCCTCAACGGACGTGATCGTTATTTAGCGTGCCTCGGAGCTGTCAACACCTGCAGCTGCAAAAGGGAGCACTCACGTTGACAAACCTAGCCGCGATAGAGCAGCGCTGCAAAGCGAATCCAATCACTTTAGCTGAGACGTGCGCAGATGTTCCATGCTGTTGAAAAACAGAGCTGCCTGGAAAGAAAGAAAGAAAGAAAGAAAGAAAGAAAGAAAGAAAGAAAGAAAGAAAGAAAGAAAGAAAGAAAGAAAGAAAGAAACTAATAAAGGAGGAAAGAATAATATCCAGGGCTTTATACTTCCCAAAACCACATGATTATGAGAGACCCTGTAGTGGAGGGCTCCACAAATTTCGATCACCAATACACGCAATACACGGACATCTCATTTTGGCTTCCAACGAATTGCGGAATCTTCGGTCCACCAGTCGAGCGCTGCAGCCGACTAGACCACCGCGGCTGGTAAGAAAATAAGAAAGCAAGAAATAAATAAACCAAGAAAGGAAGCAAGAAACAAGGAAAGGAAAGTAACAATGAAATAAGTAACGGAACAAGAAAAAAAAAAGGGGGGGGGCGGGGAAGAAAGCATGCTGGCTGGTTGCCCGTGCTCTTCACAAGTGCGTCTCTTTGTTTATCTGCTATTGCTCATTCATATTGTACAGCACAGCAGAAAACATACACACTATTATAATTAATTAATTAATTGGTAGAGTTGGGTGGACTTGCGCACAGGAAATACGATTGTTTTGCGAAAGCCCACCTATACAGTCGCCCTAGCAAACAGTGTCTTCGAATTCCGCGCGCAGTTGCTATGCATTACATCACATACGTGCTGCCCCTTCACGGTGGTCTAGTAGTTATGGCACTCGGCTGCTGATCCGAAGGTCGCGGGATCGAATCCCGGCCGCAGCAGGCTACATTTCGATGGAGACGAAATTTCGAGGCCCGTGTGCTGTGCGATGTCAGTGCACGCTTAAAGAACCCCAGGTGGTCGAAATTTCCGGAGACCTCCACTGCTGGTCTGTCATAATCAGAGCTGGTTTTGGGACGTCATAAGCCCCACAAATCAATTAAACAATACATACGTGCTATCCGCAACACTGTCACTGTTCCACGCAGTGCACCGTAAACAACTGGGAGGGCGTAGAAGCGTACCAGAGCGCGCAGTTTGAAAAGTGTGTTTCGAAGGTAGCTTGTGTCAGTATTTATATTGCTGCTTCTGAATTGGAAAGACGCTTGAAAGCACAGGATACGTGGAATGCATGGCGATAACCGTGAAGCGATATACTGCGACAGGATATGGAATTTTAATCAGCTCACGGCAGAAACTGGCTCACAAGCTGAAAACTGGGTCGGGTTATTCACGGATTAGGTTCGTCCATTCCTGCTATATATGTTCCACTATAGCGACCGAGACGATCAATTTTACTGGTGACAGCTGCGTGACCCGAGAGGCTTTATATAATATGCCATCGAACTATGTAACATATACAATAGCAATAGGAATTGTATTTATTTATTTATTTATTTATTTATTTATTTATTTATTTATTTATTTATTTATTTATTTATTTATTTATTTATCGTAGATTGAGAAATGAGCAAGGAGAGGTATCTATTGCAGAATGCGTTAGTTTTTATAATCAATAACACTACACCTGTTAGGACACAACTATGTGGTCTTCCTCGTCCTTCCAGTGCTGAACTCAGCTTATATTACTTGTCCTTATGGAGGAAGGAAATTCTATATAGGTGAGAACTATGCGGGATATGAACTGAAGTCAGACAGCAAACGCCGTAGACGAGACCACGCGTCAGAGCTGGCGATGCTCCATTCCTCAGGTAAAGCTGTGCCGTGCATAACCGAAGGAATTTTAGTGACCAATATTTGATTTATTTCTGGCTTTTGACTGCCCAAAACCACGACATGATTGTGAATGACGCCGTAGCTGAGGGCGCCAGAAATTTCGATCACCATGAGGTTCTTTAACGTGCACTGAAATCGTACATTACACGAACCTCAACATCTCGTTTCTACCGATATGTAGCTGCCGCGCCCGGGATTCGATCCCGCGAACCTGGATCAGTAGCCGAGTGTAATAGCCACTAGACCACCGTGGCGGGGCCGTAACTAATACATTAGTCTCTCATGAGGTCGCTTGTTGTGGCCATATGGGGCGAAGGAAAGCGAAGGGACTTATTGCATCATGGAGAGCTCGCTTGCCAGTTCTGCATGGTTGCGTCACGTCAAGCCTTCAGCTAGCTTATTTCTTCTTTCATACTCGCCTTACTTCGACAGTGCTACTCTTCGTTAATCACATATCGAACTAATTCGCACCTGAGCAGTGTTCTTTACTTCGGTTAGCCGCTTTATTCCTCACGGTATTCGAGGAACGCGGCGCGGACTTTCTTTTCTTATCTCTTTTCTTTTTTCAGGCGCCTACATTGTAAACAGAGCACCGAACAAAGCTTCACCGAGATACATCCAATCGAAAACAAAGCCCGCTTGAAGGAGATAAATGACTGTTGACGCGGGAATCGTGCCAACACAACCAGCGCAGTGTGGCAAAGGCAACGAGCCCGCGTCAGGGAAGATCAGGAGCAAAAACATCGCGGGTAAGTGGCGCTCCATTGTACAGCTCCAAATCCACCTGCGCGCCCGGCGCCTCTTGAATGGAAGGATCATGGGTAGGATTAGCGCTGCACAATGGGTAAGCCTGTCCTCTTTCTCTAAGGAAGGCAGCTGCGGTTCCGGTTCGTTACTGCCTGGCGAGGCCTGTAACTATATCACTTGCACTTAACAGGACCCACGAGATGGACCGGCACCTATAATGAAGCAACCGCGGAAACGGTTCGCTTTATTCAAACGACTTGACTGGCGACAGCAGCAACAGTTACAACAGACAGCAGCAACAGCAATAACATACAAGCAAGAAATGCTCGTAGGTAGCGAGCACCGTATCACAGTGCAAATTTAAACATTTTTATGAGCGCATACAGAAAGCTTAGTTTTCCGTGGATCGGGTCTCGTTAGTATAACAACTGCACTTTCGTCACTTGCTCACTTCTTCTGCAGATATAAACCATAATAGCTGCGACATATGATAAATAAATAAATAAATAAATAAATAAATAAATAAATAAATAAATAAATAAATAAATAAATAAGAGAAACAGTACTAATTCGTTATTTTTATTTTTTAATTTTTTAGCTGTCGCTGCCGGATTCTGTTATGAGATATTTCCGTCCATACAAGGCGGTCAGGATTATTAGAGCACTGCCACGGTGGTCTATTGGCTACGGCACTAGACTGCTGATCAGAAGGTCTCGGGATTGAATCCCTGCCGCCGCCGCTACTGCGTTTCGATGGAGGCGAAATGTTTACGCCCGTATACTGTGCGATCTCAGTGCACGTTAAAGAACCCCATACAGCGTCTCTTATAACAACATATAGTGGTTTTGGGATGTATAAAAAAACCTCCGAAATCAATCAAATTCAGTAACCATCACAGAACTTCTAAATGGGGCTGAACCACCCCCTACACTTGCTTTTGAAAACGGTTTGGCGTATATTGAACGCCTCTAAGAAATACACGGCCGAAAGAATTTTTCAAAAGGAAGTTGCTGAGAAATATTGCGACCGGAAAATGTTTCTTACCCGTTCTTTCTCAACTCGGCCAAACGGGGCTTTGAACAAGGTGTCCAAACCACCGCGTTATACCTGACCGGGCTTCAATGTCTTAACAGCGTGGCTGATCGGGCGCGCAACTTGGCGGGGCTGCCGGGTGTATAGTTACTATACAGTACCTCCACACACGCGTTGAGGAAGGCACGCACTTACGTCAGTTATCGGCCAGTAGCAGCACTTCTGCGCTATGACGAAATGGAGCAGATACAAGGAGAGTGCAGGAGATATCCTCTCCCTGAAAAGAGGACTCCTTGAGTCAGTACCAACATTGTGCTCCCCTTATGAACGATATGGCTGGGCTGTTCGTTGCAGCGCCGCTAGCCCTAGAATGTGTTTTTTTTTTTTTTTCACCAAGCCCATTGGGATTGGGAACCCCTTTAACGAAGCGCGATCTAATTGTATATCTAGTTACGGCTCGCTGTCATGTCTAACAGCATTTTTATAGCATTAAAGGTGAGGGTGGTACTGGTGAAACAACGAAACATATTCAACGAAAACATAGTTGGAAAAACAACGAAACATAGTTGGACATTATCTATACACTTCTTGGCAGCGCCGCCAAGTTGACGCTGTTCATCTGTTTTTAGGGGCGAAGCTCCTTAAGGCGGCACCCGTTCGTCCCTCGTCGTAGTCGTCGTAGTGCGTAACCAGTCTTACGCTTTGACCTCCAAGGTGGTGCCGGTGGGAGATTTCTCCTGTGCGTTGTTGAACAATAAAAAATTCGCAGCGTGCGCGTTAACTAAAAGCCGAATTCTTCTGTCTCTCATTCCCCATTAGCAGCCATTGGCATGTTCCAGTAGGAAACGTTAGTAGAAGTAGCAGTGTAAGTGTCAGCTAAAAGCCGACTTCTTCTGTCTCTCATTCCCATTAGCAGCCATTGTTTACCTCCAAGGTAGTGCCTGGTGAGATTTCTCCTGTGCCCCGTCACTGCCCCGGCAAACGCGAGAGACAACGTTGGCGCAGGCAGCGTCTCCTAGCGAGTTTCTTGATTGAGAAATACCGACTGCTCGCGTTGGAGAAGCGTTCAAAGGCAAAAACCATCTGCAACCAGTGCAAGAACCACTTAGCTTACATTTCACCGACCACAAAGCGGTCATAATGAAAGGACAACGGAAACCAGCAATAAAAGTTTGATAAAACACTTAATCAATCGTTTCACGTCAATTTTATCGGGCGAATTAACGGAAGAAATTTCACGGTTTAACCGATGATTACTTCCAGGAGCTTCGGCCAATCTCATCATCATTCACCTCGTGGATCTGCCGTCAATTTTTTTATCGGTGGAGATCAGTCGTGGGCGCTCCTTTGAACCTGTGAGCCAAAGCTTACTGTTACTGCACGCACCGGTGAATTCGCAATTTGGCTTCAAACTCATGCTGGAAAGCTCCTGCTCTTTCATCAAATGACATCATTCGGGGCACCGTCTATGTCGCTTTGATTTTTCCGTTGCTCTTGAAGGTAAATACTCAGATGTTCTTTATTTGTTGAAAGAAACACACACAAGTAAAGCATATAACAAAGCGTTCCACGGTCTTGAAAATGGCCAGTGCTATTTCTGTCTCAAGCGGTTTAGTTTTGAGACAGCGCTGCGGTTTCGTGTCCATTCTTGCGAGTTGACGTCGTTTTTCGCGCTGACCGTTAAAATGTTTAACCAGTTGCAACTCGCCCAACTGACCATCCTTCTACCCCAAGCTACTCAGTCGGTGTCCCATGCAGGTGACGTTTTTTTTTTTTTTTTTGTTAATAGAAGAGCGGGCGCTCTCCATCTGTGTTTCAAACCAAATTGCGAATTCCTTGGTGCGTACAGCGTAGTAATATTTGGTTCACACGTTCACTGGAGCCTCCGCAACTGGTCGGCACCGTTTTCTGACATTGTCCAAAATGTGTCGCAGGGCCCTTCTAAGTGAACAAGGCTTGCCTTTATTCGTGGTCTCGCCTTACTTTCCTTTCTCCGTTGTAGGCAGACCAGAAGCTTCTCTTTAAAATAACCTGCCTCTGTTCGTTCGTTCTTTCCCTCGCGTACTTGCGTTTCGTTGTTTAAGCCGCATATGTACATATACATACAGCATATACATACAGCATATACACGCAGCATATACACACCACACGGATATACAAAGATATTGGCGTGGTAGTTGAACCTCAGTACGCGTTTAGGCAGCAGACGAGGAGGCTTCCGAAGATTAGGACAAATTGCGGGAAACAATTGTTATCCTATCAGGCTATACAGGTTTTGAACAAACAAAAATACATAATAAATTGGACAGATAGCCTTAGTAAGCTCAAAAAAATGTATAAAACATTTCTCGTGACGATCAGCATGTGCATTGTAGACGGTCGCTACATTAATTGTTACTGTACTACTAACATTCCCGCTTTCTACTGTTTTTGTACGCCCGGTGTACTGAAGGCCTGTTTAGTTTACCTAGTGCGTGTATACTGTGTGAACGAGTGAGTGATCTGTGTGAACTACTTGTTTATGATATGTAGATGTATAATGTGTATTCTGTGTTAATCATATTTGTTACCAGATGTAATCGACGTCATCTTATTTTTATTTTTTTCGGCTGTGTATAACCCGAATTTCGTTATGTGCACTTTGTCGTATATGTTTTTGTAAATGCTGTATGAATTGAACGGGGGCAAGGGCCTCGTCAGGCTATTTCAGCATTTAGTCGCTGTCTCCGCAGGAAATGCCCTGAAATAAAATGATTTGATTTGATTTGATTTGGTATCCCGTCATAATCGGTACGCCACGTAACGCACTAGCTGCGTACGTTTGCGTGAAATATATAAAGTTGTCAATCTTCTCGCAAACTGCGCGGCATGTGCAAAGGACACGAGAAAGGCCGAAAAAAAAAAAGCTGAAAAGCGCTGTCTGTTGTCAATATCTGGTCCGGCGGGCCAAAAGCCAGTCGTCGGGTTTACGTAAGCAGGGATGTATACCCCCTCCCTACCCCGCCCCAATAAAAGTTTTCCAGCTAGCCAGTAACTTCGTATCCACTCACCCCCGTGTACTCGTAGCACCATGGTCAACACACCATTTAGAATTCCAACCTATATCATGGTCGGAGTTCTGGATGAACCCCCGGAGTATTGGGTCGAATGAGCTCGATTTCTGACCCGACCCTGCTCATGCTAAGTGCATGTAAAGAAAATATTACTGCCCACTTCCCAGCCGTGCGAGCATATATTGAAGGGAATAATTACTTGATCCCCAATACTGTTGCTGACGGCCCCCACATCATGATGTCCTTCTCCTTCTCGTGCAAAACTAAGTCGCGTATACACGAACAGCGCTCGGCGCATAGGCTCCCGCGCAGGAATATGTAACACAACGAGGGCTCGACAAGCAAGCCGCCAAGTTTGGCCATGTTCTTTCGGGCTTGTATTAGATGTATACAGAAACGTCACCCCCCACCCCCTTTCTTTTTTTTTTTTTTTTTTCAACTTCCCAGCGTCAACGACGCTTACGGTGCGCAGCATCCTTCATAGACACATGTGTCGTGATTAACGACACAGCCTCGCTATAGATTAGCGCGTCGATTAACCGCCTCCTGTTCTTCGCCAGTGCGTTTACGAGGGAGTGTTCCAGCCGGTGGTACGTGTCGAGGTCTAACGCAAATGAAAGGCTCTTCCTATTAGTTAGGACAGTTTGCAGTTAGTTAAGAGCACCGTAGTTAAAAGCCTGCGCAGAAATATGAACTTTTGGAGAGCTCCGTAAATAACTTCGTACATTATGCCTATAGGTTACCTTCTTCTTCTTCTCTTCGCTACGCATTAATACTTCTTTGTGCCGCGAGAAATACTGCATGGCAACTTAAAGAGACTTATTTCCAAAGACAGAACACTTTCGTGCGGCTTAAACCATCAGATGCTCCTTATTCTTATCTCTGCCGCAAGAGTCTGATTCTCACAATCTCCTTCCTGTGTCTCTATATCTGTTATGTTTATTGCCATTCTCTAGTTTCATCTCCTAAATCTTAATGCATTGTTTATCAACAGAATATGTAGCGCAGTCTCAGGACACGGCGAACCATCTGTGAGCATAGCGTAAACGTTAAACGACTTGGGCGTATTGTCCGCGGTTCATGCTACACAGAGAAAAAGGAGGCTTAAAGGAGTACTGACGCGATTTTGCGGCGGCGCAAAAATACACATTTTTCGTTTTCTAGCCACCTATTGTTAACTCCCTCCGCACACGGAAGCCAAGAAACACGTACAAAATATTTTAGTTTGGGTTTAAAGTTTTCGTCGCCCAGCACTGCAAGCCAGCCCCAGCGCAATGTACACTACGATGACGTATGAACACAGCCTCTTGAAAAACGTCGAAATCGCTGTCAGAGTCGCTGGGCGACGGTAAATTGTCGTAGTTTGCGTCCCCGACGTGTAATTGACCATATACGACAGAGTTACAGCCACGCTATCACGAATTGCTGTCCCTGCGTGACTTAGACGTACTACGTCCGACTATGTTGACACGTCACTAGGAAACCGCCCCCACGAAGCCAAAACCGAAAGTCGGCTTTTAAGGGAGCCATATTAAAAATATATTCATTGCGTTGCGAGGCACCATGACACCCTTTTGGGGGATTTTCACGCCAGTGCTTTCATTTACAGCAACAATACGAGAATGTCAAAAGTTCGTGTCAGTACTCTAAGTCATGTCTGTATATTCACCGAGCATCTTACGGAGGCGCTAGATAGGAGCCAAACGTTTCTGTTTACATTAATATTTCAACGACAAAGTAAGGAACCTTAAGAACGCGTTCCTCAAGCGGCATATAGCCACTAAGATACTGTGCTTGGTTAACATCGCACGCAGGTTTACCAACGTCGACTAGCTTTTGCACAAAAGCTTTCCAAGACTCTGCATCTTGGCAAGTTGCGCAGCGAGCCAGCGAACCGCACACAGGAACAAGGGCAAGAGGAATATGTAAGTGCTAAACTCTTCCTTCCCACGCTTCGTTAACTCTGTTACTGCGCGGCGTTTGCGCGTATTCGTAAAAATATGCAAATAAGAGTATGTGAATAATAAAGTACCTAAATATACATAAGTAAATATGCTCGTTTTTTTTAGCCTTATGCGGTATTAACATATTCTATAGTTCAAGCATATGTGGCATATAGACTGAAAGTTAACATCTACAGTGGGAATTCAAATTCTGCAGCGCTTGGCTGCGGACCTGAAAGAATTCGATCCCTGCCGTGGCAGTCGCATTTCGAAGGCGGTGCTCGCGCACCATGCGATATCGGCGCCCGTCAAAGAACAGCAGGTGCAAATTTCCGGAACCTTCGCAATCATATATATTGTCGCGTAAAAGAAGTGTCCAGCGGGAATGTTTTGATTTTATTTGTTTCCGCAGACTCCTCTTAAACTATAAGGCGAGCACGCACAGGCAGGGCACAGCTTGCGCACTGTCGGCTCTTTTTAGACCCCAGGCTCGCCGGTCGAAAGCTTTTTGGATGCTGCGGGAGCCTATTTAAGGAACCAAACATGCCGACACCGCATCACCACTAAACGTCGCTTATTTACAAACTACTTCAAGAGAAAGATTAAACTGACTCGCCAACGTGAACGCCTTCATTGCAGCGCTGCTGAAAACCTGGAATACGTCCCTCTGTGAGTACAGGCGTTACGCATGTGAGAGACAATGGGGTGTTTAAAGAAGCGTTGGTTTACCGTTTCGCCTGACCATCATTTGCGTGCACAATTTTAGCCTGCTCAATTTTAGCACGGCTTCTCGGTCTCCCTGGTATACCAACGCCTTAGAAGCGAACAACCCCGACGATCTCGCCAGGACGTCGTGATTTCGGCCCGTAAAACAGGATAATTTATAGAGCTACAAGTCGGGCTACTTGAATGAACATCGTTCATGGTAGCAAATAAGCTTCAGCCCTAACACAAGGGACACAGAAACACGTGGATTACAAAACTACCGCGTTCGTCGTACTAACGCCAAGCTTCATTTGCTACAGTCCACTGTTCTACAACACCTGTTCTACAGATTGCTACAGTCCATTGTGATCAATCAACTGTTCTCGCATTTACTGGCGTTCCTTGCTTTCATATAGCTGCGATATTGAGGTATAGAGGGCAACAAAGTTCTCATTCAGCGGAAGCTAAACGACAAGAGCAACAGAAACGCCACGTTATACGTGGGCTCGCGAATTCTCTCCAGTGAGGGGATGAGCATGCCCTCGAGTGCGCTAGAGCGTTTCCGCGTCTTTACCGCGCGGCATCTCGCGTTGCGACATCCGTCGCATGGGAGCGGCGCGCGGCTTTTGCGGCGGCCGCTCGCTCACCACACCGGACAAGGAGAGAAGACATTCGAGCCTACAAACATCCGCCGACGGATGCCGCCCCGTTTTTTCTCTTTGTGTGAATGTGCCCGCAGGAGCCGCTTTCTTTTCGGTGATATTACTTTCTATTCTTTTTTTTTTTTTAACCTGCCATGTCTTTAGCTTCCTAGAGAGGGTCGGTTGATAGCCGGAGGGCGTCCTTTGCAAGTGGAACTGCAGTCGATGCTGCGTCCGCCGTAAAAGAAATATAAATGAAGAAAAGAAGAAAAGGCAGCTCTTTGTACGCGCGTCTTTTTCATGACGCTTTACAACGAGCTTGCTCAGGTTGCCGTTTTATTTTCCTTTTGTATGCGTGTCTCTTCTTCTCTTTTTTCTTTGTTGCAGAAGTTCCCGGTATGCTGCCCCCCTCACACACACACACACACACACACCTTATTTTGTCCGTCCGTCCGCTCGTAAAACAGCTCTCTCGAACTTACACGCGATAACGCACGCACTCATAAGCACTTACACATATGTACACGCACAAACACGCGCGAACACATTCACACCACCGCAGGCGCATGTATACATGCATGCTCAAACACACGCACGGAACACGCGCAAGCGCGCCCGCACACTCACACGCGCATGTACGCCGCACACGCACAAACACACACAAAAGCTTTCACACCACCACAGGCACGTAAAAACGTGCACTCGATTACACAAACAAGTATATACTTACACACAGTGTCGCACCCATAAATATGCGCGAGGGCTCAGGTGCGCGCAGACACACATTACCCTCATTGTATTCGACGGCCGCGAATGTAAACTTGTGAGTTGCGACCGACTACATGCAGGACAACGGGTGCCGAGTTTGGTGCACGAGCTTCGTATATATACTTAAGCACGACGTTCCTCACGCGCTCCGCTTTCTGTTATTACGGACCTTCGCATGCGAAGGTCCGTAATGCTCTTGTTCTATTTGCAGTTGTTCCTTTGTCGGCGCCGCCTTTAAAGTCGTCCTAGACGAGCTAAAGCTAAATTAAATTTGCGGCGGGAGCACGCCAAAGCTTGTTTGCTGCGCTCACTCGCTTACCGCACGGTGAACAATTTTATTCCAACCCAGTGCGTTTCTCTACACCACTTAGAAAAAGCGAGTATGCAAGTTTTAGAAGACGTTAGTGAATCGTAAAAAGCGACTGAACGCTTTCTTCCGTCCTTTTAAACAAATGCCAACGAAGGTCATTGCGAAAGGGCACATTAGGAGTGAAAGTTTTTTCGGACTGTTCGCAAACGCGTCGTTAGCGTAGTTCGCGGCCTCTGTTTGCCTAATCGAAAAGCCTTTTCTGCAGTCACTGGGCCGGGTAAGCTGATTGAAACCGTTATTTTCGAAGTATATAGGGGTACTAGCTCGCCTCAAATATTTCTATAGCCGACGTTAAGTTGCTGCTCAAAGCTTTCCTTCATGCACGTGCTGCTGGCGGCATATTGGACAGCACTGACCTGTACGTTCGAGCCAAGAACTGGAAGCGAAGGCGATTACGACTTTTCCGCATGGGGTCCGTTATTCGGTATGATTAAAGTTGCGCCAAGCTCCAGTCAGGGGTGGAGGACGATTGCACGCGTTGCCATGGATACTCGAGCCGCTTATATGGAACGCTGATTTTGACACAGGCCTATATGGAAGCAAGGCAGGCGTGTTCGTGACATGGAAAATTACCTGTCGTCGAATAACCTTAACGGCTAAAGTGTTGCAACGCTATAAGGTCGGTTTGATGACGCGGATTTTATTCTTGAAAATGCGACGCATTTCAGTCGGGTCTCAATGCCAAAGACGTCCGTGTGCTTACAGTTTTAACGACACGTTGCAAAAAGCAGCACTCGGTTAGGGTTGATGCGTAATGCACCATCAGATACGACGTGCATTATGATATCGCAGTCTGGGCACATACAGAGCCCCAGAAGTTAATTATTTTTATTTGATATTTTGAATGACCTGGCACATCGACGGCTTCCTACGCATTTGTGGCTAAACAGAGACATGCGGAAAGAAATCTGATTCTGTATATGCATTGGAACCTCGCCGATGCGATCTCCACGGGGGCCCAAAAACAAATCGTCCGAAAATTGTATCAGCCGTATGAAAGGATATCGCGCCTATTGTTGGCCTGGAAGAAAAAAAAGAACGCATCATCCCGTAAAACGCATTAAGCGAGAGCGCAACAAACAGATTTGAAAGGGTTGTATCGCTACCGCCCCTCTCTTTTATCAATCGATCGATCAATCAATCAATCAATCAATCAATCAACTTTTATTTTAGCCATAACCAATACAATATGTTACAGCGAAATGTAGGAGGTTAGAGAAAAAATGCTGCTTTCACGCAGTTTGACTAAGCTCTGGTCACCCTATAAGCAACAGTGACAGGGCAATTTGTTACACAGCTCCTACATACAAACATGGGGCATGGTTCTAAAGTTCACATGTTTCAGGAAGTACACGCGCATACAATACATAATACCTGTGGGAACGATACACATGTGGCTGATCGTAAATATTCTAGGCGACCATAAAAACAGAACATATAACTTTTTCACGATATGGCTATTTAAACACAAATCAGTGTTTCCATGTCAATTACACAAACAGATCAAGTAAGCTTTTGTTAGTAATCGTGAGGACGTCAACATCTTTTAATTGATTTGTGGGGTTTAACGTCCCAAAACCAGCCCTGATTATGAGAGACGCCGTAGTGGAGGTCTCCGGAAATTTCGACCACTGACATCGCACAGCACACGGGCCACAAGATTTCGCCTCCATCGAAATGCAGCCGCCGCGGCCGGGATTCGATCCCGCGACCTTCGGATACAACATCTTTTCCGTCTAGCTCATTTAGTACTGTTGTCATAGCATATATTCAAGCCTTTCGATGTCATAATGTGTACGTGAGAAAAGGACAGTGTATGGTGCGTGATATCTGGAAGGATAAGAAGGAGTGTTTCTTAGACGGTGCAAGGTTTTGAAATAGTTCCACTTTACCTAATGTGGCATTCTTGTAGGTCCTCAATAGTTTATTTTCGTATACATTCGTAATCTGTATAATTTAGTGTTTATGAAAGAGAGGTGCTGTGTGTTCCACGAACGAGGCATTCTCTATTGATCGAACTGCTTTTTTCTGAACAAGTAGTAGCTTCCCTAAGGTTGAAGCAGTTGTGTTTCTCCATATTAATAGACAGTAATATAAATAAGAGGTCAGAAGTGCAAAATAATAACATCCTTTTAGTATTTACAGGAAATGTTTGACGATTCCAGCATAATGTACCGACTGCTTTACTTGAGATGTTGGTAATAGGTATTTTACATGTTCATTCCAGCACAACCCATCTGAAAAAATTAAACCTATAATTTTCCACAATCCACAAGTTCTTAGGCCAGGTCCGATCACCAGAGATCACCAGATCACGAGATACTCAGGCCTGATCACCAGACAATCACTGCTTCTCGCCCATGTACATAACGAAGCAGCCACGCTCGCACACAGCGTCCAGCCATGTTTTCCAGCTGAACGTGTATTGAGGGCCCGAATGCGTGCTTTCTGATCAAGTGGCATGCAGCCGTGTACATGCTCCTCACGACCCGACAAATACAAATTATGCTTTTGTACGGACTTCGAAACTATGGTATATTTATAACGCCTTATTACATGCATATGTTTCAAGCCCGTCTCTCACATAGAATTTCTAAGTGTACGCCGTTTATGGCCAAAAGAAGTGTGCAGTAAGGCGCTGTAAGTGAAACATAACCTTGCAAACGACTACCTTGGAATCATAACGCTTACTCTATAGGAAAGAAAACTACACGAATGTAGAAATGTTACTTGCGTGGGGAGTGATCCTTGAATCCACGAACTGAAGCATTTGTGTCCGTTCCATATGGCAATCGAGTTTACAAAATGGCGTAATTTCTTTATGTAATGCAGGACAGGATTTATTCCTCACACGGTAGCGTAAGCTACGAACTGAGTTACGTGTGTTCGTAATGTAAAGAGTCATAACGAAATTAAATAGTGCAATCGCAGTGCTAACATGAAAGGTGACCATTGCCTCTCGCTTTCAAATCCTATTTCTAGTTCCGTGTATTGGCTCCTCGCTTGTGCGGTACTTCGTCAAATAATAATAATAATAATAATAATAATAATAATAATAATAATAATAATAATAATAATAATAATAATAATAATAATAATAATAATAATAATAATAATAATAATAATAATAACTGTGAAAACAGCGGGAGCGCACTTGTTTGTTCGCTTTCGCTGAAAATAGAAAGTGCAAACTAAAAATAAAAATTGCTCGTCTATAAATAAAACGCACGCACCATGCACTCCCTCCCCATTTTGCTATAGGCGAAACGCACATATTTTTTTTTTCTTTCAATGGTGACCTCAATATAGCGAAATTAACGACAATGCGTGTTTCCAACAGTGAAGGCCTTCCCACTTCAGCGCACCTTCAGTCGCTCCGTAAATATTCTAGCGCATCCCAAGTTTCCAATTATCCAATTCAAAAGCTTCGTAATCCCTTTAATATATATCAAACGAGATTCCGCAGCGAAGGTTGTACAACAGACTTCCACTTTGTCACACCTTTCCTTACGAGCATTTCCAACATTGTAAAGTCATATCTATACCTAAGCGAATAATCTCGCAGCTCTCGAAACAGAGGGCTTTCTTTCGCCTATTTACACCAATTACGATCGTCCTTTCCTTATTTATTCATTCGCCTACTTCTCCCCCGAGAAGTAGGGCGGCCCACAGAGTTCTTTTTCTAAATACATCCATTTACACAGCGACCGTTATTCATCAGATTATAGCGAATAACTGACAAGAATCGAAAAGGAACAAACACGCACATATATCTCAATAAGAGGAAGGAGGTAGGGTAGAGTGAGAAAGAAACGCGAATTCTACGAGCCAAGGCTCTCTCCTGCCCGAGACAGGAACGCGGGCGTGCCGGTTCAGTCGCGCGGCATGAATCATTGACGGCGACAAATACATATATAGTATACAGAACTGGTCGTGCAGAAATGATAAGTTGCATGCGGGCGTCCATTATACAGCTCTGGCCGCCGGCGCCCTGGGCGAATTTATGTATGCATTTTTTTTTTTTATGGCTCGGGAAAACGCAAATCTGGGAATTCTTTGCTTCGTCGTTGTCGTTAAAGAGCGCCGCGCGTTTTTCCGCTATACAGGGAATAGGCAGGCGCGCTTTGAATACAAAGCGTATGCTTGTTCCACCGTATATACATTATATATACCGCGGAAAGCCGTTTCACACACAGACGACAAACCGGCTCAGCGGTGCATGCGAGCCGGTTTGTCGTCTGTGTGTGAAAACGGCTTGAAACCACCTTTCCGCGCACCCACACACACATGGACGCGCGCGATAACAATAACAATTAACAGTATATAAAGGAAGTAGAAAATTGAATGTTCCATTCATGCGGAATAACTGCGCGTAAATAATTTCAGACTTCCTCTTTAGTTTAAGTTCAAGATATTTTTGAAGTCTGCGCGTAGGCGTCTCTGTGTGCGTGTGTGCAGAGATTTATCCAGATTTCTTTTTTTTTTTTGCTTGGGTGTGGAGGGGGGAGGGGGGGCGTTGTGGAAACGATTTTTTAGATCAGATGGAAAACTTTTTTTAGGGAAGGGGGGTGGGGTAGCTAGAGGGGTTCTGGGGGAGGGGGGGGGTGGCGTATAAATCCCTGCGTGTGTGTACGCGTGTGCGTGCGCTCGTCAATTTAGTTTACGCTCTCACGCTATATATATCCTGCCTGTGCGACGAGTGGGTATGCCTCTCCACACGAGTACATGCGAAGCTTGAGCGACGGTATACTCTAATGAGCGGCACGGACCTCTAGTACGCGCACTACGCGCAGTAATGATACAGGGGTGTACTACATATAGGCGGACGTAAAGAAAGAAGCACCTGGAAGCCGCGTATACACACGTGGAAGGTAAATGAGCGAGACACGAGAACGACGGTGCGTCGAGCGTTTAATTGATCATCTTCCTTGGAGTCTCCTTGTTTGTTCTTCTACCGCTATCTCCCTTTCTTTCGCCGGCACGTGGCTCTACATTGATATTGGACGTTCTTGTACCCCCCCCCCCCCCCCCTTTTTTTTTTTTTTGGCCACGCACCGATCGATCGATAGCATCTCGTCCAATGTAATACGTCGGTTCAACGACAAATTGACAAGATAAAGAGAAGAAAGAAAGAAAGGAAGGGAGGAAGCAGAATGAGTAATGAGGCGATGTCTGCTTAACCGGGTTATAACCTGACGCGTGTTTGATCGATTACGAATGAAGGATGTCAGCTTCGATCGAGGGATTGAAAGAAGAAAAAGAAGATGGGAAATCGGTCGTCGCAGTGTTACCCTCGTTTTAGATGTCGGCGTTCTGGTTATTAAAGCGTGACGGAGCTCTCAAAAAGAAAACGGGAATTTTGTTCGGCGCGCGCCGTCGTGCGTATATAGATCATCAGTCGCTCTCATTATTTTGAAAGCGAACTGTACGCTCGGGCCAGGCAGATGCTGAGGCGGAACTTTTGCTCCTGTGCTGCACAGTGCTGTGTATATATACTATATGAATGCCACATGATGGTTTTCTGCGTCATCTGCTATTAATTAAGTGGACATAAGTATTTCTGCGGCCTCGGAGTAGGGGAATCCACACATGCGTAGTGTACTGGAGGCAATCTCTACACAATTACGGTCAGAGCGTTTGGTTGGACGATCTTCGTTGCACGCAACGCCGCGGTGGTCTATGGTGGCTATGGCACTGGGCTGCTGATCCGAAGGTCGTGAGATCGAATCCCGGCCGCGGTGGCCGCACCTCGATAGAGGCGAAACGTTGAGGCCCGTGTGCTGTGCGATGTCAGTGCAAGTTCAAGTACTCCGGGTGGCCAAAATTTCCGGAGACCTCTACTATACGGCGTCTCTCATAATCATATAATCATATCGTATAGTTTTGGGACGTAAGACCCCAGAAATAAAATCAATCAATTAATCGTTGAAAGCTACGTCACATCGGCTAATCGGGTCAGGTTGTTCTTCAGAACGCGCATGTCACAAAATGACGTGCCGCGACGAATACAGAACGGCGAGTCTCAAGTTCGGGTCGATATGGCATGCCCGGTTGCGCCCCTTTGCACGCATATCACACAGCGTATCGATCGACTTGACAGTCTGGACGTGAAGAACAGTGTACGAAAAATTACTCTAGATGGCAATCTGGGACTAACGATGTTCCTCTATTCCTTTATCTTTCCTTTCTTTTTTTTCTTTGTCGTCGTATTCCGCAACACGCTGTGTCAACAGCGCGAGAAGCATTGTGTTGTACGCCGCTTCTCTATACCAGACATCTCGATCGCCCGCTGATCGAACAGATAGCGAGCGGATTTAGTAGCGCAGCCTTTCGTTTTCACGCTTCATTATACGGTCTATAACTTGGTTTGCTTGCTTATCTAATACGGCGTTACATCGCTTTGGAATTGCTGCTTCTCTTATATGTGCGGATATGTTCGCGTGAGCGCTTTTACGCGCTTCTCTCTGTCACCCGTTTTTCTTTACCTTTTTTTTTTCTTTTCCTCTTTTTGCGTTTGGTTTTGTACGTTTGCAAAGGCTGCGTTTGCGCACTACACTTCAGTTTGTGTTTTTGCTTGGATGTACTGCATTGTGCGCGTGTTCGAGCGTTTGCCTGCACGTGCCTTCTGCAAATTAATTTCTTATTTGTGGTTGCTAACGTCTACAGTTGCCACGCCTCCTTGGGTCAAGGTGACCCTTATAATGGCGGTTGTAGCTTTTATATCTGAGGCTTGTTTGATTCCTCGCTAGTGTTTTCTCTTATACTATGTAGAAATTAGGACGGAGTGATACCTCTGTAAGCAATTACTGATAAAATTCCGATATATAATCAGTCCCCGAAATCGCATGCAGAAATAACAGAAGCAATGGGCCACATGCATCGGCAGCCCTGCCACATTGGTCTAGTGACTATGGCACTCGGCTTCCGATCCGAAGGTCGCGGGACCGAATCCCGGCCGCGACGGCTGCATTTCGGTAGTGGTGGCGAAATGTTGAGGCTCGCTATAAAGAACCCCAGGCGGTCGAAATTTCCGGAGCCCTCCACCACGACGTTGCTCATAATCGGATGGTGGTCTTAGGACGTGAAACCCCGGAAATCAATAAGTCACATACAGCGGCAGACGCAGTCGACGTTCTTTTGGGCCGCAGCGCATTATGTAAGTATACTAACATGAAAGCGCGCTATAGGAGTAGATCATCAATACAGAATGACGCTATGTAGAAAAAAAAAGAAAAAAAAAGGAAATGAAGGGAAGTACGCTCAATAAAGTTCAGTACCAGAACGTCGACGATAGCACTTGCTGTCTGCATGATCCAGCTCGTCTGTTCTACTTTTCGTCCCTATAGTTTTCCGGAAGCGCTTTCGAAATGCCGACGGATGAGCTTCATCAGAATCAGTTTATTTGAATTTTTTGTCATTGGTCGCGCGAGAATATTAAAGGAAGACAGAGCTTAGGGGGGGGGGGGGGTATCACTGTTCTGTCAAAATTTTTCTTTCAAGAAATGTTCGCGAATGGTTATGATTGCTACCTATTTATGCATGAACAAGTTCCTCGCGTATGCATTTCGCATTTCAAGTAAACGCTCGCGATTTGGCCAAATTACTATTTCTTTATGGGGGGGTGTCGTCTCGTAAGACTTGCTAAGTGTCCTCGCATTACGTTAAAGACACTTTTGATCGGTCCCATGTGAAACAAGTTTCTCTGGCTACCTCTTTTCCTTTTTAAATCTTTTCTCGTGGACAGCGTGTACAAAGTAAATTGGGAAATGGGGAGAGGAGCAGGTGAACTGGATGTGTGTTGATGAGCTGCGCAAGAAATGATTACTGTGGTGAAAACTTATAATTAGTTTGCGCATTTAGTGTTTATTTTGCTTGTTTAGTCGGTATTCGGGTATGTGAAATGCCAACTCCGGCGATTTTTCTTTTTTTTTCTGTGTCATGGTAATGGCGATTCTAAGTTACTTAGACGCTTACAAGTGCTCAGCAAAGGCGAAAATAAGTTTTAATGAGGAAAAATGCGCAAAACCGAAACCGAAATCCAACGGGGCAGTGCCGTCCCAGCATGACGTCAAAGAAGTGAGAGGTCATGACCGCGCATGCGCCGTTCCCCTGGTGGTAATGTCGCGAATCACATTAAAAACGGACATGACATTCTGAATTAGTGCGCGCCATCATGCGATGGGCGCATATCACGAAGGCAGTGACATGGTACCCGTGCGCGTACGTCACTTCCCTTCGTTTTGCCTACGATTACGTCAACACACAATGCGGCCAGTAATTGCGCGAAGTCATGTGTTTGAGGTAATCAGCAAAATTTGACTTGTACGCAATCTGCGCATCTCTCGTGCCTGAAATGTCTCATAATTGACTGAAGTGCGCCAAGGAACGGAGTTTCAATGAGATCCGATGACTTGGAAAGGCGCCCGATTTCGTCGTTAATGTTTTCAGACAAAAGGATTTTGCCTTCTTATGGACCACTTACCGAAGAAAGAAAAAAAAAGAAAAGTGGTGGGGTGCAGGAGTGCGCACCTCTCTGAGTCGTAACTTGCACCTATGGGATCATTATGCGAGCGAAGAAGGATGCAGTGGGGTAACGTGCGGGCTACGACTACGACTAGTCGATAGTGCCAGTCGTTACAATATCGTCGTGACACGTTAACCTGTGCGCATTAACGAAGGCGGAGCTACCCTCGGCCTATATTGGTTCCATAATACCTAAATATTTGGATTATGCTGGTTCAGGGCTAAGTTTTCGCAAATACGGGCATGTCCGTTGCGCACCCGCCTTTTATAGCCGGTGCGCTGCAATAGTTAAGCAAGACTGCCATTGGTGGGGTGACATGGAGGTCGTTAACATTGAACTCCTTCGCGCCAATATATGAGACGCATCACTAAAGAATAATGAAGAACGATCGATATATAGACAACAAAGAGATAGAAAAAATAAATATGAAGTGCTGTTCCGCTCATTGCGGAAGCTGCCGAAAGTGCAGAGCAGAGATTCGCCGTTGTTTCCCTTGTGTCAATGTTGCGTTTATCTGCTCTTTCATTACCGAAACTCGAGGGCGAGAGAGATACTGCGTTATCACAATCGCTGGCTGAGTGCAAGGGTATGAAGTCGAGGGCAAGAACGGGTCCACTTTTCCTTTCTCTTGATCGCATAATGACTATCATGTAGCAGCGTGAGTATACAGTCTGTTTCAGTAGTTCCGTGCATCACTGCGGAAGCTACAGGCCTCTTCGGCCAATCAGGGGGCAAACACGTGTTAAACGTATCCCTCCGCGCCATGGCACCTGCCAATGGTGAACGCTGCAGTGGCAGGAGCAGCCTCGGAAAGAGGAGAAGGAAGAGGATGGTGCGAGACGCCTAGTGGCAGGAGTGGCTCGCAGGTGCGTGTCCGAACAATGACATTTCGTCTCGCCTCGGAAGAATTCTGCGCTCGATGGCCTCGTGGCCTTGGCCCTGCTGCACGGAACTCCTGAAACAGACTTTAGTGTGCCATTCTGCGCAACATGAGATCTTTCTTTTTTTCTTTCTTTCTTTCTTTCTTTCTTTCTCGCCATCATGTAGCAGAGTGTGTAGTGGTTAAAGGGCAAGACCATTTTCCTCCTGCGTGACGACCACAGACATGAGACGACAGGACGGGCCCCTGAAGCGCTCCGCACCTGAAAGAATCAACGAAGGAGTAAGGGACAAATGTCAGTATAATGGGAAGATGTACTTGTGGCGCGTACAATCGGGTTACAGCCCGTATGGCTAAACTTGATAGTTGAATCGAATGACGTATACTGTCTCAATTCAAAAGCATAAAGCGGACAAAGGAAACGAGAGCGATGGAGAAAAGGAGACCAGCTCAAAGCGCAAACGAGATGAGAGGGATGCAAATGAGATGTAGAAGATGCGCCCTTTATAACGCACAACGGAAGCGTATAGACGATCGCTGACTGCACGATGAGGGAATCACTGAGAAAAGGGCTCACGAGGGAAGAAAGGTCTTCTGGCAAATTGGAATTATTATCCGCTCATATATATTCTCCGCCAGACAAAGCTGCGGATCGTCGCCAAATCGAGCAATAATAATAAAAAAAAATGTAGCAAAAGAACGCTCATTGAAATGGAAATTGGAAAATAGATGACGGAGATGAGAGAGCCAAACGAAGAAAAGGCCCGGAAAGACCATGTGCGTATATATCGCCGAAGATCAAACGGGAGCTATACAGCGCTAATGTATAGACATAATACATGTACGCTTCTCGTTGACTGGCCGGAGCGGATTGGCTTATTTTATGTCCTTTATTTTTCCTTTGTAGGTTGCGCTTGACGATACTATATTCCAGAGCCGTGAATGAATTCCACAAACTCGCTCATCGGCGTTTCATTCCATACATGCGCGGCCCCGATAAGTGAAGTCCGGCGCACATCAAAGGGACCTACTGCCCTTCATTTGTGAACGCTATCGGAGTGCTTCATCCGCGACCTTGTGTCCCACTGACCTTTGGAATACGGAAGTCATTTTCAAATCCCGTTTGACATTTATTCTTGTTCTGTTGTCACGCGCCTCTCTTTTGACTGATATCTCAAACGATGGCGTCTCCTGACTGCAGTATGTATGTATGTATGTATGTATGTATGTATGTATGTATGTATGTATGTATGTATGTATGTATGTATGTATGTATGTATGTATGTATGTATGTATGTATGTATGTATGTATTTTGCCGTGCGGCCGTCGTAGTCTCAGTACCCGGCGTTCTGTTGCTCAGGCAAAAGGTCGCGAGTGCTTGCACTGGCAATCGAATAGGGCCCGTGTGCTTTGAGACATCGCATTTCATTTTTTTGCTTAATGTGGAAAACTGGGCTCACTGGTGGAGGCTGACCATTTTGAACTGTAGGTCAACCGAAACGGATCGCATGAAGGTGAACACATTAGAACACAGAATCGTCAGGTTTTTGTTTCCTCCTTCTTCTTTTAAATGTTTATGTACGTGACACTGGCACCCGGTACCGTTCTGTCCGGACGCACCAGTGGAGCGAGATGTTGCTTTCACGCAAGTCCGCGCACAGAAGTGAGCTGAGAGAGCTATACATCCGATGAAACGAGTGACAGATCGTCGGTTAGGAACCGTGTAAGTCGTTTTCCTCCCCGACTGACCATTACGGCGAGGTCGAGCACAGTGTCTGAGAAGGGAGCACACAGTTTCGAGAAAAACCACAAAGAAACAGAAGAAAGAGCGAGCGAAAATGAAACGCATGCAAGGAGGCGAAAAAACGCAGAAAAGAGCGAGAAAAGAAATGGAACACCGGGGATCGAGGCCGGTGCTCTATATTCGTCGCGGCGGCGCACAAAAACTCATCTTGAAAGAAGCGCCAGCAACGACGCGGTA
Source organism: Hyalomma asiaticum (assembly GCA_013339685.2). Taxonomy (NCBI): domain Eukaryota; kingdom Metazoa; phylum Arthropoda; class Arachnida; order Ixodida; family Ixodidae; genus Hyalomma; species Hyalomma asiaticum. Next base: position 58,897,928 of record CM023484.1, read on the forward strand.
GCAGCAGCAAGCATCAGCGAGTACGTCGATGGAGCAAAGGCGTCAAGGGAGCGAAGGCCGCACCGACTGCCCCTACGCACTACGGGAGGAGGGAGGCCACGGCAAAGAGGCCTACTGCAGCTTAGCTCGGGAGACCCCTGCTGCTGCAGCAGCGAGGCATCGGGGTTCCCAGCGGCTCGCCGCAGACCACGCTTGGGGCTTCCTGCCTGTCGTGGAGTGAGCGCAGCAGAAATGACGGCCTCCAAGATGGCGGGCGGGCGTGCCGTTGCGGCTCCCGGCTCTGCTGGCTTGAATTCGTCGTCTCGCTTTGCTGTTTACCTTCATAAGTGGCTCGTACCAGCGAGTGGTATTGGTCACGCACATAGCTGACAAATAATGAGCATAATTAGTAAAGGAGGGGAAAAACAAAAGCCGCTAAAGAACATGAAACCTGATGCAAATTGCGCGAGCAATAGTGATTTCCAGGAGGATTGTTTCAAAATAAACGGACGAAATTTGCCACAGTGAGAGAAAGACGAAGAGGAAGTTAGGGAGTTTATTCAGAAGCGGGGATGTGGTTTGCTAACGAAATCGGGGTGAGAAAATGAATACAGAAAGCGAGTGAGAAGAGAGAGAGAGAGGATACAGAAAAACAAAAGAAAAACAACACTGAATCGTACCCCATATAAGGTAGGCATGACGGTAGGTTACTCTTATAACGTGATCATTCTGGCACTTCAAATAATTTGCGCAGCGCAGTTTTAATAGGGCCATGGCTTTTATCGCACTGACAGGCTCCAAAAAAGACCATATTATCTTGTTAAGGTTAAGCCCAGATTACCGGTCGGCATTATTGGAAACGTTCTGCGCAGGGAGAACAAGCAACGACTGGACAGACGAAAATTATCACTTGTTTCAGTTCCGTTACAAACTGACCAGAGGTTAGTTAATGAAAACCTTCGTATCTCCCTCGCATTTGCTCGCTTTTTTTTTTTTTTTTCAGTGAGAATAGCTTGATACTCTCTTGCTGAACGGGTCACGAGCGTCGGATGTAATTAAGAGATGGCATTTAGCTTTAGCCATAAAAACTATCAAAAAGAAAGCTGGTGCTCCAATAACGAAATGGGTAACGTTTATTGATTCCTTTCATCGCATTTTTCGGTTTCTTTGTTACGTAAACCTCTTCGCCCGCTTTTTGTTTTCGTTCCCAACTCAGAGCGGCTTTGATCGATCGCACAGTGGTCGGTGACGTGTTTTAAATGACCAGCTATATAGTTTAATATGGCCTTCACCTAATCAAACCAGGAGCGCATATGTACGCGTCCCATCACAAATACGAACTATATTGTCGACACGTGCGTCTGCTTTAAAGGAATACCAACGACTGTGTAGGCCTCTGTCGAAACGTTGGTTAGTATAATAGTTAGTGTATTGCGTCACAACCCTTTTCTATTAGTCAATGCACTCGTGTCACCGGTTTCCCTGGGCGACAGAGCAGGGAACGAAGACAGACGGAAGTTTCGTAATATCGTCTGTCGCGCGGTGCAAGCCAATTTACTCTGCTAAAGAAAGATCGAGTAAGGCAAAAAAAAAAAAAAAGGTGCAGTTACTACGCACTCGGAATTGCATGCCTGCCGTGCTTCTGCGTTTTTCGCTTCCAACGTCTAGATATTGCGAGTGCCAGTATGTCGACCAATACGCGCTGATAATGAAAAAAGTTATCTCTGCCATTTCTGATATGAGACGACGCATTTGTTGGCCATGCGAGGACAACTGATTGATTTTCTGGGTTTTCGCGTCGCGAAACTACGATATGGTTACGAGAGACGCCGTAGTGCAGATATATCCGGAAATTTCCACCACCTTGGGTTCTTTAACGTGCACTGACATCGCACAGCACACGGGCCTCGGCGTTACGCCTCCATCGAAATAAAGCCGCCGCGACCGGGATTCCACCCCAAGACCTTCGGATCAGCAGCCGAGTGCCATAGTTGCTAGAACACCGTGGCGGGGCCACGCGAGTTTGGCCAGTTAGCTTTCATCTGTTAGTAGGTGGAGCCGATTATAGTTGTTCCAGCGCTTCTTGAAATGGTGGAGCTCCCTTTAAACTCCTAGCCATGGAGAAGCAGCTTAGCCATGTCGTATAGCGCTGCAGCAATTGTGGCAAGTATCGGCTGCAGCTGCTTCTAAAGCTTTCTAACCAGAAACGACGCCGTAGCATTCAACTCATGGCGGGCATCTTATCCATTCATTTTAAATTGGCGATCACTTTCTCGTTATGGGGCAACTGCATATGGTTCCTTTCGTAACATGCCATATTCTTTCTTTCTTTCTTTCTTTCTTTCTTTCTTTCTTTCTTTCTTTCTTTCTTTCTTTCTTTCTTTCTTTCTTTCTTTCTTTCTTTCTTTCTTTCTTTCTTTCTTTCTTTCTTTCTTTCTTTATATATGGTCGGAGCTTCACCCTCGTCTTATCCGTGAATTCTAAGCCTGTTGTCATCGGCAAGTGCTCATGCGCAACCCAGCTTCGCTGCACTTGCTGTTATCTGTCTACTTCTTTCACAACAGCATTAACTTTCCACCGGGGGCTTGCAGGAAAGAAACTATTGCGTCACAGCATTTTCTTTCTTCTATATGGGCCAGTGAAACTGCGTTCACCGGTTTCCCGAGGCAGCCGCACAACTTTCAGCTCGTGTCGTCACGCACGTGACGAAGATGAGTGGATAGTTTCGTAAGGTGGCTTGTCGTAGGAAGACAAATTAGTACCGCTAACAAAAGAACCACGAAAAAAAAACTTCATATTTTCTATTTTTCTTTGTTACACTTTCTCAATCAAGGCAGCCCCTTTGGTATAGTGTTCTAATGCGAATTTATTCGTTCATGGCGCGCATCTCTTGCTCCCCATTGTACTATTTTCACTTTTTAAATTGAGGACATAACACTGCAGCTATTCAAAGAGCAAGGTGGGATCATCATCAAAAAAGAAAGAAAGAAAGAAAGACAAAATAGAGTCAGTAAACAATTGTGCAAAGTTTCTATTCGGGCACCTGTGCTTGCGCGAAAACACTTTGATACAAATATTACTATAGAAGAAGAAGAAAAAAAAAAGGAAATACATTCTTGCGTTTCCGCGCACAGTGCATGGAGGTGGGCGCATAGTGATCGCTTCTCCTGGCTTGATTCGGTATTTTGTATGCTTCTTTGTTCATCGTGTTATTTATTGCTCACATGTTGACTTGCGGATTTAGTGCTTCGTTTGTTCGCACCGCACAATGGCATAACGGACAGTCGCCGATGCACTATACGCTGCACATTGTGCACTAAAAAACAACAACAAAACAAAACAAACAAGAAAGAACACTACCCTACACTACACGTGCACACTACACCACGCTCTGCAAACGGGTAGCCCGCACGGTCACATCTGTGCTATCATCAAATGACAACAGAAGGAAGACAAAGTAGTAAACGAAAGGCATAAAGATGCGATCGCAAAGAAAAACGTCACAGCTGACCGGAACAGAGATGGGGGAGGGAAGGATGAACGAAAAAGTGATTGAACGGGGGTAGGCTGTTTGCAAGAAGCTCCAAAAGGAAGGTCCCATATGGACAGAAAGCAAGCCCTGCATCGGTGGCGCTAAATAATCAATGTTCGCCTCTCGATCCATCCTACGAGGACGCGCGCATTGATGGAAGGAAAAAGGCCAGGAGAGCGCACGCAACCGCCCAGCTTGTGCTCGACCGCGGACGTGATTTCTTCCGCTTGTCCGACGCGAGAGCGGGTTTGTCTCGGCCGACCGTTCCCAATCGATTTTGACGCCGCCGCCGCCGCTAACGTTGTTTCCGCATACATGCTCCCCACTCGCGTGCCGCGCCTCAATCGCAGGCGTCGATTTGCCTCGACGAGTGCGATTACTTCTTTGACGCGTTTCATGTTCTTTCTTTCTTTTTTTTTTCCCTTTCTTTCTTTCTCGCAAATGCGTGCCGCAACCTCCTCCCTAAAGAACCGAGAGAGCCTTCTCCCGCTGCTCGGATATTTTACGTTTCCTTTTTTGGGGGGAGCGCTCTCTCATCGCGAAAAAGCGTTGATCCGCCCATGACATACGACTGAAAGTCGCAAATTGAGCGTTGAACTCGTAAAGAAAAGGAAGGGCGGGTGGTGAAGGCGCGCTTGCATGCGTCTTAACGCGTGACACAGCGCGCATAAACATGACACGGAAAGAAGAACACGATTCCGTAGGACTGCTTTCTTACGTTTGTGTCTTGTTATCGCGCGCGTCTTCGCGTGTTGAATGGACGCCATAAAGTGAAGCACCAAAGCTGTTTAAACTGATAAATTATTTCTCGTTAATGAGCAAACAGACAATGAAGCCTAGGAAAGCATAGGGGAAGTTACTTGTGGTATTTTAATTGTGGAGAAAGTAGAAAGGAATTAAAGTGGACGAAAAGACAAACCTGCCTTCGGTGGGACCCGAACCCACGACCTTCGGATGTCGCGTCCGATGCTCTACCAACTGAGCTACGAAGGCGGCCGTCCCCCCGTCCACTTTATTGTGTATTTATGTACATATTATCCTGGGAGTGTTAGGCAGCGCCACTCATGGCCAAGGCGGCGTGCGTGGAACGCACTTTCTTGCCAGGAGGCGTCACGTAGAACGTGAACTTAGCTGAGATGGCTGCTGCCCAATAAGCCCTCGCATGCTACCTAAGGCACCAAGTCTGCCGCAACGAGGCCCACGCTATGAAATAACGAAAGGGAACGAGCCCTTGACCCCTTCCCTTTCGTTAAATTATTTCTCGGGAATTCTATTGTCGTTAATTGTCAATCGGATGTTTAATATTGGAAGAAAAAAAAATGTCAGACTTTCACTTTTGAATTACGCGCCGGAGCTTAGAAGAGATGACGTCACGAATTCCTTTTCTTTTTCTTATACTCGCTAAGCATTGGAGAGAAGGGGGGGGGGGGGGGAGCTTGGGATAATTTTACACATTCTGCAGTTCCCGCACGTGCACAGCGGTTCTTGCACTTCGTACACTTCTGTTTAGCAGCGAGGGAGATGGAAAGCTATAGCCTATTTCACGCGCACATTTCAGTACGTCCAACTTGGGCTACTAACGATGCCGTTTTGTGTCTGTAGTATCTAAGTGGATGATGCTATACCACAGACTATTGCGCATGAAAAGAACCTTGGCTATTCATTCGGCGTGCTATGACCTTTATAGTTTGACGTCACGCCACACAAAACTGGGATGATCATTCGTGTAACAGCCCAACATGGCTTCGTCCACAAGGTTTATGATTGTAAAATCGTCTAAGACGTGCGCGTCTTGTCAACCCCTTCGTGCCTGTCGTGCCAAAAAGTTCTTGCTAGTTCGCTTAATGTGCCCAATTTTGCAGTTCTTCTTCGCTATTGCCCACAAATAAGCATTTTTCCTTTCATGATTGAAATGAAAGAACTTCCGTGCAGTTAGATTTAGGTGCATATTAGAGCAACCCAGCTGGTAAAAATTATTTCAAAGTCCCCTCCCTCCTACGATTTGCCTCATATATCCATATAATGGTCTTGGCTCCCAAAACTCCGAAATTATTATCCTGTTATGGGCAGCATCGCGATTAATGCACCTTAGGTTGGAGAAGAGACTCCTAAAATATCAAAATTATTATTCGAAGACGGGTGAAATCGTGATTAATGCACCTTAGGTTCGGGAAGAGACTCCTAAATCTCCGAAATTATTATTCTATTATGGGTAACAGCGTGATTCATACACATTATGTTCGGGAAGATACACACACAAACCATTACGTACAACCAAGGAGGTTTGTACAGCTACTTAGCAGCAATGCATAGTCAAACCATGCCAATGTCAAACCAACCAGACCACATCTGTTCTCACGTCCTTCCTTATGTGATTTTGTATTCACTCAATTACAAGACTGTAGTGATTTTTTGTGAGTACGCGTCCTGAGCAAGGAGAGTTTTTTTTTTTTAATCTCTAGATTCAAGCGATAAAGTACAAAAAAAAAAGGTCGTAAGGAAAAGCAGGCTTTTCGAATTTTAACGTCCAAATACGCCGTGCGTGCCACCACGTGGTATAGCCGAGGAAGAGAAAACTGTTGCCAAACCTGTCCAGTGGCATGAGTCGGTTTGAGAAAATTTACAATTTCGTTTTCAAGTCAAGCTTTCAACGGTTAGCCTGGCGACGTCCATTTCCCGCGCTCCTATTTGCATCTAAATTGCTTTGACGCGTTTCTGCGATTCAAGGTTTTCCCGGTTTTCTAAATCACCGGGAGGTTGATTTGCGTTTCGATCGCTTTCTTTCCGTTATGTGGGGAACGCGTCCTTATGGTAAGCAGTTTCTGCGTGTAAAATTTACGTTAGCTTTTATTTTATGGATGTCTTTTTTTCTTCAAGTAGCTGCTGATAAGAAGTGGAATAAACCGTCTGTACAAATAAAGAGAAGGGTGGGCGAGCTTATAACGCGGCAGAGCTGAAAATAAAATATGAGGAAAGAAGAACGATAGTATGAATTTTTCTTTCAGCCTTGTATTCCATTTCAAAAGTGTCTACTCTTATATTTTCATTTTCTCGTCAAATTACGTTTCAGTCTGAACCTAGCTGTGTGCTATATTCCATTGGTTAATTTGTTTTGCATTTTACAATTCATCAGTTTTTAGCTACGCAGTCCTTGGCGAAAGCCTTGGAGGGCGTATGAGCCACCATATATACAACGTATGTTTTATATTGAGGTCTGTTAACATTCAATGTGCCAGTACGCGATTTACGAGTGCAGCGACTGACTTCATATTCCCCTACAGATCGACGTATTCCGATAATAATAATAATAATAATAATAATAATAATAATAATAATAATAATAATAATAATAATAATAATAATAATAATAATAATATATCTTTTTCTACTTGCTCATGTTCATATCTTCTCCCGGCTTACGGTCACGTATCGTTGTGACGCCAAGTTATGTGGCGTGGCATGAAGTCAACGCCATACAAGGTTATGCCTGCAGATGTAGGTAGCGTCGATTGATCGCCAGGCAAGGTCAATTCAAGGTCATATTTGTAACATGACAAATTACGAGAGGCTTAAACAGCATCGCTGTTAAAAATAGTCTCGTCGTCCGCCTTATCTCTCGGGTCGAAAAGGGAAACGCAGCCCCCCCCCCCTCCCTACCCCCCTGTTTCTCTCAACCCACTACGCACAACCACTGATCTCCAACTTAGTGGAGATCAGTGCGCACAACCTTGCCCTAGGCGCACTGCTACATCTTAGAAGATATCATCACAAGAAAAGCACAAATAAACGTGAGACAAAGCAGGTGAACACAAGATCAACCCCTATAACAACATTTAAACGGCAGTAGTAGCAGCCGCCGTATAGCGCCATAAGATAACACCACCACACCATAACGCAAGCAGAACAGAAGGTAAGTGCAGGCACGCCGGCGAATCACCCCGATAACAACATTTAAGCGGCAGTAGCAACAGACGCCGTATAGCACGATAAGATAACAACACCACATCGTAACACAAACACAAGGCGAATCGCTGCTCCGCACTTCCTACGCATTTCACATTGAGCGGAACTTCTAGTTATCGCTGGGTTTACCGTAGGGCTCTTTTTTCTTTTTAATTCTGCGACGTCCTCCGTGCCGAAAGATATTGGTTACGGATATGTTTCGTAACCGAGGACGCGTAAGAAATTTGGATGATCGCTGGCACTTACCAGCATTTAATGAGAACCTGTCCAGAATCCATCAAGTTAAATCGCGATGAACACAGTGTCTGTCGACATTTATAAGCTGGCGTACAGCGTGGCCTTTTTCGAAGCTGATAAATTGAGCCCACTAAACGGGTTTCGCCAAAGAAAAGTAAAAGAGAAAAAAAACAAAACAAAAGAGAGAAGCATCGGATGGGAAGGGCCTGAGATAATACGCAGTGACACGAACACTGAAAGGTGGGCCCACTTTGGCGCCGTCCAGTCGGTAATTTAATAGTAGTAAAAAGAAAATTTATAATGTCATTAAAGAGTACGAGAGCATGACAGCCACTCTATGCATATAAGCGTATATAGGAGCAGGATAAAGGAACGATGATCAACGTCCAACAAAAAAATAAGGAACACTACAGCAAAAGAAAAGATAAAAAAAAACCAGGAACATCAAGGTTGGGTATGTGCCTCATCACTGAGATTCACAGGAAGATATACAGCAAAAGTAATGCGGGAAGGAGTGAAAATTGAAATAAGGAATAAAATAAAAAAAGCTCGTGGAATTGAAAAAAATAAGACGAAGGAAGGAAGCAAATCACGCAGTGCTGCGGAATGAAGACAAAATGAAGGAAGGGGGGTGTTCACGAGCTGTAATCCCGGCAGCTCAATCAATCAAAAAGAGTTCCCGGTTTTGTTCATCCCGGCCGTCTCGGTCGATGAGGCAGCGCTCCGCGGTGCAAGCGGCAGCTCATTCGAGTCGAAAGCCTGTCACGGAAAGAAGAGAGGGGGAAAAAAAAAAGCAAAGCAAGCGAGAGTGGCGCGAAGGAGAGGCGGGCGGAGCGGGCCGCGTCAAAAAGCTCGCGACGCCATTATTCGTGGCAGCCGTTTATTATTTACCCCTCCGCTCTCGTTCAATCCACATCCATCCATTTATTTCATTTCTTTATCTGTCCGTGCGTGCGCGGGCGCTTTCCGGAAGATGTAAGCCGCCGCGCACAGAGCGAGTTATATATATATATATATATATAGGAAACGAGAGATGCCGGCTATATATGTTGAGCGAAAAAGCGAGAGCTTCGAAGAGCGGGGGAGATTCACTTTAAGAGCTATATCTCGAAAAGAGGGCCGACAAGTAGTATACGATGTCGCGTTTGGAATGAAATGTCGCGATGGATTTAGCTATATTCTTTTATCGGCTTCATACGTTGCCTGTACGTGTGTCAGTTCAAGAGCTTCCGCCTAGCTCTCTGCCGTAAGCGGGAGCTTGAGACTACTTTTGGCACGTCGCCTATTACATAGTGCCTGTGTAACGAGACGTGTATAAGCGAAAGAGACGAAATGGAGAGTGTCGAGTTTACTCGGAAACATTATAGCCTGGCGCTTTTACGCGGCGCGCTTCGTTGCTCCTGCCAGCGTTTGTGCTTGCATGTGCTGGCGATATCCATGCTTCTTATAATTTCAGTGTCCTTGCATCGACCAATGTGCGTGTATTTATTTATTTATTAATTTATAGAATGAATCACTTTCCTTTAAATTTGTGTGTAGGTCCCTTCATATATTATCCGCCAATGGCTGGTACACCTGCCCGCACCCCATCGCGACCACACTTGCTAAGGGACCCCTGACAACCACTATTCTCCCCTTCGGTTTCTTAATGTCTCTTACCCAAAGCAAGAACCGTGGATGAACCCCTGCTCGTTTCTGCATACATCTTGGGCGAACGCATAGCACAGCAGTCCCGCCAAAAGCAATCAAACACGCTAACAAAACCTAGCAGCACACAGACAAATACTTGTCGACTCTAACAAACAAACAAACAAACAAACAAACAAACAAACAAACAAACAAACAAACAAACAAGATATGTTACGACGCACTCACATGTATTTCACGTAAAGTTAAAATAGGGTTTGTTTTATAAGCGACAAGGTGTCATAATGCACATATAGTTTCCAGTTTTCAATTACAGAGTCAATTGCAGTCTGCTTGCCCCTGATGACAGCACACTGTAATTACAGTTTATACAACGTTACGCCGCATGTGAGCATGAGGTCAATATCAAAGGTGCCGCCGTGCACTCGATCGACGTAATTGTCCATACCCTTTAGTGTTTCTTAAAAGTCGTTAAAGGGATAAATGCAAGATCTTGCAGTTCAGTTGCTGGTTTTAGTGCCAATAATTTTGCCAGCGCACTAGCAATGTACTAACTTTTGTTACATAGAGAGAGAGAAAGAGAAGAAGAACGGAAACGCAGGGAGATTAAACAAACGCGTGCCCGGTTCGTCCTGTGCTGGAGGGAGGGATAAACGAGCGAAATAGAATGGAACAGAGAGAGAGAGAAATGTACAAATCATGTGCACAATTGTACAAACACATCGTCTAGAGGCGGTCGCGCATATACATGTCTACTTCAGGTACGTCAGCAGCATCTTCGTTCGCCTTCTGAGCCATCGAAGCATATGGCCAGGGTCCAAGAACCTTGACTGCAGAAACGGCCTCAAGTCCAGTCGGCTTTCGTTATATGCGCACTAAAAAAAGTGAATTCAAGTACAGCTTCAGTGATAACGGTCTTCGATGCTGAGCTCGCGATTCATTCTATTTTCTAGCCAGCTGGTATAAATACGGCGACGTAACATGTTGCAACTCGTCATGTTGCAACCCAGCATGTGTTGGCGGGCAGAAACAAGAAGCAAGAAACTGCAAAATAAGGTAAAATAAAATAAAGAAGAGAGAGGAGGATTAGTATTTACATTAAGCTGCACGAGTAAAAATTAATTGCGTGTCTCGCTATATACGACGTGTTTCATAACCGCATCGCGCATTTCACATGTAAGACTCTCAAATTTAACTTATTATGCAGAAATAAAACCAAGGTGTCGAACGGGCGCGATGCGTTTTGTAACGTCTCGCAATATGAAGATTGCGTGTCACATGCCAACGCGAAATCCCCAGCGTCTATAGTCGACAAAACTTTGACGCACGAGTGCGTATATAATTACGAGCGGTTGCTAGGTGTAACGCAATCTACGGATCCTTGATGTACAGCGCTATAATAAGACGCGCTGCCCTGTCAGAAAGTTGATTTATTAACTACCTGTTTTCCACGCGTGTCTTTTATTTATGTTTTCTTTCTTTAGCACGCAGCAAGCAAATGCTTCGCGAAGAGTGAAATTGGCCAATGCGCGGGAGCACGGTAGTTGTACGCCGTTTCTGAAGCTTGCTTGTCGCTCGGTAGCTGTGGTACGCACACCTGGAATATGTATCACCCGCACTTGGAAAGGTGCTTTGAGTGCGTAAATGACGTTCTGGTTATTTACAACGGGTAGTTCGTGCTTCCACAGACGTGTAGAAAGATAGACTGATATAACAGCCACGTTCTCCATGAAAACTCAAGCGTGTTTTTATCTCCCTGCAGTCTGCTCGTATATGCGTGACATGCAAATTGTTCTCGAGCCTGGAATTGTAATGGACGCCGTGAAAGATGGTGGCGCGTGTGTATAACTAAACTCTGTACATGTATGTATGTATGTATGTATGTATGTATGTATGTATGTATGTATGTATGTATGTATGTATGTATGTATGTATGTATGTATGTATGTATGTATGTATGTATGTATGTATGTATGTATGCGCGTGTATGTGTAGTTTATTTTTGTATTTTTATGCATATACGCCTACCTATATCATGGTGCTTTTAAGCCCTCTTTGTGCACGTTTGTATTTTGTGAACACTCCTTTCGCACACAAATTTAAATAGGAATGTCACTGTACTAATAATTATGCCTTTGCCTTTCCTCTCTCTCTCTCTCTCTCTCTCTCTCTCTCTATATATATATATATATATATATATATATATATATACACAAAGTGATGAGTGGTCCCAAGTGACCTTTGTATATATATATATATATATATATATATATATATATATATATATATATATATATATATATATATATATATATACACAAAGGTCACTTGGGAGAAGAGTATGCATTCCCCCCAACACGTGCAAACTGCGTCTAAAGAAGCGCATACTCTTCTTCATGCATGTGTACATGCACGGACGGTAACATGTACGTCCCTTAAGTATAGTTAACCCGAGTCGTAAACCATAACATCATCAAACGTTTCCTCGCATCGCCGCCATACGCATCTTGCTTGCCTCTAGTTCCCGGTGGAAAACTCCGATTTCGATGCCAACATGCAGGACGTCTTCACACATTGAAGACACAACTTCGCTGACTAGCTTAACGCGTACGAGGGAAATGGTAGCCGAAAATCTTCATTGGAACCAGTTCTCTCGTCGCGAACAAAGGGTCAATAACGAAAGGGGACAAAAAGGATTTACCAATGCACGCATATACTCAACCTGAATGCGCCAGACGCAAAAAGCAACGTTCGACGAACTGAAGGAAACCTGTACATCCAAGAGCAATTTGCGGGACTCTACGTCTAAATGCGTTTAGCGAATAAAGAAAGACAATATCGACGACTCGGTGCAACGCGCCTCACTGTGTCGGCCCCCTTTCCTCCCGACTTCCAGATTGCGTCGATTCTTCGCCTTTCTTATTTACGTATGTATACGCGCGCGCACTCAGTTGGCTTTCGCAACCCGCGGCAGTTCGGCGCAGTGCGAGCGCGTACAGTGTAGGCCAACTCTGGCGCCTGTAGAACAGTGCACGTACTGTCGCGATGGAAGCGCGCGAGAGAACGGAGATTAGGAAAGAGCCCCGTAATTACATGCCAGAACGGCTGGGACCTCGCTGAGACTGGGTAAAAGGAGCGGAAAGAGAGATAAGAAATGGCGAAAAAAAAAAAAAAGTAGGGATCGCTTTCGCAATATATTCGTATATATATGCAGGCACACAATTCCATTATGGACAGAAAAAGAAAGAAGGAAATTTTATGAAGATAGGGACAGGAAGTCGATTGGGAGTTTCGAAATAGAACGATGTCAGTTCTCGGTAAAATTTATCGGTACGAGATTTCTTCACTACTGCGCTCTTTCTTCTTCTTTTCTGGATTTTGTTCGACAAATAAGTATGGTTCCTCTCTTCTTTTCTTCTTAATTGCTGAATTTCCCGTTGTAGATTATTTCTCTTTTCTTTTTTTTGAACGGTGATTTGTCTTAGTTCTGTACGCCTTCCCTTCAGTGACATGCACTGAGAAGTATGGTTGTACGCGTATGCGCTTCCCTATACGCGAGAACCTATTTCGACAGGATTGATAACTGAGTGTTTGCCGAGTAGAGTTTGAGTTGCGAGAACTTCACTTCAGCGGTGAGGCAAGATCAAATTAAAGCATACACCTCATATTGGAATTATAAAATAAGCGTGTGTGTCGAAATTAGCGTAATCATACGCACGCCGCCGCCCCCCCCCCCCCCTTTTTTTTTTCCTTTTTCTTAAAGTCCATTTTTTATAATTTAGTTTCGACTGAATGTGGGCAACGTAACTCTTGCTTGACTCTCATCAGAGTCTCGCCAGGTGTTAGGTGCTTTTCTGAGGCGCATACATAATATATTTACTCTGCTTGGGCTTGGTGTGTGTGTGTGTTTCGGGGCGGGGGTAGGCTAACAAACACACACGAAACAGGAGCAGTGGGAGGCAGCGCTGAGTTCAAACCAAACAGCGAAGACCAACTACAAGTGATTAGGCAAGCCGAAGATGCCGAGGGCCCTCGGGCTCCTGGCCGCCATAAGGGAGGGAAAATAAAAGTCCTCTCACACTTGCCGTTGACAATAAACGCTGTTTCATCATCTGATGGTTAATCATGACATAAGCTGACAAATATTCGTACACACTCTTAAGCGTTATCCCGCAGCTGTGCTCCCGCAAGACCTCCAACGGATTTCGTTGAAAAATAAAGACGTGCTGACTCTGATATCGCTGTTGCCCCGCTCGGTGGTCTATGGTGGCTAAAAAACTCGCCTGCTGATCCGAAGGTCGTGGGAGCGAATCCCGGCAGCGGCGGCTGCATTTCGATGGAGGCGAAATGTTGAGGCCAGTGTATACTGTGCAATTTAAGTGCACGTTAAAGAACCCCATGAAGTCGAGATTTCCGTAGCCCTCGAATATACGGCGTCTCTCATAAGCCTATCATGGTTTTGGGACGTAAAACACAGAGCTCAATCAATCCGCGACTTCATTTTTCCATGCGACGAAGACTGGACAAGCAGATTAAAAGAAAAAATAAATAATAATAAACACATCACGAACTAGCTCGATACGACTTGGTGGAGGAATCCTTCTTCTTCAGTACGTTTTCATGAGAAAGGTTATCCTGTTATCCCCGTACATGGTCTTCATCACGTGCTAGCATGAAGTATAACACGAAGGAAGTACTCTTCATATTGTTCCTGTACCTCCGACCGCCCACGTCTAGACGGGAATGTTGACCTCATACAGCCAGTCACCGTGAAGTTATGCAAGCACATACATCGCTTAGGCCATCGCGCACTCGCGCTCACCCCATCTTTATCGTGAACACAGCTCCTGCATAAACGACACGGGAGGGCCCGTTGACCCGCGCGGTATACACCTGGTCGTAAAAGCCCTCGGACTACAAGGCCTTGTCCGCAATGCCAGCCACGTTACGTGTGCACCTTGGAGGGGGGCAAAAGAACTCCTAGCACATTACATGCGCGCGTGTACCATCCCGTGTGCTTTACAATACACAAAATAATCGCAGAGAGTATATGCACACATCCCAACGCGTGCAGCCGTGCGAGCATGCGTTCAGCGTCCCGAAAGAAATGCGCACCTTAAACTGGCGTCCTTCCATGCCAACAACCTTTCTTGGCTCGCTGAGCGCGAGTAACGTTATATGGCACTTCATCGTTCCCGTGTAACGCGTGTGCCCTTGAGTTTTAAACGCAACGTCATCAAGCATGATGCTCGCGTATTTCAGGAGCGCGCGCTTGTGCGCTAACGATATGCGACGTCTTTTTCATGCGCTGCAGGCGGCGGAACGGTTATGGTGTATAAATGGTGTAACGCTGCCAAAAAGCACTTACCTCTTAATCCTTGGCAGCACCTTCTGCGAGAAAACGGCTATCGTCTTAACCGCTCCCGCTGCGAGGGGCGGAGAACTTTTGCGCTCTATACCGTAAACGTGTCGGCTTGATTAACGCGTAACGGTTGTAAAACCTCGCGCCCTTGTACACGCATGCAGCTGCATACGTTGAATACATTGCGACGACATTGCAATGCGCGAGACGTTTGTATGATGCCGCGGCAATGATTGCAATGAGACGCGCACTGCAGAGTTGACGGGATGTCACTACAAGACCTGTTGGCTTTCTTTCAGGTCATGCGCAATGTTTGGGCGCTGTGTGTGCGTGTGCGCTGAATAAACAGCACGTGCGTGTACAATAAGGCCCACACGCGCACAGACAACCTCCTGATCGTTCCAAATCGTGTTGGGCACAGTACATATATAGTTCTCAGCTTGGCAACGCTGTTACACGTCCAATACTCCCCGCGGTACAGTATACAGGAATCGGCTTCATATACCCCATATCATGGGTCTCATTCGACCGGGTGTGTGACGCGAAAACACAATGTATGAAGAACAGCTGTCGTCATATAAAGCAAGCGTGTTACGCTCTAATTGTGCACGTGTTCAAACAAAGTGAGCGCTGGCCTAGCTGGGACAGCGCCGGTTTCCTTATTTATTATTATTATTTTTAATTTTCTCAGTGCAAACTCCACACCGATTATATATAAGCTTCCAGAGGTCGCCATTTATAAGGCATTTCGCCACTCCGAAGCCGCGTAGCAAGAAACACGGACGTGCGACCGGTGGAAGTCGTAACGGCATTATTACAAAGGATTAAGACTATCTTTCGTGTAGCGCCGGAAGTGGACTGCAGCCATAAAGCAGCAGCCGGCTTGTCTCTACGCACTGTTTGGCTCCGAGCGCGGGGCTTTCACGCGCTACGGCGGACCGAGAATGTACGGCCAGGTGTTTGGCCGCCGAGCTCTAGCCTGGTTAAGCGTGGGGATCCGGAGCAAAGCCTCTGGTCGGCGAGCGCAGCTGACCGCACACACGCAAGCGGCGTATCCGCGGGAGCCCCTTTTCGTGGCGCAGCGCGTTTAGGCATTCGCAACGCCCACAGCACAATCGCATGCAGTGCCGGAGGAAGCTATGTAGTACGCGGCTGCCACGCCGCAGCGCTGCCACTAACGACACGCTTGTTGGTGGTGAAGGGCTTACAGCTAAAACCCGGCGGGACGTGTTCGTCCGGTCTCGCTCGCTACATATTCATGCAGGTAAGAACGTGCACGTGTCTGACATTCACCCGCGCCGCCTTGCCGGGCATGTGTGCCACTTAATTACGCTTTTTCTTTGGGGTCTTTGTAATGAGGGCGTTGAAGTGGTGTGGACATACGTGTGAACGAGTGGCAGTCCAAGGCTGATGTGTGTACATAAGAGGGCGTGGATGGTTTGGGGATTTAGTCGTATTGTGAAGGGTATACGCACAGAAAGAACGAGAGGAAGAGAGGAGGGGGGGGGGGGGGAGGAGACGGAGGTTTATTATCCTTTAGCAACTGTTGGCTGGGCTGGTTTGTAATTCATCTTGAGAAATTGCCTCCACAGCGCAAACGATATCAGCTGTGCGTGAAAAAAAAAAAAAAAGAGGTTACCGGTGAGAAGGCATGTTTCTTTTTTGTCTGTCTGCGTGCGTACATGCGTAATTGTGAGCGCGTAGTTTCGTGCTTTCAAGGCAACCTATCAAGATTCCTATAACGTAGGGAGGAAGACATAACGAAAGTTTGCTTCGTGAGTGTGGTGTTCTACGAGGCGTTTCACGCAGCGAATGGCTCGGCGCAGCAGCGCACACCCAAGAGTCTCGGTGAGGAGCGTTGCTTGCTCGCGGGAGGTCAGTGTCTCCCAGTACCACTACATCTGGTCATGCAAGCGTTTTTGCAGTGAGAGAAGAGCACTCATGGACGACGTGCAAAAAAGAGGGTTTCCACATGCGAGCACTGAACAAATTATATATCCGGCAGGTACACGGACGGCTCGCAAAAGGAGTCAGCTCTTCTTGTAGCATTTCTTCAAGAGACAGGATTGAGTGACACGTGATGACTAATGCGACATGGACAGAGACGCTCGGGCGGAGCGATGGCCGGCCAGGTCTGCCAGGCTAACTCCGCCTGTAGCCACAACATCACTATCACTATCGCTCGCGGGAGGTGGAAGAAAAGCAAACACGCACGCAAAAACAAAAGAAAAGAGAGAGGGAGAAAGAAGAAGGGGGTAGGGTATGGCACAACGACAGTGAATAGAGCCATCACGCTGCACTATATATATATCAATGGCAAGAGACAGGCACAGAGGCATCATAGTTCGGATATGCCGGAAGTATCGGCCAAATAACGACTCTTTAAAGTATCTAGATAAGAAACCTTTGATAGTTAAAGCCTGCCGCGTTTTATTACGACAACGAAAAAAAAAAAAAACAGCACGCACTTATCAATTAAGGACAAAGAAAAGATGCGCGACACACAGCAGCATTTTGTCCTTGTGAGGTGCGAGCTGGTCTTTGCCTTGTGATGAACAAACTATATATGTCGAGGTGTGTTATTCATGTCTAACGTATTTTACTGTTTTGTAAATACGGATGCCCCCCTTACTCAATGCCCTTCAATGGGCCTGTAAGGAATTTTGAATAAATAAATAAATAAATAAATAAATAAATAAATAAATAAATAAATACGTCGTGGAGCATGCATCGGCGCGGTGTCAACGTTTCTTCTCCTGCCTTGCTTAACGCCCTTATTTACTTCAGATCCCGCCTCCTTTTTCCTTCTCAGGTTTGCGGAATGATCGAGATTATACGCTCTGTGAGCTAAGCTTTCTATACCTCATAAGCCGATACGTCAGTAAATTACGTGTAATGGTTGTCTCCAATAAATGTGTACGAATGAATGAATGAATGAATGAATGAATGAATGAATGAATGAATGAATGAATGAATGAACCTTCATCGCGGGGGCGTGGCCTGGAGTTTATTGAGAGGGATGGTACAGGAGGTGGGTCTACTCTTTACCTGTTTGTGTACATGTACAAACAATAAGGTGTAAAAATTTCGGGAGTGCTCTTTCTATCGCGTAGTCACTGCGTTGTTCCTTATTGTGATTGAAGTTTCCGTTGCATTTTGCACGTAAACGTTTTCTGGCAGTTATTTAGCGTCTTGTCTTTCTTCGGCAAGCATAGCTGCTGCTATAGGGTTCATATTCTCCGAAGTTTTTTCTTTCTTTTTTTTAAAGGAGTCAAGCTTGCATTTCATATGGTCATGACGAAATAACTTCAAGAACATAATAGCTCTCCATGTCTATATCTTTTGAAATTTGAAAATGTGGTCCCTATGGGTCACGACATTGCATGTCGGGATGCTGAATAAATATAGGTGACTCAGTGACTAAAATTTCTCAGCTGAACATAGTTGAGAACGAGTGTAAAGAAGTGTGGGAGGACACGACAAAGAGCACATATCCGCTGACGCATCATCTAAGAAATAGCTTCAGACAAAAAAAAGAAAAAAAGAAACGGGTTACGAGCTAAACCGAAATGCGCCCTGTTTTATTCATCACGTATGCACCCGCGTATTGTTAAAGACAAAAACTAATTACGCTTTATATTCAGAGAAAGGATGTACCTTTCGTGATAGTGACTTGTTCAAAACAAAACAAAACAGAAGTGCGTTACATTCATGCATGCCAGCTTCATGACAGGGGCTCGCTTGGTGACCTGCGGAAACCGCTGTGCGCGCCGACTCGCGGAGCGCGCTTTGAATACATGTATATGCAAATGTCAGTCAGGCTTTTCCGACTCGTTTCCTCGTGCTGCGGCTTCACGAAGGTTACGCGAATTAAGAGGGCAATCCGCGGCCCTGTCTGCAGATGTATACAATGAATGGTGCTTATAAGGACTACCGTTTTCTTGCACTGTTTACCAGCGCACATTTAACGACGAGCGATTCAGTCGGTTGTAGCCCGCATTATTTCGAGATGGTGCGCTGCCGGCATGGTGCTCGGCGCATACGTTTGAACCAGAGAGAGCGTGCACAGAAGAAAAGATCGCTCTCACGTCTAGGTTATATGGACCGTAAACATAAAACGCAGTGAGACATGCCGTCTATTCAAGGCAAAACATTTCTTTTGAATAAACTCGATCCGAGTCATTTGTATAGACGACATGCATGTTTGTTGCAGGACTGAACGCATCGTCGGATTGGCGTTATGTTTACCGCAGCTTTATCGGAGGATTCTTTCTTTATTTCTTTCGTTTTTTTTTTCCTAAAGCTGTTTAGCGTCATGAAGGACATGAGTCAAGTGGAGTAGCCTGGGTTTCTTTTATCCCGAACGCCTTTGAAGAACCAAGCCATAAACGGCGCAGTATTGACTGCGAAACCATTGCGTACGAATTTTCCTGCGAGTGAGTGAGTGAGTGAGTGAGTGAGTGAGTGAGTGAGTGAGTGAGTGAGTGAGTGAGTGAGTGAGTGAGTGAGTGAGTGAGTGAGTGAGTGAGTTATTTCACAAGTTATTGGAAAAACCAGTGAGTCATTGCAAATGAATGATTGATTTCTGGCGTTCTGGCATTGCAAAATGAAAGCGAGAGAGGGTGAGTAAGTGCAGGTGTGTGGGCCGCTATACTGCACCGACGTCTTGCAGGAGGAAATGCCGGCGATGATGACGTCAACACGCTGACCACCACGCTGAAACGTTCGCAGCACTGCGGCGCTCCAGGAACAACTCCTTCTCGTAGCGTTTCTTTCTCTTCGTTGTCACCCAGCTCAGGCATCCTTTGCTTTCTCCTTTCTGTTTCTCACGAAGCGAAAAAAAGCAAAAGAGTCAACCCTTTCGCGAGACAGCGTCTTCAATGGACTCACTTGTGGCGTGTCAGGCGTGCAGCCAAACCGTCGACCCGTGCGGGTGCTCTATGCCCACTTGCGTGCTCTGCAGACCGGTCGTGTCGCCCCCCATTGTTGAGATGAAGACGAACAACGCGGCGTTCAGAAAACAAACACAACCTTACCCATGCACTCTTCCTGGTTTTCGCTGGCGCGTGCTACAGGGACCTTTAGCTCGTGCCCCGTTGCAACGCCGCCGCTGCCAAGCCTCCCCCCTCGCAGTGGATATATGCATACGGCGCCTCTCTTTCAACCTGCCGCGCGTCTTTCGCTTGTTGCCGTCTTTCAACGTCTTGACGTTTGCCGTGCGGACCCTGCGTTAAGTAAGAGAGTTCCTCTCGTGTGTTGTGCGCCTGCGAGTCGTTCCATTAGTGTCTGCCAACGCAGCGCGGCTTCCGCTGTCTCGGCGGCGCAGAACTTGCGCGCGGAACTGGTTTCCACGCCGTCTCCTGTATACGCAGAGTCAAACGAGAAGCAACAGCCGTTGTCGGGTAGTTTAAATGACTTCCTGGAACTTCCTCTGTTTAAGTAGCAGCTACCTGAGGATTCCTGCACGCAAGAGGACTTTACAGAGGCGAGCGGAGCTGGCCCTTGAGGACAAGACTGCACGGCGCGATTGCGATACAGGGAGGTGAAAAAGGACGCAACTGGTTTGCTACCCTGTATACGATTGGCGTCAGAAGTTTACCGACCGCAGCATGTGACAAATTTTCAAATTTCGGTGCTGCTTGTTACCGTATTAGACGAATCAGCTCAGTACTTTAATGTTAGCATGTGCTGGTCCACGCCGCAAATACCTGTGTAAGATTGCGTGCCCAGGAAGCCTTTTCCCGTGTCTTGTGGTCGCTATAATTTTGACGCTGACTGTACATAACTCACTACTGCTATATACATTTGTGGATGGGTATATACCGCGTATTCTTACATCGTGGTATATACAGAGCTTTAAAATAAAGAAAGCTGTTAAATTAAGGGGGGGGGGGGGGGGGGATGCGGCGAAAATAGCGTTCGCTGTGCATTTAATGGCTCCAACAGGCCTCGAGGGTTTATGCGTAATGCGGTTGTGTACGTGGTCCCAGCATATGCCTTTTTCATTGTGTGAATGGTTTTGTCGTCAAAATTCGTCAGCACTTTAATGCACCATGCAAATAGTCTTCCTTTATCAAAAGGGCAACAGATGAGGTTGTGTGTATGCGGTCTAGTTTCAATCAAATGAAGTGCGCTTTGTCAGTGTTCTCCGCGTTCGTGGGTTGAACCGGGCGCTATACAGGTGGAGGCATGGCCTGTATCTGCAATTATTGTTCCAGTTTGTGTGCAGCTGAAGGCCTTGAACGTTTGAATATAGTAAGGCACATAATAATTACAGGGGTCCAGCGTGCTAAAACCACGATATGATCACGAGGTACACCGTATAGTGAAGTGCTCTGGGAATTTCGACCGCCGGTGGTTCTAATTAAAGGCCAACTCAGGTGATTTTTCGAGGTCAATGCATCTCAGCAGAATTCGCTGGGTGCGTTCCTTGGCACACTGCCGTCATTTGTGCAAGATTACCGTATGGAGAGATCCGCAGATTACAATTTTTACCGGCCACCTGGCTTCTTATACACGATTATTAGCCGCTCTGTGTGTTGACGTCATCATCGGCAAAGCGACAGAAGCACCCCGCTACCACACCACGGCCTTAGAGATAATAATAATAATAATAATAATAATAATAATAATAATAATAATAATAATAATAATAATAATAATAATAATAATAATAATAATAATAATCGTTATTTTCGTCAGTTCACTGACAGGAAAGTTGCGGGTAAAAGCTGCCCTTTGTAGAGGCAGCTTGACAAGAGCCCGCAGCTACCTTGGTGTAGTATACAGCAGTGGCATGTATTAACAAAAAAAGAAGAAACATAGCACACTTTAGTGAAACAAAAACAAAAAGACATGCATAGCAGTAACGCAACTTAGATTGCGAACATAGGTAGCTCGCGTAGTTTAGGCAGTGTACACTTAGAGGTCATGGCCATGGACATATACCATGGCCATATAGCTATATACCATGGCCTTAGAGATCTGCGTGACATTACAGCCAGGGGAATACGGCGCGTGCGCTGTACGTCGCACCACCCAAAAGGCGGATTGACCGATTTGACGTCACAGCTGGGTTGGATATCGGCTTCGGTTTGGCGCTCTTTTGCTCATTAACAATTACTTTCGCATTTGCTGAGCATTTCTATCAGGAACATAGAATCGTCATTACCTTGACATGCTCAAAAAATCGCCTGAGTTGGCCTTTATAGGGGCCCTCTAGCACTTTTCATGTATCCGCTTTTTATTTGCGGGTCGCGTAGACAGACAGCTGGTTGTAGGTTCAGCACAGGTCTAACTACCCATATCTATCGATTTAAAATTTTAATCTTGCGATGAAACCACGACATCGCGGCCGAATCTTCCTGACATCCGTGCAGTTTTCCAGCAGCCGCAGAAGGTTGTCGAGGTGAAATTGCGTCTATGACTTTGCTTTCCTCCTTCTTCTTTTTCGGTCTGCAATTTTCGGATGTCGAGCACGAAAAATTCTGTTCAGCCCTCTAGAATAGCAACCTTTTGATTCGGTGGTGTATGAGTACACATTATGGAGTTGCAGGGTCAAGAAAAGAATTTCGCGATTAGCTTTAAAGGAGTTGTTGAATAAATAAATAAATAAATAAATAAATAAATAAATAAATAAATAAATAAATAAATAAATAAATAAATAAATAACAAACAACTGCATTTTTTATATCGATCACTGTTTTCCGTCTACGTCTTCACGTTGAAATTTATGTCAGCCCGTTTATACGATAGCCCATCGCGCGCTTTATAGCCGCGAGTCGAACAGGGTACGACAAGCAGCGGCCTAAATTTGCCATTCTTTTGCCAGTATAGCCTTACGTCGAACGCGTTTTAGACAAAGTTGGCTTTAGCGCATTAACGGTTGCATTCTTCTATGTGTGGCAACTTCTCGGCGTATTTGCAGCGGCAAAAGTAACTCTTTAAAGGCTTCAGACCTTTGTTTCTCAAGCTGCGGTGATATAGAAATGGAAATAAAGTCTTTCAGTGTATCTTTCTTTTGACCGGGATCGTCACTTCGACATTTATAGCAGAGCGCACGTGAAGCACTTAAAAAAAATTAGAAAACAAGAGATATTTCCGCATGAACTGACGTTTCGAGGCATTATTAACGCCAGCTTCAGTACATACAATACGTATGCAACGATTCTTGCCATATGACAGCTGTTTAAGCACGTTCACGAGAGTGGAAAGCGCACTGTATCGCAGACTGATTATAACGCAGACGTAATCGTCGCGTAAAGTAGCGACTTGTGAAAGTAGTCAACCATTTACCGGTTTGCCACGGGAGAAAGAACGCTTCGATGGATCGGGAAAGCCAGCGAATATCTAGCGAGGGCGCATGTACAGGCGCTCCCAGAATAATTCGGAACGCCGGACAGGCAACAGCGCGCCTGCGGAGTATGCGCGCAGAAAAGTATAGTACGATGGTCTGCGCGTGCGCGGTCTCCCTAGCAAGTAAACATTGCTCCGTATTGCACCTAGATTTGCATTGTGTTGCTACAAAACGGTGCCCTATATGGCCCTTAGCGTTGTGATAAGGGGGACTGGGTGGGTGGTGTCTGACAAGCCGCGTGTGCGCATGCACGCGCGTTGGAGCAGGAACCATCGTGCGTGCGTGTTTGTGCACTTGGATGACTTTTATTTTGCTACTTTGCTTCCTATTTATATTTGAGGTGATTATTTCGGGTAGGCGACTGTGACTAGCGCTCGCAAAGGACGGTGTTTTCATCCGATGCAACCGTGAGCATATCGGTGGCCAGATTGATAAAGAGATACGAATATATTTGAACCATGCCACTGACACGAAGTTCACCTTTTACTATCAAGGCAGCATGCATCTCGGTGGCCAGATTGATAAAGAGATACGAATATATTTGAACCGTGCCACTGACACGAACCGTGCCACTGACCTTTTTCCTATCAAGGCAGCATGCCGAAAAGAGTGCCGATCGATGTGCGGAGAAAAATAATTGAGCTCTTGTTACAAGAGAAATCTCAGCGCGTGATATGCCGACTCACAGGGAAGTCTGTAAGTGTGGTCAACCGCATTATACAAGCATACAGGGATGAAGACGGCCCACTAACAGATGCGCCACGATCCGGAAGGCACAGGTGCACGTCGGAAGAATGCGACCTTCTCATTGTTGCTGCATCAGTCGCCGATCCTTTTCAAAGCGCCGGACAGATTAATACAGCACTGAACCTGCAAGCCAGTGAGGAGATAATCAGAAGGCGCATGCGAGAAGCTGGTCTTCGTGGATTTGGCGCGGCGCAAAAGCCACACCTGACAGATCGACAAAAAGCTCAACGCCTACAGTTTGCCAGGACATACGAGCACTGGACTACAGAAGAATGGGCGCAAGTGATATTCTCGGATGAATCCACATTTACGTCGCGGTGGGATCAAGAGCGCCGCGTATGGAGACCGTACAATTGCAGTTTTTTTTTTCTTTTTGATCTTTGGCACAAAAAATCTTCGGGCGCACAAAAAGGTTTGAACTAGAAAGACAAATATTTATTTTTTCTCATCGTGTAGGTACGAACCCGGGTATGTTTCCGAGACCTACAATTGACGATTCTCAATGGCGCTTTGAAGCTAGTTCTTGAAATATGAAACTAATGCCCTTCGCGCTTTAAGTGCGAGATCGAGTATACACGAGTTGTAGCATTACTTGTTTTAACCCTTCTTTTTTCCCGTTTCTGCCGATACAAATGTGGTACCGTATAATTATTTTTTTTTTCATACAGCTCAAATCAAGCGGGCCACCCTCTGCTTGCCAGCGGCACCATTAATACAGGAATTTCGAAAATCGCGGAGGAAGCAGCGCTCGTCTCCACAACGGCCAGCGTGGTAATCAGTGATTCGAAAACCGCATTCCATATATCTATGGGTATACCCACAGTGAAGCTATGGCTGTAGGATCTCAAAACAGGCACTAAGGATCTTTCGAGGCATGGGGCGGGGGGCGTGACGTCACTTCATGTGGACGCCCGCCCATTACTCCTTCCCGGACAACGGAACCGCACACACTATAGCTCAAGAGTTAGCGAGCCGATCAGGGGCAGAAACAACGCTGGGCGCGGGGCTCCGGCAGTTGCCGTTAATGATAAAAGTTGTTTCATCATCGTCATATAACTTTCACCGCCCACATAGCGCCTCATCCCATACGGAAGACAGATGGGGTGGCAAAGGTCAAGGGCTTACCCCATATGAATAAAAAAAAAAAAAAGAAGAGGAAGACAGGGCGGAAAAAAAGAAGAGAGAGAGAGGGGGGGGAGGTACTTCTAGACTTCTTGCTTTATCATCCTACTTAACATAACCCAAGGAGACCATCGACCGGTTACACCATACAGACCGCCACTTAAGCGTTTATCCCTTCCCTTTAGGGCGAAATATTAATAAGAAATAGTTAGCGAGTGCGGCTAAACTCGTGACGCGCTCCTTTCGAGGGACCTACCGCGCATATACGTCATCACTCTTCATTATGCAAAACAGTTCTCGCTGCGTCCTAGCGCTATCGCCGTTCCACGCGTTTACACTCGTTCCCCGACACAAGATCAATCGCGCCCCACCGATCACTGCTACACTTTTGCCTTTTCGCGCCACCTTCCTCCTAACCGAACGCCTCTTTAGATGACCACGTTATTAATCTACAGTCGAGGTCACTGCCTTCGCTATACGATCAAAAACTCCGGCACCCCCGACGTTTCCCGGCCCCGTGGCCGCATGCGGCGCAGCGGGGACCAGTCCGCCGAGCTCCACGGCGACGTCTACCGATCCCTCCGCTCGGCGGCCGCAACCAAGCGTGCGTCCTCATTCCGTTGCCCGCGTGCCAAGCCGACCAGCGAATCATGAAACGCACCAAGAAGCGGTGGCCGAGACGACGCATCAAGAACCAAGGCCGGCGGCGTGGTGTGCACCCCCCCCTCTCTCTCGCATCGTCGTCGACGGGACGCGTCCCGCTCCTGATCTCGCCCCCTGATGCCCGCTCTCTAATCTTCGTCGGCGGTCCCCGCCGTGCCGGCGAACACGACTGTCGTTCGTACACATACGTCATCGAGTGAGATTAGGGCGAGGAATGCAAAGAAGCCCGTGTAAGCCAAGTTGCGGTGCGCATTGCAAGCGTGCCCTGTGTGGAAAAGGGGTTGATTATTGATCGCGGGGTCTTTCCGAGAGCGCATAGAGACAGTGTGGTGTACATGCATCGAATATGGCACGGTACATTATAACTCAAGGAACGGTTTGCAGGAGGGGAGGAGGGGGAGGCGTCCTTCTAGTGAACAGAGAAAAATAACAGTAACTATGACGAAAACGTTTTACTTGGCCAAAACAACGACGTGATGTGGCACGCCTTAGTGGGGGTCCCCAGAGTAGCTTTGATCATGTCGGGTTCTTTGACGTGCACCTAAATCTAAGTACACGAGTGTGTGTCTCGGGTGAGGAGGGGAATTTTGCTTGGCACTTTTTCTCTCTCCTATCTAAGTACGTCCTTGCGGCCTCGATATTATATAGAAAGCCAGCAACCGTACAGCCGTTAATCTACCATGGCCGCTAAATAGAAAACTGGACCAATGATGAAAAATAAAGAGTCCTTTCGAAACAGAACCTATACCTTTCGAAAACATCCATGTTACGCTATCCTATATTATGGGGGAGACGATTTTCGTGCGGGTGGAGTAATTTCTTCCCACTCGGTGTAAGTTGTACTTTCATCTTTATCTTCATTATACAGTCATTTACAAGATAATGTTTATCACGCATTTAAGCCGGTCAGCCGCGGCGGTACAGTGGTATACGGTATACTATGCTCGGCTGCTTATACCCGAATGACGCGTATTTGATCCCGACGACTGCGTCGGTAGCACAACGGGGAGTCCGTGTGCTGTGCGATGCCAATGCAACTTAAAGAACCCCACGCGACCGAAATTTCCGGAGCCCTCCCCTACACGGCGCCTCTCATCATTATATCATGGTTTTGGCATCATATATATATGCCCCAGCTATTTTGGCACCCCAGCTATATTTAACAGCTGAGCTGTTTATAAGGTAGCCGGTTGAACCGAAGCATAGAAGCCGTCATCTTTTGCAGTTTAGGGGATACATACATAAGTAACACAAAAGGAACTTTCTTGTGTGGCGGGATGGGAACACGCGCACTCATTCCGTCAGTCCCATTCCGTCACTGTAACACTTTAACCAAGCATGGGTGCTCGCCATTGTACTCGCAGGCTGGAGATTATATCATTACTCCAGGGGTCTGTTCATTTTATTTGATCGTATATTCATTCGTATAGCCTTCTTTCTACTGACTAGCTCAATGTCTGAGAATGCGGTAAAAAAAGAAAAAAATAACAACCACAGTGTTTGCGCTAGCCTTCACTTAGTGACTTCTTGATCAAGATGCTGCGACTTCTGTTGCAAGGGCAGGCTTTCTACACCCATCTCCATCCATTTCCCTACCAGTCCCCCCTCCCCCTCCTCCCCCCTTTGTTTAGCGATATAAGCCACTATAGTTTATACAAAGGTTCTTCTGTCTTCATTTCTTATTTCTTTTACAAGGAGCTTTTTTATATACGAGTTTTTTTTTTCTTGCTTAGCTGCAGTGGCAATTGGACACCATACACAAAATGTCATAGCCTATGCATAAGGCTCACACCTGTCAGTATTTCCAGCTGTCGCTTATAGAATAGCCAGGATGGCAACTGAGAATGTACACATGATAGCCAACGTTCCTGTGAAATAAAGGAAGGACGAAGCTTAAGCAATCGCGTCTCCACAGGATAACGCTCTCTATAGTTCGACAACGAAACGGGACGTCCGGGCGCACACCCAAAGATATCAGCGCACGTTTATTTCAGTGGCGCCGCAATTATCTTTACCTGCTTATAGAAAGAACCACCTAAACACACAAAAAAAAAGAGGAAAGAAAGGTGTTCGTATACGTCCTTGTTTCACTGTTACCCCATTAGTACCGCAAATAGAAACGCGCTGCACGTTGGCGCTACACAGGAAAGGACACTCAGCTCTACAATCGGTTCGTCAGCGTTTAATGCGGACGCACCGACGTATATAACAGTACATCTAGAACAGCGCCAAAATTAGAGGCATATACAGACAAGGACAGATAGCGGCTTCGATATGGTCGCCAACAAACAGATCGGCGTTGGCGCGCGAGTATAGGGAGTGAGAAGGTGACGAGATCTCATCAGCAAGCCATGCAACCGGAGGCGACGACGCGACGTCGTGTACCGATCGGACGCTCGAACAGCTTGCGAGGCGTGGCAAGACCGAGCCGCCACTGCCGCGCTGCTATATGCACACACACACACCACCACCACTGACGCTTGGCCGCAAACGGGGCCACTTCCGGCTGTGACACGCTCCACATCTCGCTTCCGCCGCCGCCGCCACGGGGACAAGCACGCATCACGCGAGCCACGCGCTCCGCCGGTTGGTGGACGGTGAGGTGTGGACGCACACACGCGCGACGTCCGCGTCGCTTTCGCGGTGACGCGCGCTCGCTCCAGTCGCCCTTGTGTGAACGGCGAAATTTCGCGCTTACGCAAGTGAGGAAGAACAGTGGCGACAAGGGCGCCGAACTCGACGTAATGACCGAGTTATTTACTTGCCGGACGAGAGCGCGGCGTGTCGAAGGCCAATCACTGCCTGTCTATATATATGGAGCTGACCTGCCGGGACACCTTGATCCCGTTGTGTGTCGGGAAAGCTTTCGAGAAGGAGAATGCGACGAAGACACGACGGTAATGAAAAGAATGGTGCATGCGTACCGAAATAAGCGTGAAACGCCGACGGGAACGTTACTCCGCAATGTGAAGATAGCGGATATATAGATAACGTCCCTTATGTAGTAGATCACGGTGTAAGTGTTACACATTTCTTTGCTTAGGGTATATCGCTCTTGCTTCTTTGTTGAAGTCGAGCATTTGTATACAGCCGATCGCACCCACCACAACTTTGGGCCGGCTATATTTAATATCACCTAATATCGTTCTCTGTTCAGGCTAGAAAACATACTACGACCAATCTCCGACGTGACGCCTCCCGCCGAGGCACGAACCACGTGTGGCTTCTCTAGTGCAGGACATCGCGACGCAGTGGGACGGTCAGTGAACCTATGGTCGCCTGTACACGGGTCGGCCAGTCTATAAAGCCATGTGGGTCGTCGCGCCATCTGCGCACACACTGCATACTATATACGCGACTGCACTGTTCATTAGGACAACGCTCGGGCGGCCGCGTTTTATGCGAGGACCCCTCCCAGCTTTTGTTTTATTCTCATCGCAACCTCCGTGTCTTGTCGCACGCTCCGAACAGACCTGCTCCCGTATAACGATAGGCGCGTCGCGGCTAACTAATCGCCACGCAGGGCACATCCAAACTAGTTCCCGCGCTATCGCCACCCGGAAGCGTGATCGCTCTCACGCCTACGGTTTACTATACATCCTGCATGCATATGCGCTCCCGGGGGCGATCCACGGTGTCACGTATTGCCCTTGAACGCTGGTTTACACGATGCTGGCTGCTTGCTGATCGCGGTGAAAGAGGACGCGCTGCACGCACGCTGCGTTCTTGTATGCCCCCCGGCGTGAAAGAACGCATTCGAAGCTGTACATACCGCGAAACGTGGGAGAAGAAGGCTGCACGTTTTCATCTCCGTCTCGATTTCATTTATCCACGTTTTGGTTCTTCCTCATAAAAACGGGGTCAGTGTACAAAGTCAAAATGATTCGGCGAAAATGATGATGATGATGACGATGACGATTGCGGTTCGGTTAGGAAAGGAGGCTAATTTCTGCAGCCCATGTAGGGAGCACGGCTAAGCTTCCGTGGGGGTGGGAGAAAGGAGTGAAAGAGACACAGGGGAGCGAAAAGCCGTAGTGGCGGGCTCCGGAAATTTAGACCCACCTGGGGTTCTTTAACGTGCACTGACAACGCACACTACACGGGCCTCTGGCATTTTCGCCTCCATCGAAAATGCGACCGCCGCGACCGGGATCGAACCCAGAGGCCCGTGTACTGTGTGTTGTCGGTGCACGTTAAAGAACCCCAGGCGGGTCTAAATTTCCGGAGCCCACCACTACGGCTTTTCTCTCCTTTCTATCTCTTTCATTCCCCTTTCCCCTACTCCCACAGGCGCTTAGCCATGCTCCCGACATGGGCTGCAGAAATTAGCGTCCCTTCTTTAACCAAACCACAGTCATCATCACTGTACTAGAGCAAAGCTGAAGACAAAGTGAGAAACGTATTGTAACGGAAGATAGAGGCGACAGCCTCTGAAGCCCATTGCACATGTATAAGTGCGAGTCTAAGTCTTTATTCCAGACTTGCATAAACAAAACAAACAGAGCGAGACAGAAAAAATACGTGGCGTAGCATAAGAATAAGACATTACTACATATGCAGCGCCACCTCATGAACATTCCATAGCGGCACAACGCAAACGCTTACAGCCATCTCCGGTGTCATTCCTTCATTGTTCGGATAAAAAAACAGCGGCGTGGCAGCAAGATTAAGAGATCGCGTGCGGTGCTTCTTTTGCATACAGAGTGCGTTCAGCGGCTCGCACGCAGCGACAACGTCGTTAGCCAACGCGGCGGCGGTGGACGGCCTCCCTCGAAGAAGTCGGTCTCCTGGCCCGCAACCATGCCTTCAATGCGGCAGTGCCGTCGGCCGCTCCAGTCTCGCCCCCTGGACGCGTTCATGGCAGTTTGCGGCCGCGACGGCTGAGGATGCCTGGGAGAGCGGCAATGACCTGCTCGACTCTCCACCTTATCTGCGACCCGCTGCACACACACGCTCTCTTCCATTCCTCGCTCGCTCTCAGGACCTTGTCGACCGCTACGCAAGTGGGGCTTTGGTTTCCGCTCGACCCACGCATACCGTATTTTCCGCGTCGTAACAAGTCTGTTCACCGAGAATTCGAGTCTTGTTCTCGTTTATTTATTTATTTATTTATTTATTTATTTATTTATTTATTTATTTATTTAAAATACCTTACAGGCCTCCAAAGAAGCATTGTGTAAGGGGGGCATTACAAAAAAAGAGTGAACTTCCGCAGTACATTCTTCTTACAATATGCATGAGAAGCAGTCGCGCACGGAGTCACAATGAGGGAGAAGTGCACTGCAAAGTAATTCATTACAGCAGCATCGGTAATTAAAAAAAAATGGTTTGCTATGTCGCACGCAGGGAACCTTTCAAACTATAAGGTGAGATGTACACCCTCTCCCCTTCCTTCTTCTTATGGGTTGTGTAGTGAAATCACTATCACCATTGCCCTGCCACTGAAGAATTAAGTCGTCGTCGTCATCCAACGGTTGACACAATTTTATGAATTTCCACACACACGGGCGATGATCGAGCGAGACACAGGACGAAGAATTCCTCTTTTTTACTCGAGACAGTTCTTTTCCCTTCGTCCTTTTCTATATGGTTCCTGAAATAAGCGACCACATGTACTTACTCATGCGTACACCAGCAGCTTTAACACCTTTATGGCGCGTTAACTGTTTTACGGCTGCCTTATATGGCTTGCACACTTGTCATGCCTGATAAATCTAATGTGGAACAACGCATTATGTCTGCCACATAACACACTACACTATGGCGCGCAAAACCCCATAGTTTATTACGTATTTGCCATTGTTTTTTTTTTGTTTTTTAGTAGTAATAGCCTTTACCACCTGCCACGTCCGCACGTATATATATGGGCACGCATGTGCGCTTCGTTAGCGTGGACGATTTATAAATAAAAATACAATGATACACAGTACGTATGAACATATATCTATATGGAGGTTCACGCAGCAATGAAATGTGAATGTCGGGCTGGGCGTGAGTCCTGTTTTCTGAATTTTTTTTTAAGGGCGGTAAATCACTCAAAAAAAAAATAAAATATTGACAGTCCCTTTGGATAGCGCCAAGAACGAAGGCAAAAGCTCTATGCCTAAACAGTCCACGTGCGCCTGACCTCATGCTGACCAAAGGCGTCGGTTAACTTCATGTGTAGGAACTTTGCGTAAAAAAAAATTCACGTCATACAAAGCCATCTTTGACGTGTTATTTCAGTATTCTTAACGGCGACGCCGACAGGCACGATAGCGAATTCTTCCACTCGTAAGACATATAAGGCTTACAAGCCTTAAAAGTAAGCCTTCCGTGTCTCCTCATACGCTTCGCACAGACCGTTTCCGACAACGCGCTCTACTTGCGTTCCTATTGTCTACCAGAGTACGCAAAAGGAGGCTCTAAACAAAGAGAAACAACAAAAAAGAAGTTCTTCATCTATTCCTCAATTGAACGTCTTCAAAGGAGGATCGAGTAGGAATAACACAACGTGAAGAAACAAAACACGACATAAAAGAAACAGCATTTGGATGAAATGCGTATAAGACTTCGAGAGAGCGAAAGCCCTACAAAGAAATACCGCGGCGATGTTCAACGCATAACAGCGATAGCGAGCCCGGCCGCGTCGCGGCCTCAAATATTTCACTTCTCCAAGAGATTGAGAAAAATGAACGGGCTGCTTGCGAAGGTTTATTGCCCCCTTTCGAAACGTTCGTGTTCTTCGGTTTGTTTTCCTTCTACGCTCCTCGAGTCCCGCTTCTAACCCCGTGGGAGGGATATATATACGTGAAAAAGGGGGTGATGTACAACAACACACCCGATCCGGCCAACGTAGTGGTTTTCCTTGAGGTCCGGGCCCGTAAAGCAAGAACAAAAGGCACCGCTGAACGCCTTTGAATATATAGGGAGGGTTGCTCTCCGCTTTTACACGGGACTAACGCTAGGGGGTGCAACTGGAGGCCCCTTTAATGTCTTCCGTTGTTGTTGTTGTTGCTGTTGTTGTGTGGAAGTCCCTATATACATATATATCTCTCCCGCCTTTCTTTCTTTCTTTCTTTCTTTCTTTCTTTCTTTCTTTCTTTCTTTCTTTCTTTCTTTCTTTCTTTCTTTCTTTCTTTCTTTCTTTCTTTCCCCTTTTGCGAGAAAACGACGCATCCGAGAAGCGGGTGGCCGATGCATTCAAAGAAGGCGAACGTGACAGGGAAACCGCCCATTTCCGAAAACTAGCCGGCTTGCATGCCGCTTCTTTACCTCTGAAGTCTCCGACGGGTTTTGTCTTGTGTATTGTGTTCTCTCCGCCTTATATTCCGTAAGTGGAAGCGGTCTTTTCTCAAAGGGTGGAAGGATTCCTTAGGAACATGCTGTCTCGTCTGTGGTCATCTCGCGTGAAAAAAAAAAAAAAAGTTAAGAAAAGGAAATGAAAGAAATAAGAGAAACAAAAAGGGACAGAGAAAGGAACGAAGGGTAGGAATATAAAGATTGTGCAAAGAAAGAGACTTGGGGAAGTTAACAAAGAGAGGAGAAGGTCGGATTGGTTACTCGTCTGTTAAAGGGGGGGATACAGAGATCAGAGGGGAATAAGAAAAGATGCCGATATTAATTAAGTCAGGGGTTTGTTTAGAATTTCGATTTTGAGGGGAGGGGGTGGGTGTTACCCATGATGTAACCAGTACGTAGGGGGGTGTGGATACCAAGTCATCGGTTACCTGGAGAACGTTTTTTTTTTTTTTATTTGGGGAGCTGTAAGAGGGGTGTTGGGGGTGTATTAACTGAATTAACTTTAACAATACGTTGGGGTTGTTAGGCTGGCTGTTCGTCTGGTATGCTGCTTTCGGCGTTATCATGCGTGTTCACATGATTGCTGTTGCAGTGTTTATTCGACCACAGGGAGAAGCAGAGAGAAAGAGAAAAAAAGGAGTACTAAGTGTAAACAGATGCAGCGCCTCCTTTACCAGATGCAAGTTTCCAATTCTACCCTGCCGTAGTGCAGTATTGGCAAGAAAGAAGGAAGATAAAAGATGGAGAGCGGTCATGAGGTACTGAGGGTATTGACCGAGTCCGGGGGATCACACCAAAAAGAATAATGCCAGATAATACTCTCATGGTCTTCTGATGGTGTATGGTCTTCTGACGGTGGTCTTGTGATGGGGTACCATCTTCTGATGGAGGTCTTCTGATTATGTACGGCCGCTACATGGATGGTGCGTGCTCTACGGGTGGTGGTCTTCTGATGGCGGTCTTCTGTGGTGTGTTCTGATGGGCGTGGAAAAA
This sequence comes from Hyalomma asiaticum, assembly GCA_013339685.2. Classification (NCBI taxonomy): domain Eukaryota; kingdom Metazoa; phylum Arthropoda; class Arachnida; order Ixodida; family Ixodidae; genus Hyalomma; species Hyalomma asiaticum. The sequence continues at coordinate 58,931,810 of CM023484.1, forward strand.
ATGTATGTGACGTAGAGTTAGACGAAGTCTCTATAATTCCTTTGTCCCTTCTTGGTGGCAGACAAACAATGAGAAACAAATTCTGCGATAACTTACACATCTCCAAATATTCATCATTCAACGGGGCAGGCCGGACAGTTTGATGCTATCTGCGATTCTTCAAACAATACTGGGATTTTACAGGGAGCTGCAACTTTTATACGTAGCTCACACCACATATACATACATATACATATACATATACATATACATATACATGAGAGATACATGAGACTGAGGTATATATGGAATGAGAAGTTGTCGAACGAGAGCAGGCCGCAACATAAGCATGATAGGGGGCGGCTTCAAGAATAACACATTTGACACGTCACTATAACGAGTGGACAGCTTTCTTACCTCCCCAGCAAATGACGGTCATCCTTGATGCACTGTAACCGATCAGAAGTTTCAGTGTTGTTCGTTAAAGATATCGTTAAAGATAGCATCCCCTGTTCGAAGCCTTAGGTAATTACTTACTCGGCGCCCTTCTGCAGCTTTGTTTCTAGCTAATGTGCTAGGGCTGCACATCCTCTTTCCCTTGTTTTTTCGGAGAAGAAACTGAACGGCACTTTCCGTTGCCTCGAGATATAACTAACAGGACGGACACATTGGTACGCAGGAATTTGACGAAATTAATTCGGCGGTAAGATAAAGAGAGTGTGATCTATTTTTGTCTCATCTCATGGAAATTAACGACATAAACTAAACAAGGCACACCTGAAGCTTTTTCCAAATACATAAGCATGAAATCCTAGCAGCCGTGCCGGCTGTTTGTGTTTTCGCCTGCATGGTCGTCCAACGTGTGCAAATCAGGGTCTGCACGCTGCGAGCCTTCGGCGGCGCAGAGAACAATGCGAACCCTTCTCAACGCGCTGGTTAATTTGCACCGCACGTCCATTAGCGTGATGCTGTTCTCGCTTGCGAGCGTTACCTCTGCCAACCTTCCTACAACTTCCATTCGTTAACCACACAACCACACTTTTGTTGGCGAGATGTAGCGAACGGGCTCCCTGTTTTAGCAGTAATTTATGCATGCACAGTGTCAGCCTCAGAATTAAATGACGTCCGCAGATGCAGCGTCTTCGGCTTGCGACGTAAAACTTCAGTGCTCCTGCCCGTCACCAAGATGAATGGCTTCGCGTTGTATCACAAGGTACGACGCACCTTCTGAATTGCGGCTCTTCTCGCGAATGCAAACTTGTGTACAAATCTTGTGTACAATAAGTATCGCGTCTGCAGGGAATGCGTACTTTGCGGCAGTCACGTGCGAATGCAGACAACCAAGGAAATACGAAATCACGTATATGGGCTGTTTGCATCCTAAAGCCCTCACTTATGGCCCTTCTAGCTTATTCGTCTCTTTCCCAAGAAAGATCAAGGGACGAGAGCAGCGAGGCGTTTTAGATTGGTGCACAAACCTCCTCGGCACTAGCGTGACTGAACAAGCTAGGGCGTAAACTTGTGCGCACAAACCTCACTTCCAGATCGTGCTTACATCTAAAGCTCTCCGCTACTTCTATTAACGATTATTCGCAAAGCGGTTCGTAGGCACATCCCGTAGGAACAATCGGTGTAATCAGGTATAGGCTAATCGTAACAGTCAACTTCGAACGTTTCTTGCAGCTATACCAATCCCAAACAGTTCCCAAACAGTTCTCACGAGCTTGGCGAATGCAGCCTCTGTTTACTAACCGGCATCCGATAATGGTTTCTAGAGCAGGTGCGTGCGCAACAATTTTTCAAATCCCTTCTACATCTAGATCTGCACGTACACGAACAAAGAGAAACGAATCGGGGAGCGTCAAACGGCCGTGAAAGCAAATCCCCGGCTGTACTCCCGATCGCATTGGCAGGAGCCGACGCGCGAGCTGCTTACTCGTTCTTCGAGTGGCGGGTCGAGTGAGGCACTGAGTGGAGGGCGGGAGGAGGGAAGAAAGCCCAAATCCTGGCGTCTGTGCGACGGGGCGATAAGCGGGCGACGAGAGCGTGGTTCGAGTGTCAGCGCACCCCTCTCTTGTGTGTGCACACACGCACCATCCGAGTTGCTTGAGAGAAGCGGCAGCAAGCCCGCCTGCTGCGCGCCTAGTCTCTACAACGTTACGTATATCTTTCTGCTAGCGCGCTGTTTGTCCTCTTCTGTCTGCTAGGCAGTGAAAGCGATGCAGGCAGACTTGTGTGCGATGAGTGAAAGCAGAAGTCGCCCTACAGGCACCATGCAAGGGACAGAGGGCGCCCCGAACGTTTTGATTTATCGCGCCAACTTGTGTTGCTGACAACGCCCGCCAGGGCTGCGAAGAACACGAAACGTACATACCAGAGCAACAACGATCTAGGCTTCATTGCTCGTCGTCACTTACGATCGAGTGTACTATATCGTTGTGCGGCGAGTCGAGCTTGTCCGCGTTCCTTGCCTCGAACGCAGACATGTGGGCTCGTACACTGAGCATGCGCGCTTCGACATTCACCCATCTCAAACACTCCATCCCTCGGGGTCTCCAGGCGGAACATTCGTCCTCGTGTTGCTCCAAAACACCTTTTGCAGCAATATATATATATATATATATATATATATATATATATATAGCCCCGCCACGGTGGTCTAGTGGCTACGGTACTCGGCTGCAGATCCGAAGGTCGCGGGATCGAATCCCGGCCGCGGCGGCTGCATTTCGATGGAGGCGAAATGTTGAGGCCCGTGTGCTGTGCGATGTCAGTGCACGTTAAAGAACCCCAGGTGGTCGAAATTTCCGGAGACCTCCACTACGGCGTCTCTCATAATCAGAGCTGGTTTTGGGACGTTAAACCCCACAAAACAACAAAAACAACAACAACACACACACACACACACACACACACACACACACACACACACACACACACACACACATATATATATATATATATATAGTTTGGCGAAGTAGATAACTTCGGCTGCCGCATGAATATAAAATGAGACGTAGCACTTCAGTAATGTTTTTATTTGTCGACGTTTCGGTCAGAGCCTGACCTTTCTCAAGACAACATTTCGTTTTCTCTCGTTAGTTTATATAGCCATACAACCACCGATCACATGTGAAAACACAACCAAACCTCCCTCTCTCCAGGCATATTGGATCGGAAGGTCACAGTTTTGATTCAATTCGGGTAACACTGCTGCAAGGGAACTTCCGCTCTCCCAGGGAGCGCGAGCAGCGCGAATCATATCTCATTCATAAATTCGGCACACTGGAAAATGGAATAAATGAATATCCGGGCGCTCTTCCTGTTGTGCGTACATTAAAGCGAGAATAACACCAAGTGAACCTTAACATCAAATTAACCAATAACCGCCATGAAAACAGTGCTGCTTTATGTCAGAGCCGGCGCTTTCGGTGATCGTACCTGTTGTCCATGTCAACTTGAAATATGTGGCGCTTTGTATAACTTCTTCCGTCTTTTTCGCTCACTTTTCAACTACTGCATTTTCCTAATAATCGTTTATTCAAATATTTTTCTACTTCGCCCACATATCGCCCCCTTTTATTGATAACGCCATTCATATCACAGAACATCAGGCCCCTACCGCACGTACTCCGAAAGATACGTATGGATTCTTTACTGGTCTCACTCCATGTTTTTCTTTTTCTCATTTTTTTCTTTCTTGTGGCGCGCCTTACCGTCTCCGCCCCCCCCCCCCCCCCCCTTCCTCTTCTGGCGGCCGCTTTCAACCGCGGCGGCATTCTTAACCACGACGCTCCCCAAAACGAGCAACCACTTAAAGCCATGTTCGTCGCTGGACGTGTCGTTATGCTGACAATGGCTTTCCCAGGATCATCTCGATGCAGTAGGCCGAACGGCACTCCTTGTTTTTATTTTATTTATTTACTTTTTTCAGTGCCACCGTGGAGCCGACCACGTGCCTATCACCTCTGCCCTTTCCGCCAGCTCTTCAAAATTGCCGCCGTACGCGCATTGGGAGAAAACATGTTGGTGCCCCTCTGCCCCCTCCCATCTTTTCCCACTCACTCAGTAAATCGTTTCCGCCCTTTCTGTATGGCTATATAAACTAACGAGAGAAAACGAAATGTTGTCTTGAGAAAGGTCAGGCTCTGACCGAAACGTCGACAAATAAATGAAACATTACTGAAGTGCTACGTCTCATTTTATATATATATATATATATATATATATATATATATATATATATATATATATATATAAAACAACGCCCATCCAGAGATGGATCGGAGGTTCTGGGCCAGAGACATAATGCCGCTATGGTAGCGCTATAAATGCACTTGTAGAAGCATATGCCAGCCTCCTGCCCGTTCTATCTGTTCAACGCCAGTGGGAGTTGTTAACCGGCGCTAAGGGCGCGGTTTATGGCGAATATATACGCATGGCAGTAACGCGAGGCGCCGCGCATAAACGCCGGCGTGAAAGCTCTGCCTATAACGAACGAGCCGCAGCGGTGGCTTTCGATCAATGTCACAGGCATTCTATCCACTTGTTTTTAAGCTGCATTTCTCCGCGCCCGGTTTCGCAAAGCGGTGACACTCGGGTAACCCAAGAGGCGCTGATACCTCTTTTCAGGCGAGGTGCATACACATCAATCGTAGGAAAAACACACTTGCATTTGGTGCAGCGGCGAAACAGCTCCGTGACAATAGATTGACCTGTTTGAGAGCGGCTGAGCGATCGAAAAGTCGAAAGCGGCTGCTTGACAGGCGCTCTTTTGAAGTTTGATGAAACACTTTGGAGAAAGCTGTGTGCGACTTAGTTACACTCATTCATCAGCGCAAGCTGACGAAGTTGGAACATGAACTACATTAACCGTCTAATCTTTCAGCTCTCTCATAATTCCCCTAGGCGAGAGTGAGTTGCCAACCGAGTAAGCTAGGGTGATTGGCGCTTTTTTTTTCTTGTTTCCTTTTGCTCATGTGGGAACACTTGATTTGGTTTTATTCATCGCTCTTGTAACTATTCCTTCTCGCTGTCGTTGTCGCGTACTTGTTGCAGAAAATAGTTTTGTCAGTAGCTGCATAGTAGCATATAGCATGCAGTACACATTATCTACTTCTACTACTACTACTACTACTACTACTACTACTACTACTACTACTACTACTACTACTACTGTGTTCGCGACAGTACAAAGACAACGTGTGCAGACCGCATGTGCACCCAATGAATATTCGTCGTTGCTCGTATACGAACGCCACATTCCGAATGGAGGGGGCGAAACGAATTACGCATAGCGACAAGTACCATGGCTTCGAGCATACCTTAAAGCACGGCAGGTGGTCAAAAATCAATACGGAGCTATCACTGCTGCTCATCATCAATCAACCAATGAAATTCCAGGCATTCGCATCCTCAGACGTCCCATCAGAGATAGCAGGAATTCCTACAGTGAAGACACGCAGCAGGCTTGAGAAATTCCCTCGACAGACCTCTGAACTTGCAATAGTTGCCCCCACCTCAGGTACTCTCAAAATAACGTTCTTATGCATAGCTTACCTGCTCACCACCGCTACACAAAAAGGTATATTTAAGAGTGCACTTTCTCTCCAAATGCGGTGTGCGAGTGGCCAAACTTGGTTTTCTTGCACGGCTATTCACACAGTGAACCAATGATGTCTTTCACGCACATGGGAGGGGCTCCACCGACATCTGGCGCTCCTTTCCCTCAGAGCGCTGCTCAGCGGCGGGCATTGCGCGCTCGGCTGGCGCCACCGTGGCACGCGCAATTACAGGTACGCACGCACGCACGCGCAAGCGCACGGTTGGAACAGGGGCGCCGGGGTTAGGTGATAGAGTGTTTCTTTTAGAAGCAGCCGGAAGAAAACGAGGGGGGCGCTGGCCGAGACGAGCCGCAGGGGCCGCCGATCGAAACAGGCTCCGAGCTTGACAGGCGTGGAAGAAGCAGCTGCACGTTCTTCCATGCGAGCGTGCTGGCGGCACCCTCTGGTGACGAGACCGATGCTCCGCTGCCGAGAGAACGGGTGAGAGGCGCGAAACAACGCCCGAGACAACTTCCCACAATAGCTCTATTTTTCTTTCCCCCTCTTTTTATTCGAGCTGTACAGATCTCGCTCTCTCAACACCCCGACAGTGAGGTGCGCTGGGTGATCCTCGACGTGTCGTTTCATTGTTTGCAGTGCGCATTGAAAAAATAACACGTGTTCTCCGGACAGTTGCTGCAGACTCGCGTGCAAAGGAAAACCTCGCTTCCGTCCTTTCGGTGCGCGACCCTGAGAAGCTTGCCTGCGGAACTGGTCGGAACTGCGGCATATACCTTTGTTATGTCGTCAATCCCGCGGAAACGAAATCTGTTTTATCACAACATTGCAGGTAGCGTTTAATGGAACGTGCATAGAATTATAGTGTAGGAAGTGGGTGGGAAATGGTAGTGATAGTGAGGAGGAAGGTATGGATGAGCGGAGAGAGTATACTATGACATATAAGCCTTGAACTATATAGTTTAGCAAGGGGATAGGAGAGGGAACTGAGGGTGCGGAATTGCAAAAGAAGATGAAAGGGTAAACCATAGTCTTAGTGTAAGTTAGACCAAAGCATTGACGGACTCTGGTTCGACTAAAGAATCATACATTCAAAGATCATCAAGCATAAACGCCGAAGGGAGAGCAAGGGACTGAATGTATTAGCGTCACGTATAACGCAAAATTAAAACAGCACGCGTACTTTCGTTTTACTTAGGGCGCATACGCATCCATCAAGGAGGTAGCCTGGAGATCATTAACATTTAGCAACTTGGCGCCGCCGCGCGTTTTGCTTGCCAAGTACACGACGTTCACGTGAATTCTGGAGCTTCTCTTTAACGAGGTGTCGAGGTCAAGCGTTCCTGGCTACAGGTATACCGGTTTAATCACCGAGCAAACGTGATGCACAGCTTAATAAAACATGGTGTGAAGAGCTTGTTTCCAAGAAACCTTGGGATAACCTATGGGCGTGAAAAAGGAATCGCTTTATATGGGTGCCCATGCACTGTGCCATACAAGCTTAAATAAAACGGTAAATTTTTGCATGTCGTGCTAAGACGGATCTTGAACAGGGCATAAACATGACGTCATTTTCTCGTCTGCACCACCACTGCCACTGTTCCACCAGATCACATGTCCGAGTTCCTTGACGTTCTATGCACCCCATACAATACGCACTTTGCCAAAGTTTCGACAGCCAGTTATGCCTTCGCCAGAGTAAAATGTCGGAGTACATTTAGACAGACAGACATTTAGACAGACAGACAGACAGACAGATAGATAGATAGATAGATAGATAGATAGATAGATAGATAGATAGATAGATAGATAGATAGATAGATAGATAGATAGATAGATAGATAGATAGATAGGTTGAGGAAGAGCACACATGCAACTTTATGCTCAGAGCGCAACAATGATCATGTCCTTGTCTCCGACATCAAATCTATTACAGGCAGCCTTGGCAAGTTACGTTTTCTAGACCACAAAATTATCCGACATGACGCAGGGGATGTAACAAAGCACCGCAGTGCGCTAGAGCGCAGCTAAGACAGAGATTGATGCAGTGAGCTAGGACTGCGAGTGACTAAATGCTGTAGATAATTTAATTAAATGATTAATTAAGCGTTGCTGCAACGAAACAGGACGCACGTACATTATCCCCTCAACCGTGTACAATCCAACGTGAAACATTGTTTCCAGTGTTCATAGGGTGAGACCATTCTCGTGGATGGATGTTCTAAAGTGCTCGTGGATTACTATATCCCTGATGCACTATCTAATTACGCGGAAGTACATGCGTGTCATGCCATGTATAGCCAGTGCTATTCGAAAATTTGCTACCTTACAAGTGTGAGTGTTCACTTTCCATTGAAACAAAGGATGATTCGACACGAGCCAGCATCAATAAAAAGAAAACTAACTAACTCTCTGAAAGAGTGTAGCGAGTTTGAAACTCGGGAAGTCGTACTGCGAACTCTTTTAAACGAAACCTCGGGCGGTGAAAGAAGTATACATACATAGCTTCGCAATTTATCAAGGGTTTTCGTAATCCGCGGGGCGTCTCATTAGCGATGACGCCGGTGATTTAACTATACACGCGCGCGCTGCTTGCACCGTTTTTTTTTTTTTTCATTTTCTCTTCAAGCAACGGGAATGAGGAGAGAGCTCGTTTTAAAAATGCGCCCGCTGCATTAAAAATATAACGCTCACCCTGCGCCGGCTCAACAACCGCACAACGTATGTGGCGCACATTCATTACCGCTCACGCGATCGTTAAGGGCCTCCTTTGGATGAAGGGCATGTGCTCTGTGCAGGCTGATGAGAACTCTTCTTCTTCTTTTCTTTTTTTTTCCTTTTCAGAAGTATTATTTCGCCCTCGTCTGCGCGAAAGAACTGTCGTTGGGAATTAGCGCCGGCAGAAAGTAATTAAATATGCTCCTTTGCAAAACAGTATATAAGTGGCTTTCGGTTGTTTAAATGCATAAGCATCTGCGTAGCAGTTCCGCATGATACTGCAACGTTTCCTGTTCTTCGTTGCTTTATTGACTCTTCGTTAACCAGTTAGTTTAATTGTATGAAAAAAAAAATAAAAGAGGTATTTTCGGACGCGTGCAACGATGCCCTTATAAAATGGCCGCGGGCAATTTCGAGCCAGCGTTATTGATGGTGACGCGATGCCGTGATTAGGAGAGGAAAGAGCCTTACTTGTATTTTTTTTTCGCCCCCAGTTAACAGAGCCCGCTGAAGCACGTCATCAGGTAACTGATAGGTTACTGAATGGTTGTCGGAGATGTTAATTCATGTCACACGGCGAAAGAAAGCCCGACTGATTAATTTCGTAGATAGATAGATAGATAGATAGATAGATAGATAGATAGATAGATAGATAGATAGATAGATAGATAGATAGATAGATAGATAGATAGATAGATAGATTCAAAGTTCTCACATTTAAATAAAAAAGACCAGTGTTGCTGAACTGCGCCAAGAAACGCCCACGCGGTGAAGTGCGTATGTGCTTGTGGCCACTGGCCAAAATTATGTGTCGAGCAGCTGGCGGTTTGCGATAAGATGCAAACTGCGCACAAGTGCATGCAAGTGTATCAAAAAACGCGAGACCGTTCGTTAGCGCGTTATCATGAGAACTGGAACGCATGCCTCACAAGTGCTTCCCCTAACCCTTCGTGGAAGTGTACATGCATGTGGCACTTGAATGGCTGGCTTTATCTATTTAAATGAAACAGATGCAGCAATATTCTGCTGACTTTCCCCCCACGTTTCATGAGAACTTTCTGAAAGCATCGCTTCCGTGTAAGGGCACTATTATCTAGCTACTGCCGTTTTCTTAAACAGTTCATCTATGAGCTTGTGTTCGTACTTGTGCGCATTCTATGAATTATGAAGGCTGGGCGATGTATTTTTTAACTTTTTTATTCCTTTTTAGTCGGGCACTGAACATGTTAGATGAATTGTGCGGTGTTCGCTTTCTTTATAGAACTCCCGTTCGACTACTGCTCTGAGCTTACTCGTTTGCCCAGGGACTTCGTCATCCATTTGAAGAGGCACTTCCGTTCAGAGGCTCCCCGCATATGCCGATGACTGAGAGGGCGCGCCGTCCGCTCAAGCTTTCTACCGCGACAAGGAACGCGTAGCATAGTGAGTGGAATAAAGAAGTAAGGTTGTACAGACGCGATAAGCATTGGCCGTGACATTGAATTTCTTACCACGGGGCAAGAGTGGCCGTAATCTGAAAGGGACAAAGTGCACGTGCGATGCGTGCACAATGAACGATTAACGCTCAAGCACGTTTAGGTGCCTCTTTAAAGCCGCTTCACTTTCTTCGTGTCCACGTCGGTAGATGTCGACGCTGATAAGAGATACACAACGCGCCCTTGCTAAGACTGAGTGTTCGCGCGAGTTATGGTCATATACGGTATACATGACCATTACTTGCTTTTGGTCTTGCTTTTGTTCTAACAGGTCTGTGAGCCGCTGATCATTGGTTTATTCCTCCGAACCTAAGTCTGGCGGGTACGCGGAGAGGCGAGGTGTCCGCCGGTGAAAATATTCCCACATCGGCCATGGCGTCGCAGGAAACCATCCACACACGTGAACGGGTACGTGTTGTTAAATATGCGCGAAGTTTAAGATCGTTAAAGACGTCCACGTTTCAAGCTATATACTGCACGGCATCCTTAACTGATGGCCCAACCACTGTGGTCCAGTGGCTGTGGTACTCGGCTGCTCATAAAAGGGTCGCGGGATCGAATCCCGGCCGCGGCGGCTGCATTTCGATGGAGGCGAAATGTTGAGGCCCGTGTGCTGTGCGATGTCAGTGCACGTTAAAGAACTCCAGGTGGTCAAAATTTCCGGAGACCTCCACTACGGCGTCTCTCATAATCAGAGCTGGTTTTGGGACGTTACACCCCACAAATCAAATCAAACCCTTAATTGATGACATGGCAATCGCACAAGGGTGGAACAGGCAGAAGGAGTGATAGGTTCGAACTAACGTTTACTCGCGGAAACCAGCTCGTCTTTGTTATCCAACTAATAAGGCAATCGGAGCTGGCAGGTTTCTCGAAAACCAGCTCGTGCATAGTTTCCTTAGCGTCCACGCTTTTTATTTTTTTTTTTTGCTTCATGTGTACCATTATGTAAGCTTGCAATGCCGACCAATTGTTTGTTATTTTATGACATTCTTCTGTTGACGAATGTGGGGCTTGCATTGCTTCAAGGCAGGCTGACGCGAGAGTGTGTTTATTCTGAGAGTTTGCACACGCGCGAGTGCGTATCCTAATTCTGACAGCACCAAAATATTCAGCTCTCACAAGTGAGTAATAAATGCGTGGACTGTATACCTTGTTCCGCGTGAATCTCGAAAACCAGGCACCATGCCGTTCCCGAATCAGTTAAAATGTAGGGGGACTCTCCCGTGAACTAATTTGTAATTCTGCCTCAGCACAATACTGAAAATTTCGATTCCGCGTTATCAACGGGCCTATAAAGTCATGTGGCGCCTAAGTGCCCATAAGCGTATATCTATTTTTACCTTGAATTCATACACCATTCCTTACTTGTATCTTTTCGAAGTTTACATGCTTTTTTCTTCTGGCTTGTATGGCCATTTAACACAAATTTATAGGTATGTTTTTAAGCTAAATTTCGTTTTTGTGTTTCCCACTTTTATATGTTCACCTGCATGTATCTACAGTTGTTTCTTTGTATCCCCCTGCCCATTCCCCCTTCACCCCCTGTGTAATGCCCTAACGTGTAAAGAAATAGATAAGTAAAATAAATAAATAAATAAATAAATAAATAAATAATAATAGATAAATAAATAAATACTATACTAGATATCTTGATAATCCTCTGTTCGCAATGATTGACCACCACAGGGGTAAAGGACCAACACAATGAAGCTTCCACTCAGGGTTCTGTTGAAGAAGGAAATAGGCATATCATAAGGCATTCAGAGTGGCGGACAATGAAGAGTAAGCTCCACAGTGAACAAAGGATGCGCCAGTCTCGTATACACGCAGCGCTTTCCCTGCATCGAGTCATGCGCTTGGAATCCCTATGCTTGCGATAAACCGTGTGACCGACGTGTCCTCCAGGATGAAAAAAAAAAAAAAAAAAAACAACGTCCAATAAATTTTGAAAATGGCATATCAGCTTTGAGGTAAACATTGTCAGACTTTTGCTAAAAGCTCTCTGTTTTTCTATGCACGATCTTTTAAACAAAATGCGTTTTAAACAAAAAAACAAAATGTTCATTAGACAGAATGCATTTCGATTTATTCAAGATCAGCAGTTACAGAAACACCAATGCGTTCATCGCGAACTGTCTTGAATGCTTATCTCGAAACTCCCGTAATCCACAGGACTCGTTCTTGCGCGGATCTACATCACCGCTGTTCTACCGGTCATCGGTGCATGCGCCCTCCCGGTTTGCGAGAGTGGATAAATGGACTGTACCACCGGATCATATTAGACTAGATGCACGAAAGTAATTTGTTTGCGTGTGTGTGACACGCCCCCTGCACTTTTAGGCAAATATCTTACGCCGAACGACAACATTCATAATGAGGAAATAAAGTATTAGGTTTCAGTTCGCAACTTGTGATACGTAACATAAGATGGATAGCTCACAATGCAACTAAAGGCTTCTCTAAATGATCACACATTCATAATGGTTTCTCGCAAACAGTGTGTGCCTTTGAGTTACTTGGCCCATGAAGTTCAATTTCGCTAAATAGAATTAGCTTTTACCAAATACATATACATTATTGATAAGAAATGACATTAAAAATACATATACATGCGGAGATATCTCCATGCTGCGATTACATTGAGTTTTGGTATAACCGCAGGATTTTTTACCAGCTGTCTCCGCAATTTATATGTGTCCATAATCAGAGAGCTTGTTATAACGGTGCCTATAAAAACAATACAGAAAACACGACTTCCACTATGTATGTCTGCGAGTTGCTGAACAAACCATCCTCGAATATAAATATGTTGTACGAAGCGATAAGTCACGCTCCAGGCTCTCCTGACGCAGTTGCTCAGTGCCAAATGAGGCCTTCGTCTGGCAACGCCCTTTCTCTACGCATGCGCACGAGGACGCAACCACGTTTTATCCAGCGCTGCATAAACTTCGCGCCTTAGGAATGCGCTGCCTTTAACATTGGCAAGAGCTGGATAGAGAGACGGACAGACCATGGACATTTAGAGATATTACTCAATGCTTCAGTGTATGCAGATATATCATTCAAAGGACCTTTCGAACTAAGAGAGAGGAAGAATTCATTAATTACCATAGTTTTCTTTCTTTATTTTCTTTGATGTGTTTCGAGGTCCTGGTTGCTCGTACTCTGCTAAAGCAAGGAAAAAAAGAAAGCATGCAACAACAGCAAAAGGTATGTCAGCAATTAGCGATGCCAGGAACTCCTTTAGTCACGCCCAATAAACGAATCAAGCGCTGAGCTCCGTCGCTTTACCTCCCGCTTAATTTCGAGCTTGCAGAGCCACGCTCAGTCGCGCCAGCTACCGAAGCACGACTGTACGGTTCGTTTCTAGCGCGTGCACACGTGAGCACGCATCTGGCATTACTCCAGACACACAGCCTTTATTTTGCGGACAGCAAGAATGGAAGCTGGCTGCCTCGCCCAACAGTCCCCCACGCATCGGCCCCGCGGTGTTTTTCCCTCCTCAATACCACTACACCTGTCCGTCTATACATGCACGTATTCACTATCTTTATAGGCCGCTTTCGCGGCACCCAGCTGGTGTGGGAGCGGATGGCCCGAGCGTGCGGGGACGATGTATATTATACACGCTGTGCACTGGTTGCCTAATGGCAGTACGGTCGGCGCTCCTCGCGCGCAACACACCTCCTCCCGTCTGTTCGGTCGACGTGGGATGAGCGTCTCTCGCCCAGTCGTAATCATATCGCCAGATCTCCAGAGTGCCAGAGTGATGATAGCTGCAACATGGGAATCTTTTTTGAAAATATATTTCGGGCTCAGGGAACTTTTCTTTCCGAACTATATATATATATATATATATATATATTATATATATATATATATATATATTATAGAGAGAGAGAGAGAGAGAGAGAGAGAGATATGAGTAGTAGACCCTCGGGATGGCAACAAAAATGGGAAAGTGCTTTCCCATTTTTGTTGCCTATTCACCACCATGACTGATATATATATATATATATATTATATATATATATATATATATATATATCATATATATATAATATGAAGAAGGGACTTTTCGAATCGAACGGCGTCAAACCTCTCTTACAAAGGTCTTCTTTTTTAAGCTTAAGTTCTTTGAACATATGTTTGCCCGTCGAAAAAATGTTGCCTTTTTTTGTTTTCCATTTTCTTTAAAGCCCAGCTCTCTTTTACAGAACTCGGATGCAAGGATTTCCGTGTACTTAGAATTAGGCTCAAGTTAAAGCATTCCAGGCGGTAAAAATTGAATTAGTCTCCCGCTGCGGCGTGCTTCATAATAGTTGCGTGATTTTGGCACATATAATAAACGCCTCAGAAAGAATTTGTCCCGGCAGTTGGCTGCGTTGGATGTGTAAGCTATTATTATTAATTTGTGTTCTTCTAGTAAATATGATTCCTGATTGTCTCGCATGTTGCCTTGTCGGGCGGGGTAACGTACGCACACATATTTTCTACACAAATCGGATTATTATTATTATATTATTATTATTATTATTATTATTATATTATTATTATTATTATTATTATTGTGTTGTTGTTGTTGTTGTTGTTGTTGTGTCGTTGTTGTTGTTGTTGTTGTTGTTGTTGTTGTTGTTTTGGATGTGAGGGCAGAAAACGCACAAGGACACAAAAGGAAAGAAAGAGGGAATAAGGTTGACAACAGCCACCGACTGGGGTGCAAAGAGTGGGTTAACCTTTCAGGAGGAGGGGATTAGCAAGAAGTAAGACTGGAGGAAGAGCCTTAAAGATAGCTTCCCACCTATCCCAGGCGTAGTGCGTTGGATCTGCACGAGTGTTACGCATAATAGAGGTAGTGATGGATAGGACTGGTGACGCATGATTGTAACGACGCTAATGGGTGAGTTTAGCACCGGAAGCGATACCTCTATAGCTTTAGAACGTTTCTTCGTTTAAGGGGAAGCTTTCTTTGCCTTTCCTGCGGTTTGGAAGGACGTCGTGTGTCACCTTTGCGGTGCACAAGGTAACCCGTTGCAAGAGGTTTAAAGGGACACTAAGGCGAATATTAGGTTGAGCAAGGTAAAAGATTATTAGGCTTGCGTGTGATATCCAATTCGCCATTACTGGCGAGAACAGAGCAGTTGTAAGCGAGAAAACGGCGAAATCGAGAAATTAGAATGACGCCCTGTCGGTGCCTATTTGAAGAAGAAAAAAAAAAAAACAAAGAACGAAAGGAAGAAAGTAATTTATTTCTTTGCAACATTGCAGAAACGGTGGCAAGAGCTAAAGGCACCGAGGCCTGATAGGGGCTTCCGTACATAATTTATGCAGCAGCGAGCAGATTATGTGCAGACAAAAGGAAGTGCAACACTGTCATTAAAGAAAACAACGTGTCAATAACATACAACAATAACATATAATTGGAACAGCTGAAAAGAATAATTAGATTCAAGTACTATAGGACATACTGAGAATACAATCACACTATTGCCCTTTACACAGAGAATATCGGTATATTAACCAGGAATGAGTGAAAATTAAGAGAATGAAATATCAAATGAAAATTAAAAACATCAGCAGATTTCAGGTTTTCCTTTTTCTTTTTTTTCAGCAGATTTCAAATAAGGCAGCTCATCTATTTTGAGTACTCGACTTACTACTTCAGGTTATAAATAAAGATTATATTATTAGATAAGTTTTTATAAAAAATAAACGAGCAGTAGCCATACTTGTTTCCACTTTGCTGCGGAGCTCATTACACAGTAGTGTCGGCAACCGAGGTCGTGACGTCAATTTATCTTTTCGGCGCGGGAGATACAAATTGAGCGGCGACACCAAAAACTCGCGCGGCGGCAGTTATCGACGCACAAAATTCGTTTATTGGCGCGCAGAAAGCGCTACTACTCCAACATAGGTAAAACGCTCTATATAGCCAAACATATATTTTTCTTCAGTGCTCGTTTAAAACTGAATAGCTGAATGTTTAGAGGAACATCCAACCGTCTAGACTGGGAAGGAATGGGGAATTAAAATTGACGGAGAACATCACAGCGGTTTAAGGTTTTTCAGACGACACTGTGCTCTCCAGCAATTACGTTGACGAACTACAAAACATGACTGATGACCTAAATCTGTACGATATTAAAGAGGACGAAGAATGAATAGGGAAAAAATGTTATGCTCAGCAGTATGTCTGAAAAAACAGGATTTAACATGAACCACTCAGCCTTTAACATTACTCACAGCGAAGTCCTACATATAAACGGAAATTCTCCGCAGGATAGCAAACACGAACTGCACCTCAACTGGTTAACCTCCCTGCCCTTTCCTTCCCAAACGGCAGACATTCCCAAATCCTGACCAGAAACTTACCGCTGTCTTTAAAGCGAAAAGTAATTAATCCCTGTATCCTCCCGGCACTAGAGTATACGGTACAGAAACCTGTAGGCCGGATAACGAAAGAACTTGAGATGAAATTAACGTCCACGAAGTGTGCAATGACACAGAAAGTTAGGTGTCACGTTAAGAGAGAGAAAACGACCGGGATGGATAAGGGAACAGGCAAGAAGCTGAGTCAATAAAGCGAAATAAGTGGACCTAGGCAGGATATGTCATGCGGAGGAAAGATAACAGATGGACATTCAGAACGACGGAACGGATACGAAGAGAGGGAAAACGCAGAAGATGAATGCAAGAAGTTAGGTGAGACTATGAAACTAAAAAGTTTGCCGGCTTAAAGTGAAATCAACTCGGCCAACGCAGAGCAAATTTGAAACAGTTAGGAGTGTACTTAAGATAGGCTTATAATGGTGACGATGATGAGCTGGTACTGCAGCTCTTTGAAATTAAAAAGAATTTTCTCCTAAGCGAAAAATTTTCATAACAATAGCTTCCATAAATCTGTGCTTAGCGCTTACAGACTCCAACCATATGCGTAGAATAGAATCCAATGTCCTTTTCTGTTGTTTCTTTCTTTCAAGGCAAAATCCTTATACGTATGACTTACCTATGAAATGCGAAAACTGACCGGCGTTGGCATCGACACGATTGGTAACACATCGCATGACGTGAAACAAGGTCGTCTCGTTCACATGGCATATAACAAAATCGCATGACAGCGTATACGAGTGCATGTAGTACACACGACTGGAACGTCACGGCAGCAGTGACACGCTTGTGGCTTACGTCGCGATTAACAATACAATCTCTTGCGGCGCATACGCGTATTCCTCGGCCAGCGATATGCAGGTATGCACTACACGTCATTGAATGTTAAGCTTTCTACCTTATATCAAACTACACATCACCGTCAGGTCACTTTATAGCACGCTACAAAAAGGACCCGCAAATATCTCTTTGCTCGCCCAAGCTGCGTCACGTGACCGCACTTGCCTTCTCATATTCAAACTTGAGCTGCTTGATGTATACAAACCACGGCGCAGCGTCGCGTCCCGCGGGCTGCTGTCTCGTTTAGCATATAAAACCGGACAGAACAACTACGACGACGACCCCAAACAACAAGCCACTCTGTACCGTACACAGGATGTAATATAAGTGACACGACCGCCGCGCAGTGTGCGCGGGTTGGGGTGGAATCCGCGCCGCGCACGATGTGGGCTCCCTGTAGACAGGGCGCGAAATTGACCGCGGCCAAGCGGTCGCCCCGCGAGCTGCTGCTGTACAGCGCCGACGGATGCATCTGCATGCGCGCACCCGGCCGGATCGTTTGTCACCGGCCGACACTATAATGGCTTCGGCCGCGCGCGCGGGACAGAATTTATTAGCCGAGCAGCTCGCGTCTTCCCGCACGCACGAAGCTAGTCGGCGGCCCTCTCCGTTTTTTCTTTCCCCTCCTCTTCTCTCTCCACTCGATATATCTATCTATCTGCTCGCACACATGCGATCCAACAACCCGCGCTCTCCTTTCCGCTAAAAACTACCATTTTTTTCCCCTCTATCTATCGCATATATATAGTGTAATGACATTTCCCTCCGCTTCCGCCTTACGCCTGCGTGCCCGCTCGCCTGTACTACATCGCCAGTGCTGCAGCGGTGGCTGTTTTTAAGGATGTTGGTAAGCGCAGTGCTGCTGTAGCTCGCATTGTTGCGTGAGCTGACTCCCGTATTAGCTACAGCTGCATGCCGTCCCTCTTCATTTCGGCTGCTACACCTGCTAGGGGCTGGAATAAAACATGCGACTGCGTGTCGTGCACCTCTTGGACCAAGTCGCCGGTTCTTTTATTCCAGCCGCGTTCTTGATATCGGTCTGCACACTTCGAACGACATCGCCTGCTTACTCGTCTGGCCGCTCATCGATTTTAGCGCGTAGTAGTCTCTTTGAGCCCCCCGTCGGAGGTCTTGTTGTACCGCGGGAGGAGTGGTAACGGCCAGACTAGATATAGTGATAAATGGTTGAGTCAGGGGGCGGAGAATGAACTGAGCGAAAAAAAGAAGAGATTGGACTGGTTTGTTAAAGGAAGCGTGGTCGGCCCTCAGATGCGTCGTCGGTGCTTGTTTCGGCGACTGGTAAGTAAAGTTAGTCGTAAACATATATACCGAGACGTCAAAAGGCGGCTTGTGTACGTGCTTGAGGCTCTTTCGAGGCCGAATGCTAAGGAGAGCGCAATAAAGCCGTGTCAACGACCTCGTGGTATAAGAACACGCCCTAGGTATTTCATTAAACGTGTTCCCATATATCGCCGACCTTCACATCAGTTAAGTGGTGTTCGATCTTACCGTTTGACCTGTCGCGGCAACTGCGAGAAAAAAAAAAGAAAATAAAAGAATGGAATCCTATATTTGAAACCGTATTAGACGTTGATATTGTCGCGAAGACCGCGTCGCGTAGAATGTTTTCTTGTTCTTTTTTCTTTTCCGACTGCTTTTGTAGAAGGGGTGCTCGGGTAAACGAGCCCGCGCACCGCAGGGAGCCTTCCGGGAGACGGGGCACTGTTACGTCCGAGACATCGGAGACTGAGCGGCGCCAGTAAAAGCTCGTTTGCCGCTACGACGGACGTCTCGAAAGCCGGTAACGAGCCGGGCTCCGGTGATGACTTCCACGTTACCGCAGCAGGGGGTGGCAGTTATCTTCACCAAAAAGGGGTCCTGCTGCCGTCGTACGATGCGACTGAGAGAAGGATTGCCTCGGCGACCTTCGAAGTTGAAGGGGCGGTGCACAACCTCTTCCCCTTCGGACCTTCAACCACCGATTGGAGGAGAAGCATCAACTGGGCCCTCCCAAGAAGGCGTCGAGGACGACGCGACCTATTTAATCCACGGTAGAACCCCGGGACCAGAGGATTCGACAGAGGATTCGACAGAGGATTCGACAGAGGATTCGAGAAGGGATTCGATAGAGGTTTCGATTGAGATTCGGCCATCACCTTAAAATCAACATGTAAATAAATGTAAATATTCTCTTCTCCAAACCAACTCCTCGTACTCTTCCTTCCTGCCCCGTGGACTCCTGGCGTGAAGGCGACACGAGTCCACGACAAATGGTGGCAGCGATGTACCACGACAAGCGGTGGCAGCGGTAGGACCGCAACAACGGCTGGCAGCGGTGGGATATGAACCACGACGACGGATGACGAGCGGCGTGATGAACCGGAGGCTCCATGGAGAAAGGACCGGCCGAAAGCCCTAGACCTGGAAGACGGCGGGATCCTCGTAGCGTACCACGACTGCACGGTATTGGGTGAGTGCCTGGCTTGTGCTTGAGAGTCATCGAGTCTTTTAGCCTAGAACCGTTAAAAGCTCGATAGTACAACTGCCTAGAATTGTGGTTGTGGCGTGTCTCAGCAGAAAGCAGCTTTCAGGGGAATGTAAACAAGCTGCTGAAGGCCACCCATATACGTTGTGGAAAAGTGCAGAATTATTGGTAGTGGACGTGAGGAAGTGAAAGGGAGCTTGAGATTGGTTATTGATGTTGTTGAACATAGGTAGTTCTAGCTTTTGGCTTCAAGAAAGTAGAATGTCCAAAGTTGAAGTTTTGAATGTTCTTAGTGTATGTAGCAAGAAATTACTCAGGGTCATTTCTGTGTTCGATATATATAAGCTCTGACAGAGACGCTAGCTATATATTTCGCGAATACAAAGAATATCTTCTGATGAAAAAAGGAAGATACGTGTCGTGGTATGATAAGTTACGAATGAAACGAACACCTCTTTTTGCTTGATATACCGCTCATTTAGATTATACTGCGACGAAACTCCCCAAATAAAAACGCGATAGTTGAACGGCAAGGAATTAAAAAAGAATAATTGGCGTTTTAACGACTTGGCTAAGAAGGTCCTGTATCTGTTTAGCATACTTGCTCGCCTGTGTTCTGCTCAGTCATGCTGCGCAATAATGAATGTTGAATGTTAGAATTTTGCATTTCCTACTTTTTGTGTCAATTCGGGAGGCTTTTTTTCTTTTGTATGGATTTTTGAAAATCATGAAATTGTGCCAAGTTGTGCCATTGTGAAATCGTGCCAATATTATATATATATATATATATATATATATATATAATGACGCGGCATCCTGTCTAGACATAAAGACGACGATGACGATATGCCTGATTATAAACTCCGGGTAGGTGTCAGGGGCAATTCGAGAACGAAGAAGACGAAGCCGTTTTCTGATCTGGTGGTGGGCTTCAACACGCTGTTGTCGTTGATATGTAATAATAGATATATATATATATAATATATATATATATATTATATATATATTATATATATATATGGTATATATGATATATATATATATATATATATATATATATAAAAGGTGGTGCTACACAGTGCCGAAGCGTTGCATTGTATGCACTACTTCAATATTGCCCAAACGGACTCGGTATTGTATCGTGCCAATGGGACGAAGAGAAGCGCCTAGAAAGGTTGCGGACGATTTGGCACGCATACCAAGAGGACGGTGTGACGGTGGATCTTGCATGCGATGTCCAAGGTTATTCGACACGTCATGCCAGAACACCAGTGAACGGCCAGGAGAGCGCAGTGGAAGCGCAATGTGAGGAGGAGGTTGCAGTCGAGGGTAGCTCCAGGTATGCGAGCTATATAGCTTAGAAGCAGACAGCTGCCAACTTTCCTAAGTGTTTGAAGCGGTCCGCCAGTCAGGAGAGTGAAGGGAGGATGATTTGCTGGAAATCATTTAGACTGCGTGGATCAGCCAGCTAGCGAGTGCAGTGAGGTTGTACAGGTGCATGAAAAGGAGCGAGGGCTCCGAAATGCGCAGAAAGAAGCGGCATAGGCCGAAAAGGCGTCGCAGTGAGAGGAATGCCACACAGAGCGTGGAAGTTTCAAGGTGGGCTTCAAACGAAGAAGCACAAAAATAAGAAAGGGTGGTTGTCACCCAAGACAAATCGGCGCAGAATACGTAGGAGCCGCCGAACGAAAGGGGGAAGAGAGGGGCACTCTGCGCGGAAGCGGTCCGAGGGCCGGTTGCAGTTATCATCCCGTCCTCTTCGAGTGCTTTGTCGCGGGTGTGCACGGTCAGGGGTCGTCGCGAAGTCGCCGAACAATGCGACCACGGTAGCGCAGGCAAGGCGATGGCGAGGATAGTGGCGCCGTGCGGAGAGTCGTACAGGTGTCTCGCGTTTTGCGTTTCCTGTCCAAGAGAAGTGTTCAATGAACGACCACCGCGAGTACGTCTCAAAAATGGGAGACAGACCGAGGTTTTTCAGTGAATGACTTGTTGGAAAGACAGTTTTGCTTTGTTTATTTTAGCCTTGCGGTGTGATGTTTCTTTATCTCCACGTGTAGTCTGAGATTTGCCTTTGTAGCTTTCTTGTGGATGTTAGATTTAATTTCGTGAACTGCAACTTTTGTTGAACCGATAGTGAATGTGAAGGCAAAGTGGAAAGTGAGTAAGAGAGTTGTTCGTTGAAAGGTTACAGTCATGTATGAGATTGAATGGTTTGCGATGTGTTTCAGAGATCGAGTTTGAGGAATCATATGACCGCAAAAGTTTTGAAAGAGTCTGTAGTATTTTATTTGCGCGTCATTAAGATCGAATTCAAGGAACCATGGCAGGGTTGTACAAAGAGTATGTCAACCGCGGAAGTGTTTGAGGTTTCATAAGCAATGGTATTGTTGTGAGTTTTAGCGCGTAATGCTAGTGAGAGTGTTGTTCCTTCTTTTTATTGCTTTATACTCATGTGTATTGTGTGGTAGCGGGCAAGGAATCAGGTTAGTGTGTTCAACAAGTACGTAAATAGTGGCAGTGTTTTGAGTTAGCTTTTAGGCAAGAGTGATCAATAAACATGGATATTCTTAGTGAGCTCTGCGCATAATTTTAGCGAGTTTTGTTTTCTGTTTATTGCTTTAAAGGCATGTGCCGTGTGTGGACAAGAGCAAGGTTATTTTACATAGTGTGTGTGAAGTGTAAGAATTGTGACCGCAAAGTCGGAGAGCTAGTTTTGTAGTACATCCGCAGAGTGGAATTTTAAGTAGCACTAGGACGTGCGAAGGCGGATTTTGAATATGATTAATGTTCCTGCTACATAGATTTGTAATTGTTTATTTAGAGCACGTTTGCGAATTTAGCTCTTGCTCTAATGCAGCTCGACAGTTTTCTTTCGTCTGTTCACGGGAACATGATGACTCACTTTGACGGCACAAAAGTTTGGGAACAAAAGTTCGGGGTCATATGTGAGGCACGTACTGGTTAAGAGATGTGGAGCCTGGTGGATTTGCGGCAGATTGCGATGGCTCACAAATGTAGTTCATCGAGTGGAAATGATGACTAATGTAAGCTGTAAGCTCAAATTAATTTAGGAATAGAGATTGGGAGCTTCAGCGAATGTTTACGAATGTCTTGAGGGCTGCTTTCATTAATTTGAGAAATGTAAGGCAGATTGGTTTACGTATTTTGGGCTCGATGGCTCCTAGTGCGGGCAGGGCACTTCCCGTACCTGTAGTTGTGCGTGTGCGCGTGTGATTACGTGTGTGCCCAGGACGAGAGCCACCAAGGCATGTGTGAGAACTCCACATCGGAGCTTCCGTCCCACGGAGAGCTGATCGAACCCCGACACTTCGGCCGACCTGGTATGCTGGTCACCCTCAGGTCGAGTCTCCCGCCGGCGGACGGAGCTGTTACGTCCGAGACATCGGAGACTGAGCGGCGCCAGTAAAAGCTCGTTTGCCGCTACGACGGACGTCTCGAAAGCCGGTAACGAGCCGGGCTCCGGTGATGACTTCCACGTTACCGCAGCAGGGGGTGGCAGTTATCTTCACCAAAAAGGGGTCCTGCTGCCGTCGTACGATGCGACTGAGAGAAGGATTGCCTCGGCGACCTTCGAAGTTGAAGGGGCGGTGCACAACCTCTTCCCCTTCGGACCTTCAACCACCGATTGGAGGAGAAGCATCAACTGGGCCCTCCCAAGAAGGCGTCGAGGACGACGCGACCTATTTAATCCACGGTAGAACCCCGGGACCAGAGATTCGACAGAGGATTCGACAGAGGATTCGACAGAGGATTCGAGAAGGGATTCGATAGAGGTTTCGATTGAGATTCGGCCATCACCTTAAAATCAACATGTAAATAAATGTAAATATTCTCTTCTCCAAACCAACTCCTCGTACTCTTCCTTCCTGCCCCGTGGACTCCTGGCGTGAAGGCGACACGAGTCCACGACAAATGGTGGCAGCGATGTACCACGACAAGCGGTGGCAGCGGTGGGGTCGCGACAGCACCGACAATGAAGAGCATGTGTGCGCGCCGCGGCCAGTTTCTGGAAAGCGTTGTTTGTATTAGTTTTGTGGCGAGGCCGGATGCACGCGATCGTAAAAGCTCGTGGGGAATCGTTACCTTCGACCTGCCTGAGTGGTCCGTATAAGCCGTTTTTCTATTGGTGGGCAACAGTGGTGGTTCGAGCCGTCCGCGACGCCGTGGATGCTGAAAAAGTGCTATTTAAGCGGCGACACTGGCCTTTTTTAGAGAGCGGACTCGGGGACCATGGACGCTCGGCACCACCGGGGAGCAGTCCGGCAGGCGACGGGGTATGATACCATTTTCTATGTTGTATAATTTTGCCCTGTGTGTTTTCAACTTCAAGATGTCTTAGCTAAATAAACCCCCCAATGAGTGCTCTCCCAATTCACTGTGTCGACTCCTCATCGCTTGCCTGCGCGGAGTGGCTCCCACGCCTCTTCGTCTTCCTGACCTTCCGATGCGTCTAAAATTAACGGCCCCGACGTTTCGCTACAATATGCTTAGACCTCATTTCAAAACCCGCCGGGGTTGCGGATCATCAAGGAAAGATGGAAATGTGTTGCAGTAGCTTGTGAGGCTGTATATATCATCTAAATACGCCCAGATCATCACTGCGCGCTCTGCGCTTCGAACACGTGTTTATATAGGGGCAAGGGTTTAGCCAGAATTTTTGTTTTTATGAGTGTTACGGTTAGCTGGAAAAATAGAGCGAGTGGAGGGGTGGTGGTGAGGGATCCACCTGGGGGTGTGTAAGGGGGCGTAGGAAGGGTGTTGTATAAATCCCTCTACAGGGGTGATTTATCTCTTTCGTTCCGTTTCATTTACTCAGGTAATGCTACAGTGCAACGCGTGCAATTGTTTCATTTCACAGCATCTTTGCAGCTTCTTTGTCGACTATTATATAGCCGAACGCTCAGTCTCAACCACGATACTTGTACTGATGAAAGCGTCTTACTCTAATTTAAAAGCCTGCTATTCAGCTTACACGTGTGCAAGCCTTGTCTGTCGTCCTCTCACCACCCGGTCTCAAGCGATGTTTTGTTCTCGTGCTATCAATGTACCCACCAGCCCTGTTCATCAATCATGTACCAGCATATAAACAGAGAGACGAGATGATTTTCGTAAACCGTGTCTATTAAAAAAAATTACACCATCTCCCGCTAAAGGGGGCCATGAGGCGCTGCGAAGCAGCACTGGGGTGCACACCGCGTTTGCATCGGTTTGACTAGGTGTCGCGTTGCATCGATTTCACGCTAGCAGACGCTACCTGCGTCAGCGTTGTCTCTTGCGGGCGAGGGCGCGTTCTCGTTCCTTGCGAGCTGGTAAAGCGTTCATCGAAGAAAGAGCGTTTCCATAGTCAACGCGCGCCGTTCGAAGAGGAGGAATGCCGAGTGGAGAGGAAATGAGACAAGGAGAGGAGTGGGAGGAGGATGCGCATGCGCAGTGCGGGTGTGAACGCCGACGCCGCGGGACAGAGAGAGATTCTTTAATTTGTAGGGGTTACTTCTACTAATACTTACTGCTAGCAGCGGCATCGCCGCTAGCAACCCCCTGTCGTGGGTTCGGAGCACTCAACGAGCAGAGAATGAGTCGTCGCGCGCGCGCTCGCCATCAGCCTGCCTCGCCGCGCTGACGCCGCGGTCGCCCCGGCCGACTCGAGGCAGGGCAGCACGAAACCGTCGCACGCGGCGAAAGACGAGAACATTAGGCGTCACTCTCCGTGCATGGTAATTTAATAAACATTAAAATAATACAAACAGTAACAAGGTCGAATTAGTCGAATTGAATACAAGGACAGGACAAGAACGATTAACAACACGCGAACACAGAATAACACACAAAAATAACCATGCAGGGAAGGAGAGCCTAACCCCGGCTAGCGCACCCGCGACCGCGAGCCCTCGGAAAAGGAAAATAGAAGAAGAACATACAGACAGGGGCGTCGGTCGCAGGTCGCCGCCGTGGTCGCTGGGGCTCGCAGAAGCACGCCATCCGACCGATGGCCTGGTCGGCCGGAGGGTCCCAAAAGTACGTGCGCACTTCTCCAAGTCCCAGCGTGTTCTTCTGAGCATCGCTAAAACCAGAAACGTCAGAACGCGCAAACGTTCGAGGAATTTCTCGCTGCCCAATGGCAGCCTAGTTAAAACCATATGGAGCGAGGCGGCCAGCCCTCCACAGTGGTGGGTCGCCGCCGCGTCCAGCTGGGAGAGAGGGACGCGAGGAATTTCGTGCAAAACATGGCGTCGGGCGGGACGCGGCCCCACAAATTAAAAAGAAGAGAAAGGCACAGGATAGTAACTGTCTCTCGTCTAGGAGGACACGAGAACCCAGGAGAAGCGCAAGCAGGTGGTAGGAGAGAAGTGGAGAGAGTAACGCGCAGCTGTTGGAGAGAGGGAAGGAGGTGAGTTGCGCATGCGCAGTGCGAGTGCGGACGCCGACGCCGCGGGACATGCCACCACTAAAAAAGATGCTTCGCATCTAAAAGAAAAGACAAAAGTAGAAGAGTAGTGCTTTTAAATCACCAGATCATGGTCTTCATGCATAACCACACTTTCCATCGATTTATCAGCAAAAGAACTAGAATTCTTCAACAAAACCCAAACGCGTGGCTCGACACGCAGCATTGCGTAGCATCCAAACTGCTGCATTAGTTGGCTCCCTCCCCTTTCTATCTTTTATTTGTTGGCTCAATGACTCAGGCAAGCCAGAGCGCTTGCCTGCGCTGCTCAATGTATATTTTTCACTTGTTTTCCTGAACAGTCTGTTGTAAGCAAGCGATAGTCCAATCTTCGCTTCTTTGCTTCGTCTTTGTGCTTACCTGTGCTCCACCTGCTACAATATTTAATAGACCGGCACCTATAGAAAAAAAAAAGCATCTGCAAAAGACACTACTCTCTGTCTCATTTCAGTGCATTTCTCTATTCAAGACATTGTAAACCACACTTGGCAACACCGGAAAGCATATATACCGACGCGTCGTAAAGAGGTAAGTAATGTTCGAGCCGAAAGTTGTTCTCGTTCCCAACACGAACTCGCAGAACCCCCGTGTAGAAAAAGAATTGACAAGAAGCCATAGCAAAATAATCTAGGGACATAAACGAAAGGCACTCGCATCTTGCGCAGCCTTTAACGCCTCGCGTGCAACAAATTAACAAGCGCGAGGAAGCGTCGTGAAACCTGAGAGGCGCGGGCGTCGGAGGGGTTATTACAACGCGACAGCCGCCGCCCGGCGCTTAATAATCTTAACGGGCGCGCGCACGTGCTCGAATATGATCTCGTCGCCACGCCGCCGTTCGCTGTCCCCCCTCTCGTCCTCTTCTCTTCCCCGTCCACCTCCCCGTCTTCGACGCGAACTGTGAGTGCGTGTGTCTCGGGCTGATTCTAACTCGGCGCAGCACGTGGCGGTCGTAAAAAAGTAAAGTAAAAATAAAAATAAAAAAGCACCCGCACGCGGGGCGCCAATTAAGCGACGCGGCCGAGCATTCAGCGTGCGTCCTGGAGTCGCGCGTACGCGTGCAAGCTGCAGCCGCGACTGCTCTGCGCGAGGGGAACGCGCGGTGGCGGGCGGTTGCCGCTTGATTGCCCGTACTAATCAGCGCGGTTGGCCGGCGCCGTGGTCACTTGCTCGGCCGGTGCGGCTCGTCATTGGAACTTCTCATCGTATAAGCGATTGACGTTATAATGGAAAGGCGTTGTAAACCACTCGATTGCAACGTTTGTGAGGGAGCCGGTATTCATAAACCTACCTTATCGACCTTGCGACGTTAAGTCGCACTAAGGTGACTTAAATGATAATTAGCGCAAGAGACTATCATAATGCTTATTTGTAGATAATGGACTAATTCGTTCATGAAGCATGGTGAGGGCACGGGGAAGATAAAGAAAACAAAGCGATAAGGATAAGGTACGTTTATCAATACGCGGACTGAGTGGAGGAGTTGACATGGGTAAGAAGAACGTGAGCCTGTAAAACCCAATGCAACTTTCGGACATGAAACCTATAACGACGAGCCGTTGAAAAGTATCAACCACAACGGCAGCATCACGTTGGGCTGTATATAGCAAGGGCGGATACCGATAGTGGACATAGAACGTGCTGCTGCTGATGATCATGGACGATAAGAAATGTGTGCTACAGTGGTGCAAATGTCAAGGCAACTCAATGAACATGAGAGCGTATCATAAATGGATTGTTTCAAGATCGCCTAAATATACTGTACCGACAAAGACAAAGGTGGTTACTGCAACCGATGCATCGCAATCAAGGAACGCGCTGGAGTCGGAATTTTTTGCACAGAGCTCGGCTTGTCTTTCTCATTACGGCTACCCGATTTCGTTCCTGTCTTTGTCGCCGAATTAATGGCCATAATATTAGCTTTACGCAAATGAAATCCTACAATTAAAGTGGTTGCTATAGTTACTGATTCTTTTCTGTGTGCTACTCTTTGAGGCACAATTAAGGGTGATGCAGATTGCCATAAAAATACGTTGCCGAATTCTCTCCTTGAACTTTTATTTGCACAAGGTTTGGTTGCTTCTCCACTATGCCACTTCTGTAATGATGAGGAATCGATTCACCACTTTTTTATATCTTGTCGCCGCTTCAAAATTCAGAGAAAGAAAATTCTCGAACCAATTATCCATCACATGGGCCGGGAGTTTACTGAAATGACTATTCTTTCGTTTGGAAGGCCCAGTTTGGGGTACAGCCACAGGGATGTCTGTTTTGCAATAATGAAATTTCTAAGTGAAACCAACAGAACTTTGTAATATTTATTTATGCCACCTGAGGCCACCACGATCCAACTGCCGGCCCAATCTGTATAATAAAGTCCTCTCTCTCTCTCTCTCTCTCAATTGTGTTTCGTCAAGCCACTGATATAAAAGATAACCTTTAAGTCAAACCAGTCTTGGCAAATCTCCTACATTGGGTATGTACCGGCCTACGGAGGCGAAGAAGAGCTATACGGCCTCGTTTTGTAAAAACAAATCGAGTAGTCTTTACCATTTGTGCGTTTGTATAAAGCTTTTTCTCTTCGTGGAAAGTACCACCGGAGTTTGAGAGGTGGGTGAGCAGGACGGTGGCGGGAAGCAAAGGGGGGGGGGGGGGGGGGGCGGTGAAGAGGGGGCGGGGAGTGTCACTTTTCTAGATTCGTTGCGGATTAATGTGTTCCCTTGACTTCCGCTGAAAGCCTGCTTGTCTCTCTATGATCTTTAGACGCATGAACATTTTTTTTTAATTTCACATCCGCACAAATGCGGTGTCGCTGCCGAAACTCCAACCCCGGATTGCGCCGGTTAGTAAAGAAACAACAGCAACCGTCGTACCTATTTTACTAATAACCGAGGTTTATATGTGCACCTGTGTTCATGCTATAGCGTCGCAACCCAATCACGCTAATGTGACTGCTCCCTTTCGATGGAAATAATCTTCGAGAGACTATATAACTGCTCCTGGAAATAAGACGCCTATGGCGTTCCATAGTCGAGGCACACTATATACATACGGGATTGCCGAAGCGATGTCCGCCGTTATTTTTCGTTAGTACGCACGAAAGAAGAAAAAAAAGATATAGTAAGAAGCTATCGACGCACATTCTCGATAGAAACCCAACCGCTAATACTTCCCAATCCACGCCTCAACCGAGACTCCTGTATGTACTGACTCAAACAACGTACAACAGAAGGCGAGCGAGAGAGCGATAACAAGAGCGGAAGTTGAGTAATGATAGCGGAACGAACACGTCCCGCGCTAATGGCGCCTCCTTTGTTGATGCGGCAATCAACCGCACGCGGAAACGTAGCGACACGGTTAAATAATGACCGCATTTTTCCTCCCATAAGGGAGCTCACTTCGAAATGGGCGAACGATGGCGTCAAGCGCGGGTATAATTAGCGTCACCAGCAATTAAATGTAGCGCATTTACGGACATTTTTTTTTTGCAACGCGGGGTTTACTTATGTGCGAAGGAAAGCAAAATTTCAGGGACGAAGCCTTAACACTAGTTTTTATGTCAGCATCATAAAAAAGAAAGAATGATATAGCGAGCTCGAGTTTTGGAAAAGAAGGTACGTGCGGAAAAAATGGTCTACCTAAACTTCTCACGGTGCAGTCTCCAGTGATGTAAACTCTGCGGTTTTACTAATCCTATATTTAACTGTAATAAAAACGAAGCATCCTCAAAAAATTAAGCATTTCTGAATAATGTGTGTAGGTATACGTTGTGTAGTGCCTACTGCAATATTTATTTATATATTTATTTTAAGAAACCGTTAAGAGTCCTAACTGGGACCCTATTACATACGCGGGTGGCAAAAGAAATCTTATATCCCAATAGAGAAACTCAGTAAAAGGGGGCGTAACAAACTGACAACTCATTGAGGAAGTATGAACAAACGCAACTTAATGAACAGAACGGAAAAATAAAATTTGCTGGTACGCTACCTGAACTATTATATACTACTGACTATCACTGACAAATGCTGGCTAGCTGTTGGCTTCATGCAGCTTGGCACTGTCAGCTAATGTTGGCTGTCTGCTGTTCTACCAATGCGATATTATAACACAAATGTATGCTTGTATGCCTCCGTCCTACTCGCTTACGGACCTCGCACACAACGACGGTGTAGTACCACTTTCAGTTTTCACCGCCAGTTTTGCCCACCACCTGCCACGCAAGAATAAGCTGTGGCCAATGCTGTAGTTTGGGACATTTAGTTTCGTTTCAGGACTGCACTTCTCGTACTCGCATGTAAGCTTAGTAATGTTGCAACGGCCCTCTCCGCCGTTTGTTGAACTTCACTGAACCGCACCAAAGCGGCTCAATGAGCAGGATCATCAGATTGGGTGGATTAGTAAATCCGCATGGTTACATTGGAGGCAGTGCGCAAAAAAGACGAGGACAAAGGTCTCTTAGAAGGAAGTATACTTTCATCGTTGTCGAAGTACCTTACGGTCGTTCTCAAAGTTCGCAAGTTTATTGAAACCTGCAGACGAAATGTGTATTTTTTTAAATGCTGCCATCTGATGACCACAAAGGTTTCCTTGTCCTCCTCAGTTGGCAATAAAAGACATCTCAAAAGCCAGCCGAGTTTCATCAAGTTTCAGAACATTGAAAACGACCGGAACTGATACTTCTGTCTAATGAGAAAATGCTTTCACGGTAGGATTTAGATTACAATTTCCCGGATGTGATAAGGCTGCAGTAGTGCCTTGACTCTCAGTAAATCGCTGCTGGTATTTTCAAATGTTCAGACAATTTTTTTTTGAGGCTCTGCCTATAAGTCACGCTAGCTGGATCAATAGATGTCGAAAAGGGCAACACCGAAATTCGCGGACTACTACTACTACTACTACTACTACTACTACTACTACTACTACTACTATACTACTACTACTACATTGTTACGACCACTACCACCAGCATCAACACCACTACTACAACCACTGCTGATAATATTGTTGCACCACTACTACACTGCTACTGCTACTGCCATAGTACTGCTACTGCCACCACCACATCGCACGTACATATAAGGAACCCCCACCTTCCCCCCCCCCCCCCTCCAGCACCCCTTTCCTCCCTGCCATATGAAATGAAGTCCTCGCTACCGTCCCTGGATACCGCTACTATATACTATCACCGTTACCACTACTGTGCTATACTCTACTGCTACTACGAGGCGGACCACACTAATTGCCTAATTTCGGCATTCACTGGTTTACTATGGATTGGCCGAGTGATGTTCAACAGTCAGACTATAACGCATTCTCGACAAGAACGTTACAGACGGAAACGAAATCGAATCTACTTCCATTTGCAAACAGGGAAAATCGTCGTGCCACTCGACAACTAGAATGTATGCGCAAAGATAAGAAGGCGCTGGCAAAGCGATGTCCATCGCTTCGCGTCAAAATTAGTGCCGCTTTTCTGGCGCGAGCTACTCAACGCAGGCCCACGCTTCCACGGGACACCGTGGCAGCGCAGCGGCAGGCTTGATAAGGCGTTCGGCACTGGCCCAGAATTGGTCGAGCGAGGCTTCTATAAGGAGCCTCCATTAGCGGTGGCTAAATCTAACGATCCGCGGGCCATTCGCCGGAATGCACGCGAGCCAGTCGGTACACCGCTGTGCTTGCGCGCATGGCTGCAGTCGGCAGTAGTTCCGTGCAGTGACCCCAGACCGGAGACGGGGCCGAATTCGCCAAGTGTTCTCGTTAGTGAAATCATGGTAAAATATAGCCTCGGCCATTGGTATGTTGCCTCGTCTAATAGTACCCGCAGTATCCGTAAAGCCTGTAACTATCACCAACGAATAATTTCGTGGTGGGTTAAGTACGGGTCAGTCAGTCCTGACTGTTGGTGCTGGACGCATTAGAGAGAGAGAGAGAGAGAGAGAGAGAGAGAGAGAGAGAGAGACTTTTTATTGAAAAGCAGAGAATTTAGCCGGCGTTGAAATATCGCTGACATGCTACTCTGCGTGGGGAGGGAGTTTGGGGAGAGAAAGACGAGTGGAAAGAAGTGCAAGTGACAGTGAAAAAGAAAAGAGAAAGAAAGGTTGGGCTTTGTGTTTTAGTGGTGGAAGCCGGCCAGTTTCCTAGTAGGGAACTTGCGAACGAAAGAATGGTAAGCCAACCTTTTCAACCACAAATGGAAAAACAAAATAAGGAAGGCTCTGTCGCGCTACGATAAGAGAATACCGCACTTACTTAAAATATCATCAGTGACGGCTGCCGGCCATGAGCGTCGGCAGAATATTGGGGGAGGGGGTTGCACTATGGTGGCGCTTGGGGAGGGCGGCGGGCAAGTGCCTTTTTTTCACCACCCTGTCGACGCCCAACCTACTGGCCTATGAGAGTCAAGCGTTTTCTGCACGTGGTCGAACTTGCGAAGTCATCATGAATTTGACCTCTGCGTAAATGGGTGGAAGGGGGGGGGGGGGGGTTCATGACAATTCACCTTCAGTGTTGCCTCTTGCGACTGGATGGTCGCCTTCGGGAATTGGTTGAATGCTTCTCTAACGGGCACTTCTAAGGCGTGATTCTCTTCTTTTTTTTTTTTTTGTAGGTACAAGTCCAGATTCACGTTTCAATTGTAAATGGGGCTTCACTGCTTGTCCGTATAACTTCTTTGAGTTTTAGTATTGCGTTGCTTATGTGTAGGTAATTGCTTGAACATTTATTCAATTCAAATGAATGATAAGTCCGAAATGTCGTTTACAGTAGTTCTTTAAAGTGACCGTACCGAATTTTATCGATTTCCTATTTTTTGTCAAAATAAAAGGCGCACAACTGTAGAAGCTTGCATTAGGTTTCGCTCGAAAGTCGGTATAAATTCTTAAAGCCATTTTTCTATCATCGCGGTCATCCCTATACTGCATGTGTAGGGACACAGGCAGTACTGGTTACTGGGCTTTTGCAATATTAACTTAAATATGAAAGTCACTGTTCGCCCCGAAGGGACGCTACCAGATACGTGTAAAATACAATCGTATATCTATAAGTAGCAAATTTTTGCTTTTAAGCAAGATAATTAGACTCTCATGGATATGTCTACGTTTTTCGTTACACTTGGAATTTGACACACATCACCGAAGATAGCACCACCGGTCATTCCTTCACGACCTTCAGGGTCAAGTAAAAAATGTTATTCTTTTTGTTTTGTTTTTTTGATCGGTTACAAGTATGCTCATTCTGTTAACGTAAGAAACAGGATAGTATACATAGACTAACCTTTACAAATCAATGTCTACGCCGCACTTGAGAGATGCATGGAGCAGGTCATTCGAGACGCCGCGTTTAGAACGCATTGCACCTGTATTGCCGCGTCTCTTATACGACTTTAATGTAAAATATCGTAACAAGTTTTCTGAAACCGTCATATACGAAGAGAGCCTGAAATTCTTTTCATCTGCTCACAGAAGAAAGGCACAAAGTTAAAGCAAGATGGGACGAACCGCAACAAACGCGCAAAGGTGTTGCGTTTTCGGCCTCCCTCTATACTGTATAGTGGCACTTTCCGGCTGGATCAACGAAGGTGTCCCAGGCGGCATTTCCCGCGTTGCACGTAACTAGCGATCTGTGGAGTGCGCTGTGGCCGGCGCCCAGAAGAGGTGATTGCTGCCAACTTCCGCTCCTCTCGGGCTCGTACGCGGACTAAAAACGTGCACAGCATAAAGTAGCAAAGACAACGTGCAAGTACGAAACAAACGATAAAGAAAGAAGGAAAGCGAAGACGAACCGAAAAGAGCGGTATTTTACCGAGAGAGCGCTAATAGCCCTGTGTATAGGGGTCTTTAAACGTATAATATGGTGGCAACATTAGCCCGTTTTTACAGCTGCCTCTCTCAGCTTTTTGTATGTTCTCTTCCCCATTCTCAACGTAACCCCCCTCCCATCTCTCTCTCTCTCTCCATCTTATCTACGTTTTGTTCAACAAGGCGAAAGAATTTTTCAGCGCTTGTTTACATTCGCTGGCGACGCCTAGCAACAAAGCGGTGTCGAAAGAGACTGGGCGAAAGAGAAAAAAAAAAATGATCAAGGCGGAAAAGCTGTTGCAATCTAGAATGCGGCTTACGAAGGCACAAAAGAGGTTTCCCTTTCGCCGCTTTTTGTTTAGTCTTGAAAGCCCATTCGGGAGTGGGGGATCTCTTTGCTACTCGGAAGGCGTGTGCTATATAGGATTACGAGTGTATGTGTACCTTCTTTCGTACCATCTTAGAGCGCTTTCAAGCCGCCGTGCGGCTTTTTTTTTGTTCTACTTCTTTATGACCTTTCATCGAGTTGCAATCTCACATTATCCACTCTCGAATGGCTGGATAGTTCATTCACTTGCTCGACACACACAAACACACACAAACACACACACACACACACACTCCTGACGCTTCCTTCTCCTTATCGGCTCGAAAAGAGAGACGAATTTACTTTGCATAGTCGCGACAAAATGTTTCGTCTTCCTGCTTCCCCACCTGTAATGCTGTCTTGTTTTTTTTTTCTTTACTTTTCTTCCTCGCCTTTCTGATTTCTCTCAACTCGACGGCGACGAGTGAGTGTACAGTATGTGCATAAGAATTTCTTCGTGCGCGAGCTCCGACTCGGGAACGTTATTTCCTTTTCTTTACCTCGTCGCAACTGAACTCCCTCCTTCCTGTCGGCTTCGCCGCTTTTCACGTTCGTTTTGATGCGTAGCACTCGCGCTTCGTGTCTGCGTCGGTGGCGGCGGCGAAGACGGTTTTTTTTTCTTTTGTTCCTTCTTTTTTTCTTTCTGCAGGCCACCCTTCCACGCTCGCTCGCTCGTCGCTCGGGGAATTGCAAATGGCCCGACAGCCTAATTTGTCGTTCCCGCCTGCCACGAGTCGGTTGGTCGCGCGCGAATGCTTCTTTCTTTCTTTCTTTCTTCTTTCTTTCTTTCTTTCTTTCTTCTTTCTTTCTTTCTTCTTTCTTTCTTTCTTTCTTTCTTTTCCCACACCACCGGTCCTCTCGCTTTTCCCCCGGTCGCCGCTCAGTGATCGATCAATTCGAGTTTCCTCACATGGAGCGCTCGTTCGCTAGCTTCACAACTGCCTTGCATCTGCTGACTCTTTATTCCTTTCTTTTTGTGTATTATTTCTTTTTGCGTGCCTCATTTTTCCTGGGTTATTACTTTCTGGTCGGCCGAGGGTACTACTATTTCGCGAAACTCCGTTGAACAGGCGTTTCCACCGAGCACCAGAACCCTCCTCCGTCTCGGTGCTCTTCGCACACAAACCGCCTCGTCGACCGAAGCGAATATAGTGACTGCCTTCGTGTGCCGCGTTAATTCGTGCATCGCTGCGCAAGCGACCGAGATTAGCGGCTGTCCCTGCGGAGGTGTGCGTTTAGATTGCGCGCATTTAAAAAAGGAATTCGTTTGAAGTCGACCGACCGTCGCTTTTAAGAGAACCGAATGTACGCACAAGTGTACGCAGTGAACTGAGAGGTCGGAAGTACGTTCGCGGACTTGCAGAATTAAAACGGGGCTGGACTGTCGAAGGACGTGAGTGTCATTACTCAGCTAATGGGCCATACCTGACCGCTCTTAAAAAGAAATAGACACGCGTTTGAGCCTTCAATTATGAGACAGTGATCGTGTCGCGTCTCCTCCCTTTCTTGCGAAAGAGAAAAATTGTCTGCCGACGTTTACTGGGTCATAATTTGCTTTATTTCGTAAAACACTTCTTTTTTCCTTTATGAACATTTCTCCAAAACGTCGACTTATGCACACATTGATTAGCGCTAATTCTTTAGGAAAATATGACGTCACGGACCTCAAGTTTATGCGTATTATACAGGCGCTTGGGATGGATGTATACCGAAAGGCGGCGTATGATCAGAACGGCTTGATTAGTTCTTTACACCATATTAAGGCCCATCAATGACTGAAGTCACATGTCATGGACGTTTGTGGTCAAAGTGCTTGGATGATTATCGGTTGAGCAAGAAGGTGTTTGCCGCAGCTTCCGCTGTATGGTGTGGAATGACGGCCGTTAACACGTTAATGTTTACAGCAAGTTACACATTACTTTCGACAGCCCCTTCTTATTACAGGCACGAAGCAACTCGAATCGTTCAAAAGCGGTAGCTTTCAATAAACAGTGCGATAGAGTTTTGTAATAGGATTCTTCGCAAGAACTGTATACAATGACTGTGCATATACTATATAGTATATATGCAATACACTTATATGATTTCTCCTAAACTAACGCGAGCCTGTTCCCAGTGGCTGGATCCGCTTCATCTTATGTGCTCAGCATGTATATTTTGCATCGCTATATTTTCTGTGGTTTTGTCCGAGAGCAATACGTGAAGTGGAACGAGGGAGGCTGGGAGAAGAGCAGGCAGTGCCGGCAGCCTAATAAGTCACCTTAGTCGCGACTGCGACGCGCTAAGCTATCTAGTGCATTAAGCTGCGCAATCCGCTCGTAATCAAATGAAACACCATTACACCCGCTAATACTATACCTGCACACTCGGGATCTGCTGTTTCCACATCGAATTCACGAATTGCGTAATTATAATCCGCGAAGGAGAGCTTGCTTTCTCAGTTTGATATTCGAGGCCAACAGCGTAACGACGTGGCATTGAGACACACGCGCTTGCAGTGCCAGGGGTGTAATGCAACCTCTCGCTTTCGAAATCACTATCGCGCCGCTTCGCACAAATCGCTGCTTGTAAATGAGCTCGTAAAAGCCGGGTTATCGCAGCTCATTCAGAAACTGCGATATCAAGTATAACACGCACGGCGATCGGTGTCCGCTGTATACACATGCATGCATTAATTATAAAAATTGCCGGTTCGGTCCTCATCAGCCGTGAGTTGTTTTCCGTCGACTTCAATACCCTTCCTCTTTTGCGTGACAACCACCGCACCTTAATTAAAAGATACGAATGACGCACTCCATGCATTTGCTGATTTGTTTCATTATCTGTTTTCTTGGTTACGGTGCCCCTGTATGCTCATTCTGCAGATGAAGGCTTCCTCCTACTTTTGCGTCATATCTATTAATCAGCTAAATGTCTTAAAATGTGAGATGGTTCCTTTTATCGGTTTCGAGGCGCACGAACATGTAGCTAA